>VYZM01001501.1:19039-47109 GCA_013398915.1 Dromas ardeola
CTTCCCAATTTTTTTCGAGTGAGTTTAAAGCTTTTTTTTTTTTTTTTTTTAGGAAAAAAACCCAAATAAACAGAAAAAAAAAAAAAAGAAAAGTGATATTCTCAATTGCTATATGCAAGATCATATAAGCATGCAAATTTTTGCGCCAGACAAGTATTTACAAAATAAAGACTGCACTGCACATGCATTAGTTATGCAAGTGTTTTAATTGTGATAGAGTAAAGTTAGTTACATAGTTAAATGCCATAAAACCCTTAAAGGCAGTTTACCTGCTCTTTATGGTATACAGAGAGCAATAGCAGCTTATATTGAATATTGACAGTACAAGGACAGTTAAATTAGACGTATAAATTAAGATGGGAGTTCACAAATCTGACACTTCTAGATTTCATTTGGGCTTAAAATACACTGAAATGTCGAGAGTCCCTGAGGCATACCAGTAACAACTTTAAAAGAAAAAGAAAGATTATTGCATTCTACCCTGTTGCAGGGGTGGAGGAGGAAAGCACAATTTGTCTGTTACAAATTATCCTTGGTTTTGCAAATTAGGTTCATCCAGTTCTAGAAATGCATCTTAGGAAGTGTTTTGAGAGTTTCTAATAAAGGTCATGTACTCTAACTAGGTTTATTCATTCTGTGAATGGACTATTTACCTACTTAATACCATCTAAATGTTCCTTAATAATGCATTGCGTTTGCTTCAGTAAGCCTGCTTGCTGAACCATTACACAGTCAAAATTAATCTCTGTAGGGAAAATTTATCTTCTAATGCATTATGATGCTCCCCCTAACTTTGATGTCTATTCTAACTTGTCCTCATTGATCAATTTAACCTCTATAAAACTTCTATCTGTATATTTACATTTTGGGGGCTTATTTTAGATTTGTCATGCATGATTACTAATGTTATTTAGTGTCTCTCTAACGAAGATAGTACTAGGAAATTATCTGCACCTCTAACAATAAATATGTATTAGTTATCTGTCTACAGCATTCATTGACTACAGGGATGATTTGAGGTGTATGTGTGTGAAAGGTATAACCGTACATGAAAGGTCCATATGTTCATAGATATATTCTGTTAATGTAAACTTGGTCCCTCTGGTACTGAAAGTTAGAGACACAGAGCTAAGTTTTCAAAAGTGATTAGTATTATTATTGTCTTTTTTTTTTCCCCCCAACTACCTAGCCATATTTTCAAATTTTATTTAAACTAATTAAGGATCTGGTTCACCAGGTGTGGCAATAGAAAGAGGGATAAATATTGTGTATTCTAATATCTTGATTCATCATACCAGGGTGAGGAGTAAAACTTAAGAAATATGTGGTGGGACTAGCTGTGCCCAAAGACGGTCATAAAGGAAAAGTGACGTAAACACCTAACTCTCACAGGTGCCTCTGAGAAGTTATCCACTCATAGAGCAGGAACTTTTAGTTTTGGCATTTTACCCATTATTCATCAGTGGTATCCTAGCCGGACACCTGGCCTTAGCAATTGAAGAATCTTATTGAACAAAGGGATATAGAACAAGTTATTTATATAATTTGAAAATTTCTTGGAGGTTTGTTTTTTTTTTTTTAAGATTAACAGTTCCTGTGACAGTTCCGAAATCTTGAGAGAAGTAGAATAAACCGTAAGATGGTTTCCTTATTCTTCTCTTACAACATCTAGTTCAGACTTCATATATGTCAAGAACACTGACAGTGCCTGTACTTGTACTGGGCCTTTCTGTTCTGTCCTGAGTTTCATATTTAGACTCTAAAAATTCTTAAGGGCAGGGACTGTAATACTTTTGCTTTGGCAGGGCATCTGGCGTGCAGAATTCTTGGTCTCATACTATAGCTCCTATTTGCCATGGCAGCAAAAATAATTAAAATTCTTTTATCTCTCTTATTCCTCCATTATTCTTCATTTTATTCAAACAAGTTTTGTCAGTTGCAGTTGCACTAAGGTTAGCTTTGCAGGCTATATGATAGTCATAACTAGTCTAATTATATGCACAATTCCACGTCTAACTATGTTGACATGGTATTACTTATTCAGATATAAAATTGACAGAAACCAGCCATAAAAGTTGAAAACCATAGTAGAACATAGGGATATCATCACTGTTCTAGAAGAAAAAAAACAAACAACTTGTTTAAAGTTAGATATATATTTATATATTCATTGGTACCTTAAAAATAGAAGTATTTCCCATATAAAAGCTAATAAGCTACATGCCTAGATTTCTCAGTCATCCCTTATCTTTCATATATTTATCTAGTTGGTATTTTCTATGAAAGAAAGCCAATGCTGTATAACCACTGTTTTACTTAGGTAAATATCATGCTATTATTAGATTAAACATTGAAATTGAAATAATCACTGCCTGTCCAAAACTGATATTTTACATTTGTAATACATGACTTCTCATTAGAACCATTTTTATCCTGTAAGAAAGCTTACCCATAGGACTATTTTGTGCTTATCAATGCTTTTAAACTGTCACTGCTTGAAGCACTTTGGAAAAAATACAACAATTTTGTGAAAGGTTTATCTTGTTTCAATTTGGCAAAAGAAACTTTGTGTGGGTTTACTTAAGAAACAGCTTGCAAGTGTGTGTGTCAACATGAGAGTGAGAAGGAGCCCAAAGATCAAGAGTATCAGACTAAATTTGAAAAGTGGGATAAAAATACGCAGCCCTGTATTTTGGAAAAAGCATACCATTGAACCAATGGGGATATCAGTCAAATGAGAATTGCATGATTATTAGACTATGATTATTGCTTTGGCACAACAACTGACATGTTCATGCCCTTAGGTGTTTTCTTGCTGAGCAAAATAAAAAAAGATACACATGTAGTATGCATAGGGTAAAATAAAGCATCTCAAGTCTCAGCAAACCTACAGTCTGTTGAGCAAGTACCAAAAATACTACCATGCAAGTAATGTCTCTGTACACATCAGCTAACCCTGGTAGCTACCTGTCCACGGGCTCCTATCCCACAACAGGGAAAAACATTATCCAAAATCTAGAGGCAATCTAGATTATATGAACAAAGCAAATTGATTTGGATTACAGAGATGAGAGGGGCACACGTATAATCAGTTCCTATGAAACATCTGAAACAATTTTTGATATCGGCACTGAAGTCTTTTACTTCTAGGTGATTGCTGTGAAACTTATGTATATTTTATCCCTGTATGTAGCAATTCATATATGTGAATTATTCTACTGGTAAGGCAAAGAAAGTTTACAGTATTCTTTGGCCATGTATGACTTTCAGTTACACACATCTAATGCTTAAATATGTTTTTAGTAGCTACCCTTTCTGTCAAGTTAAAATAATGCATTTTCTATTCCTTAGAGTAATTACGTATTTCTACAGTTTTATCTGTAAGCTTTATTATGAAAGATATTTAAGCATTTTTAGCATACAAACAAGTTTGATCTAGAAGTGACAATATGACAAAATACTAACTTCAAGAGTTCCTGAATCTTCTTACAGCCAGAATTGAACAACCTCAGCCTTTTCACTTTCCCTGAAGAATACGTGCACTGGCTCTATTTCTTTAAAGGTAAGGAGGGAAAAGGCACAATAGAAATCTGCTTGTATCACCATAGGGATAGTAGAATTGAAATATAACACCTTGCACATTTGTGAAAAAAATGTTTGCCACCTTCTTAAGGAGAAGTCAGTACAGTCACCGAAGAAATTGATTTCTAAAAAATTTGTATCTTTTGTGAGATTAAATTTTATATAGTTCTACTACTAAAAAGGTAAAAAAAATCAGTTTTAAAGGAAACGAGTTAAATATAACTTTAATCTGGGAGGCAAAACAGAGAATAATGCCTATCCTGAAATTCAAAATTACTTGTCCTGCTAAGAAAGCACATAGCATTATATCAATCACTATTTTCCATAATTACAGCTTTTATTTTTTATCAGTTATGACACCTCAGTTTCTTGTAATAAAAAATGATAAAGGTGGAAAATGCTCTGTAACAGAAGCAAGCATATTCTAAATTGTCTGAAAGTGAAGTTTAAAAATGTTTTATTTTTTTATGAAGTGATACTAAAAACTACATTACATTTTCCCACAATTAATTTGGCAAGAAAAACTTGTTTTTCCTCTGAAAGCAGGAATTTACCTTTTGCTGCATAAATTACTACAGAGAGAAAATTAATTGGACTGTTGCTGCTAATCCTACAATTTCAGAGCAGACCATAGGTCAAATACACCTCAAGTTATATATTGCAAAAGCTCTACAAGAGTGTATTTTAACATATTTCCTCCTAAGGGACAAAGAGTGGGAGCAGCTTCTCTCCTGAGTCTTTTAAATTGTTTCAGGAAAGAGTGGTCATTTCTCTTATATTAAGGAATTTTCTCCAAAATGTAGTCAGAATTATAGTGAGTATCTTTTAGATAACTGCTGAATAACCTGCTGAAATGTAAAGCTTGTGACAGTGTGACAAACTGACACTTGTTCTACAAGGAAATAAAGACGTATTGGAACTGGAAGTTAAGTTATTGGAAAGAAAATTCAAATTCACAGTTTATTTGGATCTTTCTATAACACCCGGGAACAAATGAATATAAGAAGGCTGCAAACACTGAAAGGATGTAGAAATCAAGATGATATTGAGAAGCACAGTGAATCTTCACATGCCTGTTCATGTGCTGGAAGTCATAAGGAGCATGTAAACCCCAATGAAACTCACAGATGATTGCATCTAAATACCATGGAAATTTGTATTGGGATTTGACCTGTTCAGCATATTTAAGCTATGTGAAAAGTGAGAAAAATATGACCACTGAGTAGGTGAAGTTTGCTAAGGTTTTGACTACTTTGAAAAAAAAAAATCTAAAACTATCTGCAAAGATTTTCAGCAGATTTCCACAATACTCAATACCTGGGCAATAAAATGGATCAAAAATTCCTGATGTGACCAGGAGCTGAGAGTCTTTGAACACCTGCAAATTTATGAACAAAAATCCAAGAGAGGCTGGAATGTGTCAAACCTTTTAGTAAGAAGTATATTTAGTCTTTTGGAAAAAGAGAAAGTAAAATTCAGGATTTCAGACTACTATATCAAAATAGGAACAAACCGAGGTAACTTCATCGTGAAGGAATGCATTATAAAGAAAGGAAAACATGCAAGAGTTTTCTTTAAGTATTGCCAAAAAAGTGACATGAAGGAAAAAGGGGGAGGGGGAAAGACACATTTTTTGAAATACTGTATTGGGTATGCTGAAGACGTACAGAGGGGATACTTGATGTTAGAAATCCTGCTAAGGTCTTGAAACTGAGCTTGACCATCTGCCTCAAAATGACTTTAAGTGATTAAAAAGGTCATATCTGATGTTATTTCATGGAAACCTGCACTGATAATGAGAAAACAAAGCATGTACTGCCGCTACCCCTGTTCCTGTTTCTGAAGTTTACTTTGTTTAACGTTGTAACACCTGCATTTAACTTTAAATACCCACATTTATATTTGGTGTCCTTCTTTAATAATATCTTCTGCTTGCACATACCAACTCTAAAGCTTCTCTCGTACACCTCAACTGCTTTGTCAGGTGTAGACTGCTGGACACAGACTCTGATATCCTGCAGAGATATGCATCCCTCTGGCAATACCCATCCTCTGTCAATGCCTGTTCAAGTCATGATATCTTGAGGTGGTAGAGAGTAAGAAAACAGCCCCGATATGCTAGGGTACAGAAGCCTGTCATGAATCATACATTTAAAGCTAAATCAGGTTTTATATTACAACTATCAACTGTTTGAAAAATCTCTTATCCTAAAGAATCTGAAGTCACGATAAACCTACAGAATTAATCTTTAGTTAAATTTAATTTTAAGTAACGGTTAAAGAAGAACCTATCCCTAGTAAAATAGACCGTCTGTGCCACAACAGCAAATGATTAATGAAATATACAGTAAGATTCCTCCTTAGAAATAGCATTACAGCTGGTTATAGTATGACAGATTTTGGGTTGCTGTTGCTACAGAATGATAATGCAGTGAGGAGACACAGAGGCAAATCCCAGAAGTTCCATACAGTTTATTTAAGCAGTTTGCTTTTCCAGGTGTGTATAACCATAAAAGTTTTCAGATCTTAAGACAACAAACAGAATGACCAACAACCTTCTTGTGTGTAGTACAGAAGCTATTGATATATTTCTAACAGAGGAGAAAAAAAACCCCATCATTATACTCTATCTGGTGAATTATGGTTAAAACATTAATGGAAACCCCAGGGCTGTTTGGCTTCAGATGATATTATAATACATATGACAAACTGAGCACAGCAATGAGAACTGTCGTAGAACATAAACATATGGCTTGATTTTTTAGGTCCACTCTCTACTGAGTTAGTAAATGAGCATTCATTTCAGTGTGTTCTTTACTCCTCTGTTTGCTCCTGCATGGAGAAGTAGCTGTTGCTAACACAATGGATCATAAAAAAAATAATGAATGCTCCAGACTGCCAGCCAGTGTGGTGTTCTTTGGAGTTTTGTGAGAAGTCTGTCTGCAGGAGAGACAACTAAAGGCAAATGAAACTGCCAAAAGAATGTCATAAGTTGGTCTAGACTGGGTAACTGAATGAGACAACATTTCTGGGAAATAAGCAGAGATCAGGCCAATGGCAAGAGAGAACTGGACTTAGTTTCCCTGGATAAAGTTAACCCTCAGAAGGTCATACAGTTATTCACAGGTTCCCTCAGACTGAGTCTCCCACTTCAGAATCTCATATATTAACTAACCCAGTGTGTTGGTGAAACTCCAAAAAGGCAAGTGCCATTAGAAACTGCAACAGATCTGCTGAGGTCAGCTCAGACATGGCAACAACATGGCAGAGGCAGGCACATGTACTCCTGGAGAATAAGGCTGCTGATGAAATTGTCTTGGCATGTGGCCTGGAGTATGGTGAAGAAACCAGTGCCATGACAACAATACAAAAGAGGCTAACAAGATTGCCCAACAGTCATAGAAATATAAATGAAAACATGAATTAAAAGAGAATTTAGAAGACTTAGAAAAACGGATTGGTTTTGGAAAAACAAAAGAGAATTCCAAGAGAGGAAAGCAAATGGAAATGGCTATTTAGAATGATTTAGATATACTTTGGGTACAAGTATTACTCTGTAAGCATATGCAAGTGTGATCTGGACACCAGGTTTTAGTATTTAAAATACTAAAACAACCACAAGTATGTTGTTCTTGTGGCTGAATTCTAAGGTCACATATGAAAGGCCTTTTGCTAAATTAGATGCAGGTCATGGAAGAACAATTTTGCTATAAATTGCTTCCTTAAAGGCCCAGTTAACAAGTATTTATCCTAATATAACTATTTTGCATGTAGAACTTGACAAAAACAGAAGATAAACGATATCACTTGGGTACTAATATGTACAACCTCTTACTTGCATACAGCTGCAGTGATATAAAAATACTCTATTTAATATGTCACATTCCCTCTCAAGTATAGAAACAGTTAAAGTAATGTAAGAGCAACTGTAGGGATTCTCAAAGTTATTCTATATACAACTAACCCCATTCCTATTGAAAAGTTCCTACTGTTTTCAAAGAATGACAGCTTAGATCAACTCTCAGTACTTTTTAGAAGAATTTAAAGCAGTCTTTCATGCTGTACTATCTTATTGAACGCAGTTTTACTGAGAAGAAATGGTTTTACACTACCACAGTTTAACAAAAGTCAGCCATCTAAGATGTGTATTTCGGTCTCCAGCACTGAGGAAAATTGAAGCTTAGAGTTTCTTGGCTGCTTCTGAACTAGTCATTTATGTTTTGAAACTAAACCACTAAACTCTGAGAATTTGCCATGTCTAATTCCAGTAGCAAAATCTCCTTTCAGCAAAAGCTCCCAAACTGTATCAGGAGTGATCTTTCTACAGTGAATGTAACCTTTGCACATTACTACCACTGCCACTTTCAAAATCATTTATGCCTTCAACAAGAACAACAAAAATCAACACAAACCCTTCTATTTTTAAAATATACAGCAAAAACAGGGCCTGGTTGTAGAAATTCCAGTATATTAACTATCACTTACAAAGTGTTTAACTATTAAAATTTTCCTATCACTTGCAACCTTTGTGCTACTGAGAAGAGAGAAGGGAAAGAAATCAAATTATATAACAGCGTATCAGTTATTTCTCAGCTTTCTGGAGAATCTGGGACTGCTTTTTTTTAATATTTACTGTTCAGAAAATCTAATTGCTGTAAATATATTTTACGCAAGAAAAGAGAATTTTAGGACCAAACCACATCATTTCCCAAAAGCAAGTTCAGCAGAACAGTACAAAGCACAAACTATCTTGATAGGCTGCCATCATTCAAATGGCAAAAATATTATCAAGTTTCACAAAATTTCCCCCTTCTCCCTCTGAAAGAGCTATGGAATGTTCTACAGATTTAAAACTGAGATGTAATCCATTTGAGGGAGGAAAAAAATGTAGAGGATATAACTTTTATGGGAAGTTAGACAGTAAAGATAATAATAGTAAAAGTACAAAGTGGAACCAAATGATGATGAGGATAATGGTCCATCTGGAGGGCAGAGAGGCCTTACAGAGAGATCTGGATAGTCTAGAGAGCTGGGTGATCACCAACTGTATGAAATTAAAAAAGAGCAAGTACCAGATTCTTCACCTGGGCCATGGTAATCCTGGTTATACATACAAATTGGGGAATGAGAGGCTGGAGAGCAGCCCCGCAGAAAGAGATCTGGGGGTCTGGTTTGATGTCAAGCTGAATATGAGTCAACAGCATGTCTTGGCAGCCAACATGGTCAACTGTTTGCATCAAGCACAACATAGCTAGCTGGTCAAAGGAGGTCATGGTTCCACTCTACACTGAGCTGCTGTGGCCCCTCCTCAAGTACTGTGTGCAGTTTTGGGCACCTTAATATAAGAAGGACATCAAGTGTGTGGACATTACAGTGTGTCCAGAGGAGGGTGACCAAGATGGTGAAAGGCCTCGAGGGTAAGATTTATGAGGAGCAGCTGAGGTCACTTGGTTTGCTTCAGTTCAAGGAGTGTCTGGACAATGTTCTTAGTCATATGGTTTAGTTTTAGGTAGTCCTGCAAGGAGCAGGGAGTTGGACTTGATGATCCATATGAGTCCTTTCCAACCGGAGATATTCTATGATTCTAAAGGACTGATAATTGTACCCTTCTCTCAGCTTTGACTGTGTCATGAAAGAGGTTAGACTGTGTGATTGCAATCATTTTTCATGACTGTACGGATGAATATGTAACTATATGGAGACTTATTGAAGCAGCTGACATATCTTAAACACAACTTAAACACATAAACACAAATGAGAAATAAGGATTGTTCTTTACAACTAGCCCTTACTAGAGTTTAAATCAAGCAGCACTTGTGATGGGGCAATCAAAACCCACCACATTTTGAATATCTAACAAGAGAATCTCATTTTGGAAAATATACTTAAGAAAATGAAATGCAAAGTAGGAAATGAAGCTTGTTAGAAGTACGAAAACATGGTTTAAAATTATAGTATAGAAAAAAAAGGCATTTTTAAATGTAATTGGTTTGTTAGGAAATTTGCACTGCCTCTGAGAGTACGTCAAGCAAAAGATGATTTGGCAGCAGCTTCTACATGGAGACATGCAACAAATCAGGAAGCAGAGTCACTCCTTGACTCTACAGGAGTAACAGTGTTGGAATAAACTGACAGAATCATTATTACCATTGCTCTTTTCCAAACATTTACTATAGTCTATCATAAGGTATGGTCACATTTCAGACTGGATCACATTGTGACATAACAAATTCCCCAGTAGAAACACAGCTACAGGAGAATATTTTTCTTAATGCTTGTTTACCCCATCCATTCCAAGTGGCATTTCAGTAAAACAGAACTGTGCTGCTCCATCTCCTGTTAGATACACAGTTCACAATTCATACTAAGATATTTAACTTGTGTATTTGTAGACACACAGCATCATAGTAAGCGAGAAAGCATATGAACAGAGAAGCCTTAAAAACATTAAAAGGTAATGGTATTCTTTGTTATTATCTGGGGAGCTGGAAGTGACTGGTGACAGAATGCTATTAATGGCATCAAAAGACAATAAGAAAAGCCAGGGTTTTTAATTATTACTTCTTTGGACTGAAAGTTTGGTGAACTTTGTTTTTAAAATTCTCTTATGCCATATGGATTTTACCCAAACTCTATAATATATCTGTCTAAACCCCTTCTTTTGCATAATAAATGCTAGTAGTTAAAGATCATACTGGTCAGTTCATGTAAATATTTATTTATTTTAGAACAGACTTAGTTCTTATCTACTAGGTTACATACAATACGCTACCTAGTATACAGTCTTCAGTCATCAATAACCCTCCCCAACACTTGCTATTTATGTTATTTCTGTAGAGTCATAACTATTTTTATGTTTCTGAAATATATATATTTATACACACACACAAGAAAGAGTAAAGTGCATTTAAAAATATTATTTCACAACTTATGATTCGTGTCAAAATGCTATGTTTTTAAAACAGAGAGCATGGTCAAAACACATTTGCAAAAATGAACATATTTCTAGTTTTGTAACACTGCAGATTTTGGCTAGCTATTTTCCACTCAGCATGAGAAACTTTGCACCATATGTCCAGATCTCATTTAGAATGGATATTTATCTTATTTGGAATAACAACCATGAGAATTATCTAGTCCCCAATTATCTGGTAGGACACCGGCTAACTTTGGGTGTTGGGTTTTTTTCTTTTTCCTTCAAAATAGTACTTCAACTCTCCTTCGGTTAGGACAACCTCCTTGCAGTTTCAGTCGTGGACTTACTTACCCATTAAATTATGAAGTGACAACTTTGCACGTGTCCTACTAAGTCCTAAATATACCTTTCCCTTATATTAATATGTAACAGATTTTAGTCAGTGCTTGTGTTGATACTGCTGCCTAAAGAAGTAGTAAATTCTGACTGCAAAAATTCAAGAGCTCTTTTTTTAAAGCTGCAAATTAGGTGTTCTACATAGAACCAATATAGACAAACTTGCAAAGATCAGATCGAATCCAAATCCTATTAGACAATGGCAGTAGCAAGAATACCAATCAGAGCAGCTGCTGGAAAAGGAATATTTGTACTGCCCATGTTTTTGCAGATTATCTAAAGCAAATTCCCTCATGCTGTTGTCACTGAGCTGTTACAGTGAGAACCGGCAGATGGTTAATCAATCCCAAAATACCCTTCAGGAGCTACAACAGCTGTGTATGGTCAGCACGAGTAAACTCATCCAGAGTAAATGTAAACTGGGAACTATGCAGCATGGAAACACAATGATTTCCTTTCCTTGTTACAATGAAATTAGTCTGCAAACATTTCTTAAGCTTTGAACTTTCCAGAATAAATTCAGTAAGATTTCTACAACAGTCTTGTGTAAACAGTCTACATATAACAAATCCAAAAGCAATTTATTGGTGGGGACAGTGTTAATTAAATTGAATTATTCCAGGCTGAGTAAAATGTACCATCCACAAACCACAGATAACAGCCCTGAAGTTGCGAACCTGAAGGAATTTTTTAAAGTTTCAAATAATTTATTCACCAGCACTCCTGTGTACCCCCAAACATTTGCACACATATTTGGGTTCAAAAAGGGGAAAAAAAAGAGAAAGGTTTTATTAGACAATCCACAGACCATCACACAGAAAACTGTTTGGAGCCATTTCTGCATACACTGATGCCTAAAGCACACAGAGTTCACAATCGTTCATACTCTGACATCACAGACTAGGACAACAGAATGTATCAGAAGAAGCCATACATACTTGCGAAACAAAACAATTATTTACAGCAAAATATTCAAAAAGTGTCTTAAAGTTTTTGTTTCAGTAAATTTAAGCAATTTGTTTTTATTTTGACTTTCAGCTGCTCTTTTTGAATTGGTGCAAGACCATGTTTTAGTACATAAATATTTTAAATGGACATGGTATCAGCAAAGTATTTTGAGTTTCCTTCCCCTTAAAATTTCTGTCAAACATTTCAATTTAAACTTTGAATGAGGTGTGAAAGAAAAAAATTGCAGGCAATGTCATTAGTGAGCTCCAGAAAAAGGTTACAAAAGGTATGAAAATTAGGTGTTATCCAATTTTTCAAAATTAGGAATCACAGCAAGCATAAAAACCTCCTCTGTCCTGAGTAATAATAAAATAATAAATTAAATACTAGCAACTATGTAGCTTTTTACATGTTTTAGAAATGCTGTACAAGCAAAAAAAAATGTCACTATAAAGGCAGTGCTTTGCTCGGTTCCCCTTTTACAATTAGTCAGAAAGGAAACGGGAGAACTCATGACAAGTGATATGGAGAAGGCCGCGGTTCTCAACGACTTCTTTTCCTCGGTCTTCACTGGCAAGGGCTGCAGCCACACTCCCGGAGTCACAGAAGATGATGGCAGGGGTTGGAAAGAACTGCCCATTGTAAGTGAAGATCAGGTTTGTGACCGTCTGATGAACCTGAAAGTGTACAAGTCCATGGGACCCGATGGGATACACCCATGGGTACTGAGGGGAACTGGCGGATGAGGTTGCTGAACCGCTCTCTATTATATTCCAGAAGTCATAGCAGTCTGGTGAAGTCCCCGCTGACTGGGAAAGGGGAAACATAATCGCCATTTTCAAAAGGGGAAAGAAGGGTGAACCAGGGAGCTATAGGCCAGTCAGTCTCACCTCCGCGCCTGGGAAGATTATGGAGCAGATCCTGCTGGAGGCACTGCTGAGGCAGAAGAATAACAAAGAGGTGATTGGGTACAATCAACATGGCTTCACCAAGGGCAAATCGTGCCTGACAAACCTGGTGGCCTTCTATGAGAAGGTCACAACATCAATAGACAAGGGGAGAGCAACTGACGTCATTTACCTGGACCTGAGCAAAGCCTTTGACACTGTCCCGCACGACATCCTGGTCTCCAAGCTGATGAAATATGGGTTTGATGGATGGACAATTCAGTGGATAAAGAACTGGCTTGACGGCCGCACCCACTTTGAGTGGCTGTCAAAGGGTCCATGTCCAAGTGGAGGCCAGTGACAAGTGGAGTCCCTCAAGGATCAGTACTGGGACCGGTCTTGTTTAACATCTTTGTCAGCGACATGGACAGTGGCATGGAGTGCACCCTCAGCAAGTTTGCCGACGACACCAAGCTGTGTGGGGCGGCTGACATGCTGGAGGGAAGGGATGCCATGCAGAGGGACCTTGACAGGCTGGAGAGGTGGGCCCATGCCAACCTCATGAAGTTCAACAAGTGCAAGGTGCTCCATCTGGATGGGGGCAATGCCAAGCACCGATATAGGCTGGGCAGTGACTGGCTTGAGAGCAGCCCTGAAGAAAAGGACTTGGGGGTAGTGGTGGACGAGAGGCTCAACAAGAGCCGTCAGTGTGCACTTGCAGCCCAGAAGGTCAATCGTATCCTGGGCTGCATCAAGAGAAGTGTGGCCAGCAGGTCGAGGGAGGTGATTCTCCCCCTCTACTCTGCTCTCGTGAGACCCCATCTGGAGTACTGTGTCCAGTTCTGGAGCCCCTACTGCAAGAAAGATATGGTCGTGCTGGAACGTGTCCAGAGAAGGGCCACGAGGATGATCAGAGGGCTGGAGCACCTCTCCTATGAAGACAGACAGAAAGAGTTGGGGTTGTTCAGTCTGGAGAAGAGAAGGCTCCGAGGAGGCCTCATTGTGGCCTACCAGTATCGTAAGGGGGCCTACGAGAAAGCTGGTGAGGGACTTTTTAGGATGTCAGGTAATGGTAGGACTAGGGGGAATGGATTAAAACTAGAGATGGGTTGTTTCAGAATGGACGTTAGGAAGAAGTTCTTCCCCATGCAGGTGGTGAGACACTGGAACAGGTTGCCCAGAGAGGTGGTGGAAGCCCCATCCCTGGAATTTTTTAAGGCCAGGCTGGATGGGGCTCTGAGCAACCTGATCTAGTGGGAGGTGTCCCTGCCCGCAGCAGTGGGGTTGGAACTAGATGATCTTTAAGGTCCCTTCCAACCCTGACAATTCTATGATTCTTTGATTCTATGAATAATTAAGTCAAAACAGTTTTCCCAGACATCACTTTAAGATTATCATAGGTAAAATCTGTTCTTTGAAAACAAGGAGCACTTGAATTTCTTCATTTGCAAACAGTTCTTACATCAAATAGTAAGTTTTCAGAATTGCATTATCAAATGCATATAGAGTGATAACCCTGAGCAAAAACTAAAAGATCTGTTCTGCTTCTGATCCTCTATCACATGTAGGATTTTTTCCCTACAGCGCTACTTTAAAGAATCGTTTTCTTTAATCAACTATTTGTATATCATATACAATAAATTTCCGTACTTTTTCTTGAGATTATTTTGGAGTCTATGATGTGCTCTCAATTTTATCTCATTGCTCTTAGTTATGCCTTTGGGGCGAAAAAAAAGAGATTGTACTATATAGCTCCTCTCCACAGTGTTTATGTTTCTCAGATGTTTCTGGTCCTGATCCTCTCCATTAGTCATCCCTCAGCCACTTCAGTGTTTCCTCTTAAGTCAATTTTCCCAGAACCTTGATCATTTATATGCTATGTGAGAACAGTTATCTTTGGCTTTTCCGGGGCTCCTCTACTTGGAGATAATGGCTCATTCTTTTTATGTCCTTACAAGTGCATGTCCACAGTATAACAATCCACGGATATATTTTTCAAGCAAGAGTACACATGTTCTTTTAGTGTTATAAAACAAGGTATAAAGTTGCAATATTAAGCGTTATTTTATTCCTGGATAGCTTATTTAAGAAATAATAAAAAATAACTTAATACCCTATATAAGTGTAACACTATATCTCAAGAGTTATCCCTCAGCCTGATTTAATATACATGGAGACCAAGAGAGTTAACAGTACTCTCTTTATATTTCTGATATCAAATGCAGTCATTTCAATTATTGCCTATTGTAAAGTGGCAAGTTTCATGCAGCAATTAATGGATTCTCTTTAAACTAATTTCTGAAAACAGAAAGTGTGTCTCTCTTGGAATTATTGACATAGATACCAAAACCAAAAAAGTGAAAAAAACCCCAATGTCTGGAAAGAATGTAAAAAACCACAACAACAACCCCACAAAAAACCCCACACCTACAAAGCAAAATAGGAATATCTTGATTCTGAAGTGCTTATAGTATACATACTTGTTGTTGATACAGTTTGTAAATTTTTTTTCTTTTTTTTGATAGTACAGAAGGCTGGTCTTCATCCTCAGAGTTACAGAAATGAATGGAACAAAGAGAATAGAAATAGTATGAGAAAACAAACTGCATGCACACACTAAAGTTGTATTGAGAATACTTGATCTATTTATGTTCTTACAGGGTTCTCTTTGCAAAGAATATATGGAGATAAATTTCAAAGTCCACCAAATACCATTTTTTCCCCTTCTAGTAAACACTGTGATTCACTGTTTTATTATTGAGAGAACTCTCAGAAGAGAGACGACTCAAAGAAACAGAGAAATAAATAATATTCTGTCATCAGTAAAGCTGGTCAGAAGTGGATAATTTTAAAAGGGGAAGGTAGGAGGGGAGACACTCAGGTTTTCTGATAATGAAATATTTACCTTTGGCTTAACAGCACTGAAGTGTGCTACCTCATAGAAACCATAGGTGGTATTCTGCTCACCCATGTGAAAAAAAAAAAACACCAAAAACCACCACAGAATTCTTGCACTTCAGCCTTAAATTTTGTTCAAGGAAAAGCCTATCCTAAAGGAAGAAAAGTCTTTTCTTACAAAAACAATTAAACAACACACAGAACCCCCAAACATTCAGTGGGAAGCCCAAAACTATTCTTATTAATGGGCTCGAAGAAAATTTGTATAGACATGCAATCAAGATGGGCTGCGAACATTTAATTAAGACAAGCTCAGTAAGTAAACAAGAAACCATAGAATCACACTGCTTAAAATGTCATGGTTTGGGCTGGACTGGCCACTAAACAAATGACAGATGTTCTCTCAAATCAGGACAAAAATTACAAAGATGACATATGAAGTGCTGAAGTCTGAGATCTGCTGGCAAAAAAAAGGAATCAAATCCAAGTCCCTTCCATTTTTCTTCCAGATTTCCCATTTTCCCATTTGTCCAGTCTTCAGAAAACCAGTTACATCTGACAAAATATAAACCAGAATTTTCTAGTTGGAAAGCACTGCTTTACATCAACCTGAAGATCTTTTCTTGAAGGAAGCCACCCTCAACTACTGATTTAACCACAAAGGTATGATGCTAGACAGAAGAAACTATACTAAAATCTCATTCTTCAGTGTGTTAGATTTTTTTGCTGTTGTTTGGATTCACACTTTCACTTGGGAAGATAGAACATAAGGAAATGCAATTGTACAAAAACATTGGAAAAGCCATTACACCAAAACACTGGAAAACAAATTCTTCCAAGCTTTAAGACAGAACAGAGCTGGGAACTGATTTTGTGACCTAGTTCTGTCTTGAAAACTAAACAATCATGTTTTTCTTTATCTATGCTGGAAAGACAAAGACAAACAATCTTTTAGGATGGAATCCTGAATACCCAAAAAACTCTCCAGTTACTTGTTTTATTTATACATCTGCTTTATGGAACAAGAACTAAAAATCTTCATTGTGACCACATTCAACAGGCCCACAAAAATGTATGTTTTTGATATAGAAGATAATTTGTTCAAGAAAGTTCTATGAACCACCAGTAGGAAGCATGTTTGTTTAATCAAAACCACATCATTCAGCAGAATTGCTAAGGTTTTGGAGGAGCAGGGGACAACACTGCTCAATGCTGGACAAAGGAGACTGACAACTGCTGCAGTAGATGAATCTCCATGAACTTAATTCTTCAATAACATTGCCTCTTTCACCCTTATTTGTCATTGCAGAACACTGTTTCAACCATAGCTTTGCTAATATCAACTATTTCCCTTTTACCCTAGAACAAAGCAGGAAGTCCAGGCAGAAACTCTTGGCAACTTTCAGATATATCATCTTCCCTAACAAAATACCAGTTGACTGGAAGTTAACAAATGTGACATCCACCTACAAGAAGGGCCAAAAGAAGGATCCGGGGAATTACAGGCCTGTCAGTCTGACATTGGTGCCTGGGAAGGTTATGGAACAGATCATTTTGAGTGCCATTACGTGGCACATGCAGTACAACCAGGCGATCAGGCCCAGTCAGCATGGGTTTATGAAAGGCATGTCCTGCTTGACTAGCCTGATCTCCTTCTGTGATAAGTTGACCTGCTTAGTGGATGAGGGAAAATCTGTGCATATCATCACTTAGAATTTAGTAAAGCCTTTGACACCATTTCCCACATCATTCTGCTGGAGAAACTGGCTGCTCATGTCTTGGAGGGACATACACTTCACTGGGTAAAAATCTGTCTGGGTGGCCGGGCCCAAAGAGTTGTAGTGAGCGGAGTTAAATCCAGTTGGCCGCTGGTCACAAGTGGTGTTCTCCAGGGCTCAATACTGGGGCCTGTTCTCTTTAATATCTATCAACAACCTGGATGAGGGGATCGAGTGCACCCTCAGTAAATTTGCAGATGACACCAAGTTCGGCGGGAGTGTTGATCTGCTTGAGGGTAGGAAAGCTCTATAGAGGAATCTGGACAGGATGCATCAGTGGGCCACGGCCAATGGTATGAGGTTTGATAAGGCCAAGTGTTGGGTCCTGTACTTGGGTCACAACAAGCCCGTGCAGTACTACAGGCCTGGAGAAGAGTGGCTGGGAAACTGCCCGGCAGGAANTAGACAGCCAGACGTATATGAGCCAGCAGTGTGCCCAGGTGGCCAAGGCAGCCAACAGCATCCTGGCCTGTACCAGGAATAGTGTGGCCAGAAGGACTAGGAAAGTGATTGTCCCCCTGTGCTCAGCACTGGTGAGGTTGCATCCCAAATACTGTGTTCAGTTTTGGGCCCCTCACTACAAGAAAGACATTGAGGTGCTGGAGTGTGCCCAGAGAAGGGCAACAGAGCTAATGAGAGATCTCGAGCACAAGTCTTACGAGGAACAGCTGAGGCAACTGGGGTTTTTTAGTCTGGAGAAAAGGAGGCTGAGGGGAGACCTTATTGCTCTCTACAGCTACCTGAAAGGAGGTTCTAGCGAGGTGGGGGTTGGTCTCTTCTCCCAAGTAACAGGCGATAGGACAAGAGAAAATGGCCTCAAGTTGTGCCAGGGGAGGTTTAGGGTGAATATTAGGAAAAGTTTCTTCACCGAAAGGGTTATCAGGCATTGGAACAGGCTGCCCAGGGAAGTGATTGAGTCACCAACCCTGGAGATATTTTAAGGATGTGTAGACATGGTGCTTAGGGACATGGTTTATTGGCTTTGGCAGTGTTATGTTAATGGTTGGACTCAATGATTTTAAAGATCCCTTCCAACCTAGACAATTATACAAAAATGTTATAATTAAACTCCATCCTTCATTTTGAATTTTCAACAGATGCATAAGAGTTATACTTACAAAGATACTTCAGTTATTGCTTCCAGTTTTACCACTAAAACTCACCTTTGTATGAAGTCTACAGGAAAACAGAACTCTAATGCCTGCTCCCACAAACAACCAAGATAAACTGCCCATCCATCTGACTACTGATTTTACCTCACTTTTTACTTTATCATTCTCTGAGGACTCATCTTTTTCTTTTGTTTTATAGACATACTGTGATCTGTTAGATTTTAGTTTCCTTTCTTGTTTTCTTGAACTGAATTAACAAAAAAGATCCTGATTGGCAGGACCTGTTCCTGATAAAAGAAGTATCCACTGACACTTGGGTAAACCAAAGGCCTCTGTTTTCCTTTAACAGCAGAGCAAACACACATCCAAGAAAAGTAAAAGGTTGGTAATTCAAATACTAAATCAAAAAGGGGTGGTTTTTTTTTTTGTTTTGTTTTTGTTTTTGTTTTGTTTTGTTTTTTTTTTTTAATTTATTTATTTATTTAAAAAACACAACATAGGGAAGCAGTAGGTATTTCATTACTTCCTGCATTTACCAAATTAGTCTCAGTATATAGTTAGGGCAGAACTGCAAGAATAATTTATTTTGGTATCTTTACCAAGCAAAAATTTTGGGAGAGAATATTTCATTCAGTTTATTTTTATGATTACTTCATTAAGTTGTTGTAAAGCTTGTCTCAAATAATTAATTTTAGTTGAAAATGTGAAGTATTTTATTTCAAGAGCTGAAATGTATCATCTTGGTAAAATACTTTTCCTTGATTCATTTCATCAAATTTATTTGCTGGAGAATAATTATTTTATCAAGTTCCCATTGTTGTTTCCAAAAACATTTTTAAGCAAAATTTGTTTAATTCTCTTTGGATATAAGTAATAGCCAGATTTGGGGTAACTGGAGGCAGAAACATTTATAAAAGGATAATAAGTATTTTTGAAGTCTTGGGTCATTCTCAATCAGGTAAGTAGAATATGACCAAATGGCTTTTTTATCTCCCAATATAACCTTAGTGCCTTCAAATCTCAAGGTTCGAGACAGGATATTGGACTAGCTGGAACTTAAGTCTGAGCCAGTATTTCTGTGTATATTGGGATTAGTGAGCCCTTTAATTGTTCATGATATTTGGAGATTGAGATGAAGTTGATAGGTACTATAAAGAAATACTGAACATGAGTTATCATGGAAATTAAAAAAAAAATAATAAATCTTTATTACAGATGATATAGCAGTCGACTAGTGAAGTAAAGTTATACAAGTGACTGCTTGGTACCTTGAAGCAGACACTAGCAACATATAAATGCTTACCAACATACTGTGTAAGTATTTTCTTATATTTTATTCCTAAGTCCAGGAAATTCTGTACTTCTGCTAATGCCATGCCTTTGTACTTGCTAGTTGACAGCAGGTGTAGTTGATTCTTGTTTTGAAGTCAAAAGATTAATAGTGGTCAGATCCTTAGCTGTGAAGCACATCAGAAGAGCTTATTTTAGTGTCACTCCAGCACTTTTCCCTACAGAGAACATGGCCTTGAAGATGGAAGCACGAACTAGCAAAAAGAAAAGCTCCTGGTTCGTTAAGAACCCTTCTCAGATCTCCCACACATCTAAGGATGGCTCCTAGCTTCTGCTAGAAAAAAGAAGATTGGTTCTTTTCTCCACAACTAGTGTAGAAATGTTATGAAAATTGCTCATGTCTATTGTTTCTCCAGTTCAGATTTTTTCCACTTTGCATTAAACAGGATGAATCCTCAAATATCACTTACAACTTTGTCTATTGAACTTAAAAGCCCATGCTTTTTTTCCCTGCTACAATACACTACTATCACTAACCTTTGGCCTTCTTTTATTGTATTATACGTGGAATTGAAGGGCAACTGAAAATTTGAATTACTTTTCTCCAGTAATGTAATCACTACCATAGCCTAACTTAGTTTGCATGACATAAACAGCACACATTATTTACATACTCTTCTGGAGTATGTCCTACCATCTTCCTACAGATTTATAAGGAAATTAAGCTGATACAAAGCTCATGGAGTCTCAGAGGATGGGAGTCCATTCCTTGTTATGTCCACTTATTTTAAGCCTAGGTAACAAGCATCTGGATGATACAGGGATAAAGGTTTGCAATAAAGTCACAATACATTAAAAAATATCTATTGTACCAGAGCTATTAGTCAGTAAGTGGTAGCAGCCTAGAAAAGTAAGAGAGAAAATTAAACTGCTATAAATGAAAGATAATGGATGTCTGACAATGTCATGTTCCATTAAATGATTTACCCAGCACACTCTCACTAGCCCTGCAACCTCTGGCATCAATTTCCATAGCAACAAATGGCAATGTTGCCAGCCAGAGCACATCCAGCGATAGAGAGAATGAGCTCTAACAGTGGAGCTCAAGAAAAAAAATAAAATCCATTATAGCAATATAAGCGTATACTGTATAAGAAGGGCATGCTGGACATGCCTGTAGTTATTTTCTTCATACCTAATTGCTCAAGTTTTGGCCAGTTCCTGTTTATGGCTTGGAAGAAGTAGACACTGAGGAAAGATCACACGACCTATTAGCCCGGGATGTAGGCAAGCAACAGAGTGCTTTTCCTTCCTTTTGGAGAAAGTTTATCATGGAGGAAGATGTATTATGTCACATTACGATTTCTGAATCTGGTACAAATAAACTATTCCTGTTTTGCACCAGAGAGCCCCCATGAAGAAATTTCTGGACCACCCACAACATCTCCTGGAAACTCCACCTGTTATACTACCATTTCCTACCCTCTGCTGACTCGTATGATCATATCATAGGCAGTCTAGCAGACTAGATAGGCATAGGCAGTCTAACTCAAGGTGAGAAACGTCATATCTTTTATTCCTGAATCACACAAGCTTTTTTTCTGCAGCTCTGAGATATAGGAATTCATCTTTGTGAAGACTCCTACTATTATTTGTCCTACTATTATATGGTCCCCAGTTCAGTCCCAATTACAATTAATTAGTGGCTTTCTGCAGATAGCAAGTATGTGTGCAATTACATTGGACACTTTTGTCATTTATTATAGCAGTTTGTGAAGACATAAAGACTTCCATTGTCTAGAAGAACCTCCTAAATAAACAAAAGAAAACATTTCCTTTCTTTGTGAAACCTCAGGCTATTTTGAGATTTCTTAAGAATATTTGTTCATTCTTTACTATTACATAATATATGGTGTTTGTAACTTACCAAATACTACATGAAAGCACTATCTCGTATCTTTCTGCCTCTCTAAAAAGCCTTCATAATCCACTGGTATTCTGACAGCCGCTCTCTGATGTAGCAAAAAGTGTTGTAGACCAGAGTACCTAAATAGATCACACATTTGTCAAACACACACAAAAAAGTCCTTACAAAAATAACAACAAACTTCTTTGCAAGATGCTATACAGCATAAAGACTCTCACATTTGCTTTCTGACCTTACTTCAGTGATCATGACTGTGGCATCCAGAGATTAACAGGTTTCAAGAAAAACTCTTTGCAGATGGGCAGAGCTTCTGTAGCGAATGCACACCAAACAGCTGCAGCAAGCTAACAACAGATTCCCCAACATAACACTGTGTTCACTTCAGAAACACAAAAGAATTGTAAATGTTGTAAGAGAAAGGTTTTAGCAGATATTTACTTTGTTGATTTAACATGGCCTGTTTGGGGGGTCTAAAATTGGAGAGAAGAACAAAACCACAAGTTGGAGAAAACTCAGTTATTGAGGTGCAATGGACAGGGCAGAAATCCGCACTGCTTTTCCCAGAGAAAGGGCTGGTTTGAGCATTAGGGTTTACCAAAGTCACTGAGGAATATCAAGTCTTCAAAAACCACTTAAGATAAAGTCAGGTATTTCTGGAGAGTGAGATACTTCTTTCTGCCTTTTTGTGGAACAATTTTGTAATGGAACAATTTCTTCCTCTAATGAGTTACACTCAGGTGATGTAATTTATATGCATGGCAGGGTAAGTTTATAGGAATATGGGTATCTTTTACTCGATGTCCCACAATCTCCAGGTGACTTCCATTACTGTACTTAATTTAGAAGCTAAGCTGAATTTGCTTTCAGGGAGACTGATTCACAAGCACAAAAGTTACTTTTGAAAAAGGTTCCTAAAAGTCAATATTCTTAATTTACTTTTAACAGTTTTGATCCCGACATTTTTAAAAACACACTTGATAATTCTGAATCTCATTTCCAGGTCCTCACAGGACACACTAACTGTCTCAAATGTGGGACCAAAATGAGATTTTGAATATCGGCAAATGTCTTGGAATGGGTTGGCTTTAACCAAGGTTATGCTTGGGTTTCTCTGAGATATATTTAATTTTCCTGGGTGTTGTAATGATTATTTCATTACTACTGGTATGGCACCTGGAAATATTTCAATTAAAAAGTACCATCCAATCACAGTGTCTTTTATGGAACATTTAATTAGAACAAGATGGTCAGGGTATACGTGTTTGTTAGCTTTGTTGTCTTTTTGAAAGATTTGAGAGAATTTATTAGGCATATTACTCTCCATTATTTTTCTAATGATTTAGAATCATTTTAGTAGAACCATGTTGTCTTTCATTCATAAAATATTTCATCAGGCTTTTCCATTAGGGACTGTATACAGTTACTCTCTTTTTAAAAAAAAAGATTCATCAGTTTTAAGTTTCCCATTTTGTATTGATAGACAAACTTGCCTTGCTATCTTAAACATTCCCTGCGTGTTACATAAAATGCTATCACTTCAAACATAAATGGTATTTAATTCTGAAAGCTTTCCGTGTAACTGTTACTTTGCTCACTGTGTGACTCCTACTGCTGTGCAGAAGTGCACACTCCAGTTGAGGAATTGCAGTGCATAGTACTAAGGCTATGAGCCTGGTGTTACTGATTGACAGCCTTGTGTCCGTGCAGCAAATTGAGTTATCTGAAAAGTTCTTTCATCTTTAACAGACATACATAACTAACAACATCACATGATTTCTTCAATTTATCAAGCAGTTCAAACAGTTGCTCACCTCCCACCTCTTTTCCCCCTTAAAGACCCCCACATCACACATTTATAGAATCATAGAATATGTTGTGTTGGAGCGGACCTTTAAAGGTCATCTAGTCCAACCCCACTGCAGTAAGCAGGGACATCTTCAACTCGATCAGGATGCTCAGATCCTCATCAAGCCTGACCTTGAATGTCTCCAGGGATGCGGCCTCCACCACCTCTCTGGGCAACCTGTTCCAGTGCCTCACCACCCTCACTGTAAAGAACTTCCTCCTAATGTCTAATCTAAACCTACCCTGCTCTAGTTTAAAACCGTTGCCCCTCGTCCTATAGCTACATGCCCTTGCAAACAGTCCCTGGCCTTCAATATAATATAATATAATATAATATAATATAATGCACATTAATATAATATTTTTTTTAAAAAAAAGAAAGTAAAAGCTGGTATAAAATATTTTTCCTATTTTGTGGTCCAAGATTTTGATATCCACAGAAGTGACTATAGTTAAAACAGTTTCTTCTTCTCAAAAGGGCAAATAATTTAAACATGTAATTTATGGAAGACTTGAACCTGTAAGTATTTGAGTTATTTTACAGGTTTTTATCTGCAAGATTTACCATTAGGTTTGATAGAATGTGTGGTTCTGATTTATAAGTATAGACATTACTGTTCAGCGTAACTCATAATACTTTGTTAATCACAAGACCTATTCAAAGACATTGAAGTGCAGAAACACCAATTCTATTTTGATGACCATGTAGTCATTCCATTTGTGAGCATTAAAATCTTAAGGAAATAACATTGCTATTAAACACAGTTATTTAATTCAAAACATCTAAACCATTATAAAAGTATGTACTATTTTATGATTGCTATAAATTTCAAATATTCTGTATGAAATATATTCCCTTTATCTAAAAGGCTGAGGTCAGTGTGTTTATTCTAGAGGCAAAGACGTATTTTTTTTTTTTAAATAATGATCATCCTGAAGGAGTAGCAATAAGAAAGCCCCTGTCCTGAGCACAGCTGCATCAGGGAATTTCCCAGTGGAGTATTTAGGTATTTGTGTTCTGATGTAAGACATGAAAAATGTTTCATGAGCAAAAATCTTAGGATGATTCCAATACAGGAGCTGAATAAACTAATGATAGAAAGGAAGAAAAAAAAAAAAGAAAATAATCTTCTGTAGCTTAAACAGAACAGAAAGAGAAAAGTAGTCTAAGCCTCAGCAGCTATGAACCTGCAGGTAAACTGGAAGCAGACTGATTACTGTGTCACTTGTTGTGACACTGGTTGTCGGATGGTAGGTTTTTTGACATTATCATATGACAGAAATCAAAAGAAGGTGACTGAGAAGCTACCAAAAATACCATTACCTGCAATTCCTATACTTTTGTATTAAGAAGTACATTTTGAACTTCCTTGCCTTCCCTCTAGGAGCTTCAACCCTGCTCTTCTCTATAGGTACTTGTGGTACATAAAGGTTACCTCTTTTCAGAATTACTGCCTTAAGTTCACACGCTGACTGAGGGAATGATCCTTCAGTAAAACAAGGGAACTTTTCCTACTGATAGGAAACAGCTTAAGAAATCCAAATTAAATTTTAATTGTTTAGGTAACCAAGGTTGTCTGCTTTAGCTTAGAAGTGAAAGGGTTTCTTTCAGGAACAGTTGTTTCCTCCTCCCTTCCCCCAAAAAAGCCTGTTTTCAAATCTTTCCATAATCTATGAAAAACCAGCACTATGCAAGCTGTAAAGCAGGTACCATATGAAGTATACAGAACATCTTTGTGCTGCCAATGGCACCGTGAGGATACGATTGCTCTATTGTGCCTAGTCAAAGTCAGTCTTTCACAGATACCGGTACAGGGGGATTTTCTTCAGCTGCCAAGAATTTCTTGCATTTTATCATTCTTGCTGTTTTCCTCACTCCTAGCTGATGATGAAGAAACTGATTTTAGGCTCAAAAAATATACCTAAACCCCTCCACACATGAAATGTTCCTGCATCACAGCAACAGCCTTCAAAACAAGTGTACATTGCCCTCTTATAGATGACAGTACTTTCTGTTTTTCCTGCACAAATGTCATGCTCTAGTTTCAGATAATTCAGGATTCAGAACTAGCTGAAGAAAGTAATTCTTTGAGCTGTCACAGGTGGAAGAAATAGCTACAGTTTCAGATATTGCTGATATTGATATATTTTAGCGATTTATATTCCTATTTTTTTCCATGGCTTTCCACTTTGAGAGCTTAATCTGATCTGCAGTATTGTTATATTTGGACATAAATAACAGCATGAGAATTATTAGTGAATTGGGCGTGAGGTTTGGCACATTAGCTGTATTGCCATATTTCACATTCTGTTACTTTTGGCCTTCTATGTGCTGTGCTGCACAAATCACAACCACTAAAGCCTGCAGCAAAAGTTGCCTAAAAATCACTACTATTTGCAGTGGAGGTAGAAGCTGGTGATCCTCTTTTCTCATATCTAGGACAGAAAGGTATTTTTCCACACAGATCTGAAAAGCAGATGAGACTTTACTTCAAAATTCTGACTACCACAATCTACTGTACTGTGGAGTGGGGGGAAGGGAAATTAAAAGAAACATGGAGAATACATAATCTTAAATACATTGCAAGAAATAAACATGCTCCCAAGCACGTGCATTTTGTGTCACAGCATTAAGCCTTACAGCTATGAAACTATCTTATAAAACAGTCCTTTGCATGTTTTTTTCACCCAAAAGAAGACTTCATTGGTATGATGTAAGCCATGAAGTGGTCAGCTTTTAAATGGCTCTTGAGGAACAGTTACAAATCCAGAGATTCACCATGAGAAAGGACACTTAAATCCATAAAGAATTCTCACCTGCTGATGAGTCCAGTTGCAAACAGAATACCACTCCACAGAAGCGAAATTGTCACTTTTTTCCCTTTAGCAAACAGAAGATATTGAAAAAAGCATAGCTGCATCAAGGACATTTGTGTAGAGATGTGAACTGACTGTTCAAAAGAACCAAAAAAAAAAAAAAAAGAGCTTGTATGTTTTAGCATTTAGGGAATCAGTGACTTTTCAAACTTCCCACTGTGATGCTATAAACATGCTGTCTCTAATGCTGCCAAAGCTTATTGAAAACCCTGGTAGGTAATGCCACAATACTCCATGCACCATGAAATTCAATTACATTTAAGAAAATTAGGGATGAGTTTAATTACTTGTGTGCACTTTGGATGAGCACCTGTTCTGTTTAAGGATGTGGTTTGCAGAGGTCCTGACTTTCATATCTAATTAATTCGCTCATATGTTGTGCATTTCCTTTAGAAATTAATTTACTGCTGAAGATTCCTTGCATTTCTGAAGAAAAAAACACAACAAAAACATACCAGAAAATGGAAAAAAAGAAAAAGAAAAATCACAATTTTCCACTGAAGCTTCAGAAAAATAAATAATTGCTCTTCTCTACAAAATATGCAAGAAAGAATTACACAAGACTGATATATTTCTGTTTTGTTTATGCAAAATCCTGTAGAAGAAAAAAACAACATGAAAAACCACACATACAACAGGTATACAGTTTTCTTCCTTTTTCCTATTTTGTACAATGTAACCAAAGAAGTTTTACAAAATAACCTGTAAAAACATGATAGTAATTGCTACTTGGTTTGTATATATATGCATTTTTTAAAAAAAATCAATCTGTTCTACTCGCTTCTCCCAGAGGAAAGAGAACACCAACACTAAATAGGTAAGTTCTCCTGCCCAAAGTTCAGACAGCATGTTCCCAGTTAAATGTCTTGTTATGCTTGTTGCTATGTGGTGAAATCAAGAGTTTTCATGTTGAATGCATATTATAAAATTCTTCTGCCCCTTCAAATGCAATATCTTGATGACTATTCATTATTTATTAGTACTGAAAGAGAATGAGGAACTACACCTATTTTAATAATACTCATGCCCTAGCTTCCTCAGCGCATTTTCCCTAGGACATACTGTTTGCTAAAATTCATATTTTCCTAACATTACATTATTTTCTCTGAAATATTAACATAGGTTAAGAATCAATGCTCTATTCAGAGGCCTCTTAAGAACAAGGGTATTAGACTGACTACTGACGTGCTGCAGTGTCTTGCAAAACCAGTCATATGTGGAGTTTTGTTGGGCCTGTCAGTTATTCCTTAAAGGCCTGCAGGAGTGAAAAGACAAATTGCACCAACAGCTCTGAATCATGCCCCCTCTTACCTCTAAGGGAAGCTACAAATACGAAAACACGTTATCCCAGTATATAGTTACTGCAGGGTTAGTTTAAAAGTGACTACCTTTTTTAGTTCAAAATTAGGCCAAAAAAATACACAAGCATGAAAAACTGTTGTTGTCAAATGGTTTTCTTGCTAAATTAACAAGAACAATTAATTTAACTGAATGCTACAGAAGTAATATAATTAAAGTTAGAGGAAAATTATTATTCTTTCTGCATTAGACCAAAGCAGTCTCTCATTACTACTTGTAGTAAGACATAAAGAAAAAGAAGGGGGGGGGGGGGGA
>VYZM01001502.1:0-111937 GCA_013398915.1 Dromas ardeola
GGCTCATGGACTTATGGATGTCCGGTGTGTTCAAGTGGTCTCTAACCAGATCTTCCTCTACTGGGGAAAACTCTTCCTTCCTCCAGACCTTCCCCCTTGCCCCTCCAGGGCTGGGATTCACGAGGGACAGCTTTAGCAGTGAAGACTGAAGCAAAGAAGGCATTCAGTAGCTCTGCCTTCTCTGTGTCTTCCACAACTAGGGTGCCCATCTCATTCATTACCGAGTCTACATTGTCCCTAGTCTTCCTTTTTCTGTTAATATACTGAAAGAACCTCTTCTTGTTATCTTTAACCGTGGTGGCCAAGAATGTTCTACTATTCCCTTCCCTCATCAAAATAAATGGATTAATCTATATTCAGTCACAAACTTCAAAGGCAAAATCAACAGATTAAATCTCAGGTAGGATACTGATGCCAGTGAGTCTACTGGAACTAATGACTGCTACTGCTTGGAGAAAGGCATACAGACAATGGTGTCTGAGAGATAATAAAGAAGAAAAATGACATACAGAAATAAAGTAAAGAGAGACCTCCATGAGTCTAGTCCGGAGATATTCCCTATGTTGAGAACGACGACTATAGGACCAGATCTACAACAGGACATAGTACCGGTCCCACAAAACAGTAAATTCTCTGACCCTCAGGCACATCTAACCAACATTTCTTCCCTCCATAAACTTGGACATGCCAAGTTCCCTACATATGTAATAGTCTGCTTCCAGCAGTGTCTTCAACAGTGTCAACCTGTTAAGAAGTTACTCCAAAACCTGCTCCACCCAAAAATTACAAACAGACGCAATGAGGGACTTGAAGTCAAGCTTCTTGTATTCAGCAAGATTGCATTAACTCGTACATAAAATGGGTGCTGTCGAGTTCCCCCATTGCCTCTTGGTCAAAACATGCACTCAAGTGGCCATGGCTTTGCCACCAGAGCTGATGCGTCCTTGGCTTTGGCCACCGGATCTGACACCTCCTGATTCTGGAACGTGAAAATTTATGTATTCCTGACCTGAGTGAAGGGTTTGCTATATCTAGAGCAATAATGTTGACTTGTATTGTTTCTCCAATACTGAAAGATCATATTCTGCCTAAAGAGAAGGGGAATTATTTCGTGAAAAGGTCAGCTCTAGGCTATGGTAGACTGAAAACCAGATGACTCTACCTTCACTTCTCATTCTCATAGCCTCTTTGCGAAACAAATTTTCCTTGTTTGACTTTCCTAGACTGCTTGCCTGACAGGCAGTACTCTAATTGTACAATAACCCTCTAAATTAGAATCTGAGTGAGCTGATGAAGCAACTTTGCATCTGACAGTTTTATTTGGGCTCCTAAACAATTGTCTTTTTTCCCATAAAGCACACATGATGGTTGTGCTGCAGAGCTATTTTTTGTCTTGATATTTTATTATCCTGTCCAATGTATTTTCTGAGGAAGTATTTTTGTCGAAAGAGATTTGAATTGTTTCTGTCCTCAAATGCTTTAACCAGATTTTTTTTCTTAATCACTCTGCTTTAATGAAAGATAAAGTGTAATCCCAATTAACTCCAAGAGTGAAAGTGGCCCTGACAAAGCATGTTCTTAAGTACTTGGCTGAATTGGGGTCAAATAATCAATAGTTTCTGTCAGGAATCCCTCAAAAATGAATCATTCGGTTCCCAGATCATTTATGTTAATTGATTTGTATTGAAAGTTTCATAGGTAATGTCTAGATTACGGCAATACAACATACCATGGAAATGGCTGTTTGTGCTTGTCTGTATGAATAAAAAAAAGGAAGCAAGACATACAAGCAGGCTGAATCCTCAGATTTCAATAACCACTAAAAGCAGAGAGGGTGAAAAAAACAGCACTAAAAGAAAGCAACAAAAAACTACTCCAAGTAAACAAACTTTCCTTGTGCCTACAGCTGTCTTATACCTAAGAATTAGATGAAGGACACAGTAGTATGTTCGTAATAGAGTACTGCCTAAAACTTTTTCAGGAGCAAAAGGGATTAAGCTGAATTTGACGTGATGCCTCTGCTCTTTATTACTTGTGGTCAATGCATATGTTTTTTCCAAAGTAATTCCAATTTTTTTGGTGATAAAAATATTGAATTTCTGTTGGGTAGCTTTTGTATGGTGCATCAAGGGGTTGCCAAAGACCAAAAAACTGTTCAGTGAGGAAGCAGTATTTAGTTTTGCTTTTTCGCTCAAGGAAAGTTCTCATCCTTTCCTTGTCATACATAGCTGTCAAAATGTAGATGAATCATCTGATTGCTGCCAAATGATACAGGTGTTTTTTCCACCCAAAGCCCAGCAAGAATGAATACGAAGTTCTCAGGCCAGCTAGGAATGTTATTTGAGTCCCTGTGGCTCAAGGAGGACTCCAGATTCCTTTCTGAAAACATTATTAGGTTGATGATCTTGTTTGAATGGGGTCTGGCATTTCTCTGATCTTTCTCCATGTGGTCTATCTGCAGTCTTACTAATTTAATTCCTTTAGTAGGCCAAAGCATCTGTATTGTGAGACTTTCTCATGCATTACCTACTTTTCTAGACAAATCTAAAAATAATTTTACTGGATCCAATACATTTGGTAAGAGAATATTCCTCCTGCATGGAAACAGAGCTCTGGTGAGTCATTTATTAGCATAGTATGTCATAATGCATTTCTCAGGATAATATAATTATAGATTTGCGTCAATAACAATTTCATTAACATGTATTGTTTCTTCTTTTAAGGAGAATATCTTGTTAATAATTTCTGTTTGATTTGCTCTCAAAATGTCTTAATAAAGAAAAGTTATTACTTTTGGTGCAGACTGTATTGCCCCTAAACACTATTAATTTGGATTATTCTCTCATTTCACCAGTAGTTTGTATGGAATTTATCATTTTTCATGACCAAGTTGAAAAGGTACCAAACAGAAGTAGCAACAGTAAAAAATAAAAGTACATTAAGGTCTATGCAGATTATTTTACGTTGAGTTAGAAGGCGAAAGAAGAACATCCTTTTCTATTAGCTTTACATATTGCAGTTGCTACCAAGTGGAGGAATATCAGAGCTCCCACACTGGACAGATGGCTCCCAGAAGCATGTGGTGCCTGTGGAAAAAATGGCTAGTCTTTGAAATGCCTTGTACACCAAATATTTGTACACTAGTCTTCCTTTCATTCGGTACTCCCAGAACACTAGTTGGTCTAAAAGGCCACCCTCTTTTTTCTCCTGCTGAGGTTACTTAGCAATGGAATTCATCCCCACGTGTTAAATTCAGAGTGTGCAAAAAAGGTATGTCCTTGGTTAGTGTGAGAGGGAGAAAAAAGGTAAGTCGGTGGATCTAACCATTGATCAGATGGACAAAACTCCTTTGCACTTCAAGAAGCAGGAGGTTTGTCAACCTGAATGGTACCTACCCATGCACAACAGAGCAGGAGTGGGAACAGTCCTTAGCAAGATCACCGGGCCACTGGGTCAGCGTGTGTGCGTGCGCTTCCCAGGCTGGGTGGCTAGGACTGGCTGGTGTACAAAGCTTCAAGACAGCTCAGTATGTCCGTGCGACTGCAATTATAACAGTGATTTCAGTAGAGGACATAACCCATAAACTACTGCTGCATCCAGATGCTTAAGTTACAGAGCAGCTCTAAGGTGCTTCTGCCTGGAAGCAGCAGACAAGAGTGTGTCTGTCTGTGCAGGTCGAGAAACTGATACAAACTACCTTCCCTCCTCAGGTTGCTTTGCTTCCTTTTTTAGAGCTGTAGGGAAAAAAGGAAAAAAGTGTTGGATTTAAGACTTTTTGGATTTTACTTTGTGGCACTTTAAGTTTGAACCACATCGTCTGTAACAAAAACAGAGCAAGAATTTTCAATAACAGTGACTAAAAAAAAAAAAAAAGATCCCAGCTCTGCCAGAGACATGGTCTGAAACTGTGCCAAAGATTTCAGGCTGGCAAATCAGCAAAGGAGCCAGATAAATCAGAATGAGTGTAACAGATCTCATCTATTTCAGCACAGCTTAGCCCGTTTACTATGTCATTGTCATCAATACCCAAAAATACTTAGTTGCAGGAATAAAAGTGTCTGCCTAATAAAGCAGAACCATTAAGAAAAAGAAAAAAAAAAGTAAAGAAAAGGAAAGTGAGAAGTGTGGCCGTAACTGTATAATAGTAATACGAGTGAACTATTTAGAGGAAAGGAAAAATGTTTTGTGTACTGAAAGCAGAAAAAGATTTGTTCCTATTGTATAAAATAATTCATTTTCCTGGTTTTGATTTACATTTACTGGTAACAGCTGCTTACAGGTCAGGTAACATTAGCATTCAAAAAGCAACCCTAATGAAAGCAACCATGCAGCTAATATTGGTGTTAATTCTATTTCATGCTCTTGGACTCAGCTGCATAGGGAATTGTTTAAAATGGAAATGCCTCAAAAACACACTATACAAAATGCACAAATGCCCACAATCTGCCATCAAAGCCAAACCCTGAAATACATTTCTTCTCACAAAAAATGTACAGTATGTACAGTGTATAAACCTCCATCAAAGTCAATCCTAGTCCTTACTGCTGCAGAAAGTCTGCGCACAGCTGAGACATTTTATCTCAGCATTGTGGGAAATGTGCCATACAGAGCACCCTTGTGCAGAGTCTGTGAACATCTGCCGATTCCTCTGTGCAGGGCAAGAGCTGGGTGACTCAGGGGAAATGATGCAGACCGAGACTATGGTCAAGAAGCCCGCACATAAGTTGGCCCACACACTGTGTGGAGAGGGCAACAGCCTTTTATTCCTCCTCTACAGTCTGGTGCTCAACGTGTGACTGTGTATCCTACAGAGCAGGGCCGTGAGTCCTACTTTTACCCTTCGCCCGTACATGTGCATGTTTCCTCATCACCTGACCTGTGTGCTCTTGAATATCAAAAGAAAAAGCTTAAAAAAATCCATCCTCTGGAAATAGACCTGGTCGGTGTAAGATGTGTGGAAACTATGTGTGAGCATATATGATTTCAGAAAGCGATTGAACAAATTAATGGGAAACAACGCTAAGGGAGGGCTGGAATAAAAAGACACAACCTGAGATCAGGGTGGCACAGAGGTCGAATGAGTACAGACAGGAAAAATACAATCATATTCTGTTCTTGCTGTGCTCTTACGCTATTCCTTGGGCATCTGCTGTTGGACACTGCCAGAGACAGACTACAGCATTGGGCTGAGCTTTTGGCTGGCCCACAACAGACAGTTTATCCTCTTATGTTCACCAGTGGGATTTAAATATGTGTATCAAGGGCAGACACCTTTTCCAGGATACAACGTAAGATTTTAAGCAGCTTTCAGATAGCACACCCATTTTGTCAGTAAACCCCTGTGATCACAGACTAAGGTCTTACCGGTCTCTCCTATACAGTAATTACTATATCCTTTAATCCCCTACCCAGGCTGTGGATTGCCGATGACACTATGTGCTGGAAGGTTGTTGGCTACAGTTCCTGAACTGAACTCAGTTCAGTTAAATATCCATCAGGATGTTCTTAACTTGTTACTAATTTCAAGGTAAGAGCATGCAGCACTGGTTGCCATAGTAACATTGTAAGCAAGCTAATGAGAGGAATGAAATTAAATTAAGAAGTGGTCAACACCATCAAAAACCGAAGTAAATTCCTCCCAAGTAAGGATTGTTTTTCTATAGGTAAACACTGTCAATAAGTCAGTGCTGCACTTTTTAAAACAAGATAGACTTCCCAAAACACCAGCTGTTTTGACTGTACCACTGGACATTGTTTAGAAAATAAATATTATTTCCCTTGCTTTTACCTAAGTCAGTAGCGGCCCCTTATGCATTGCAGTCTTTGCAGCCATGGTGGAGCCAGCAAACATTAAATTGCCTTAAGCTGTGTTTACACAGTTATTTTGTACTTTAACAGTAGTTTTCCAGTTGGTGTAATTACACCATCTCTCTGGACTACGTGAGTTAAGCTGAAAGTGTCCCCCTGCTCAGACTGGGTGTATGCCAGGCTAGAGTGTGAGTTTTCACATGCATCTCTTCTCCTTCACCTCCACAAAAATGAGAACAAGCAACCAGTCTACAAGGTGAAACAAGGTACCCTCCTAGAAACGTATCTGAAAGGTTTTGAGGCACTTGGAAAGATGGATAGCCAAAGCCCCCAGGTAACTGAGGGCATGCCCCTACTGCACAGTAAAGCATGGTGCCAGCAGCACTGATGCCATACAGATCAGGTCTAGGAGCTGGAAGCCCAGGAGACCTGGGCCAAGAAGCAATGTAGTCACTGCAGTGCTCCAGTAACCTCTTAAACTGGTATGCTGGGCTTTGATCTTTCTGTTAAAAATTCTCCACTTGGCTTTGAAGAAGCAAGTCTAATATGAACTGAACTCTTTGTGGCCATAAAAGGGATATTTCGGTAAGGAAGGGCATTTAATGGAGTTTAGGATTACTTTATTAGCAGTTCCCTCGTAAAGATGGACAGAAATCATTATAGCGTGCAGTAAGATATGTGTAATAAATAATGATGTCTTCCAAAACCAGGATTGTTGTGCTAAGAAGACTTCTGGTCATCAGGAAGATAAATAGCTTTGATGGGGCACTTAATGAAGAGGAAACCATCGCATCCTGGTAGAAATTAGTGCATATGTGTAATATTTGGGAGCTTTATTTTCCTGATGTGAGGCTAAACTCATTTACATTGATTTTAACTGCATTCTTACTGTTGGAAGTGGGGACTGAGGCCCCATCTAGCTCTGACAGAAATGACAACTCACGTGCCCCACTAGAAGGTGTGGCCTTTTGAGTATTTTTCTTTATGTGACAGTGCTAGAATTTAACTGATGACTTCACATAACAGAAGTCATTGCAATGCACTAAACTCAGGCCCTTTTTTTATTATTTTTTGGCATTCAGCAATGACTGCATTTCCAAAGTGAGGCCACTTATTTTTTAACTTGAGCTCATTGATATCTTTCATGACTGTCTTGCGAGACAGGATACCTGGAGCTCATTTTTGATCTAACACCAAGTTTGCACTAACACAATCATGGTGACATTGGCAGAATTAAGCCTGCTGTAAACCTATAGAGATGAAAGGAGTATTAAGGCCTCACTCTCCTTTGCTAATGGAATGGGAAGATGACAGGATAATTTCTATGTAGAAGGCTGTACTTGTTCACACGAAGTTCCCTTGCCTTTTTCTGCCTAGGTGATTTTCAGCTTATGATCTGTGGTAGGAGTCTATGGACTTCTTCTTGGAGGACTTCAGAGGTAGAAGAAGCAAGCCTATTACCAGTGGACTTATATCTGCTGACATACGTTCATTGGAAAATGTTAAAACTGATAGAAGAACAATGCTCTACTTGTCCTCCTTGTCCTACATCTTCCTGGACTCAGGGAGAAAAATAGACTGAAGCCCAATTTCCTGTCCTAAATCATAACAGCAGAGGTGGAGTTATGACACCCAGCTGGACAGGACGTATATGTGCAATTAATAAGGTAGCAAACAAGCGAAAAAATAAAACAAACTTTTTCTGTTCGCCTCAGCTGCGGCTGTTCGGAGGTACAGAAAGTAGTGTAGTGCGCATTGCCATCTTGTGGCTCCGGAGAAGATCGTCCGGGCCGTGCAGGGAAGGTCATCCATCCCGACAGAAACCTACACCTGCCCTGGGGGACTGCTTTCTGCTACCTCTTGTTTCCTGCTCCTACATTATGTCACTTTGGCAGCAGAAGTTATTCTTATTGTATGTCTCAGAAAACATGTCCAGCATCAACAGGCACTGAGGAACACTTTGGACAAAATGTTCAGCGAAGTTGGAATACCTGCAGGTAAAATTAAACACTTTTCTCTGCAGACACTTGTGGAGACTTTTGGTAGGAAAACCACCTTATATTATGTTGTGGGTCTGCAAGTTGAACTGTTTTTGCAAAAGCTTGTTGGTATTACTAATAACTACAAAAGGAGGACCAGAACAGAAGATGTTGAGCATCAAGTTTTACAAACTATCTTCCGGATGAAACCAGATCTAGTATTTGAAAGATAATTGCTTTATTAAGGAAAGCCTGCATAAGAAAACACATGTTTTTACATTCACAGACATCCTGCTTTCTGAACCCCATTTTCATCTTGTTCATATAAAACAAACCCATTCATGACATCTTAGTCAGAAAAGAGCACCTTAGTTCAAACAGAACACTAAAGGGCCCAAACCTGCACCCCACATTTGAATTTGGCATTTTCTGAGGCTTGATAAGGCTTGAATATTTTGGTGCTGACAATTCTGTTCCCTTCTCTTTTCTTTGGTGTCATGCAAACTGGAAGAATTGACATGGATTAAAAAAATAATTATTTGATACTTCCACATGGTTCACATGAAGTAGACTAGAATCTCCCACTAAAAATCAGTGTCCTAATGCTTCTGATTTTCTGCTTCAAACAATGGCAAGCTTATTAGTTTTGTTTGGTGTACTTTATTTTGCAGTTTATTGTACAAGTATGGACTACTGTCTGCAGGGACAGAACTCACATCAACATTTGAAGCTGGGTCCAAGCCTGATTGCTACCTTTGCCATGGTTACGATGCAACTACTAAAGAAGTAAACATGGCAATAAGTCAATTTTTAGAAAATGCTGGAAGTCAGGTTCATGATTTTTTATTTATTTTATTTTATTTTATTTTATTTTATTTTATTTTATTTTATTTTATTTTATTTTATTTTATTTTATTTTAATTTTACTAGATTGACTGGGAAAGAAACCTTCAAGACCTGTAAGTTAGTTGCCCAAGGACACTAAGTGGAATTCTTTGGTGGAGACGAGAGGTTAACTTTATTCTCCTGAATTGAATTGCATCAGAACAACCTTATAGATAATTAAATGTGGATGCGAAAGTTGCACATTTCAAGGACACACTTTCTTCAAAGTACTGGAGAGAGCAGCAAGTTTCTTTACCCTGTAGCTTATCTGAAGTCAGCCTGACACTTTTCTGTCTGTTTTCTGGGAACACAGAAGTAGTGAAGTACTTTTGAATAAAACCAGGAAGTTATCCCTTCAATGCCAGTGAAGGATTTGGAGTAGACTTGTTTTCTTTCTTTTTTAATCTTTTCAGACTGCACTCAGCTTGCTGTTTATCCGTCCAACAGCTTGTTACACGTTTTAAAAAAAGTCAGAAAGGCAAGCCTTGCATCAGGGATTCAAGCCAAGAACAGCTTAGAAAGTATCAGTCCCAAGTACATTCCGCTTCTCTTGTTTCAATTATCTAGAAATCAGAGACATGCAACAAAGAACAGGAAAAGAAACCTTTTATCTGTGAGAGAGGCCCAAGTGACACACAACTCCAAATTAATAGAGAACACAGGTTTACAGACAATTTGCTAGAACCATGTAAGTAAGCTGATTTGAAACGTATTTCTGCTTTTTTTACATTCAAAGTACTTGTCCTAGGGAATGGACATAAATATTGAGCTTGGTTCTTTGCAGCAGTGACTTCATTCTGGTTTAGTTCTTCAAAGAGCTTTAGAATCATTGTGCTAGAAAGTGAGTGTTTAACTTAAACTGTGGGTAACTTCGCCCTCTCCTTTGTCTGTAAATGTTGGTATTTGCCGTAGATACCAACTGATCATGTTATTAAGCTTTCTTTTACTGGTTTTATCTGAAGGTAAATTTAGTGAACTTGTCTTATAGGTTATTATGAAGACATAAAATGCCATATGAAGCCTAGACATTTCAAAACCGGTGGGAGATTGAGTTGGCTTGCCCCTATCTCCATGTAATCTCAGTGCTGGTTGTTCATTATTGTATCCAAGAGACTATTTGATGTGGAAAATATAGTTTGTGTTGCCTGAACTGTGCTGCCTGGAAGGAAACGGGCTCAGGCTGTGAAATTGTTCATGTAGTACCTCTTGGTGCCGTGTAGGAGGTAGATGGTGAAATACAGATGAGAATCTGGATCTAACTCATGAAAGCTGCAACCTCAGTTACCGTTGCAGGACTGAATAATGAACATGGAACCAGTCACAGAAGTGACTTTGCCATGTGATTTTCAGTGTATTTCGACATGACACAAAAAATCTGTTGGAAACTCACAAAACATCATTCTGAATCCTAAAGTTTTCACCTGAAATCTACCTATGTAGATGGACAAGAGTTTAAAAACCTTCTTTGAATTGTTCAAAAACTATTTTAGATCCATTAACAGCAGAAATAGTCTTAAAGTAGACAGACTTTTATAAAAGCACATACTATGTTTCAGAAAGTAATTTCTTGCAAGACATTTTCCAGAATGTTTTAACAGCTTAAACTTAACCATTTATAATACGATCACAAAAAAACCCTGTTTTTTGAAGTAATCAGATTTGCTTCTCTCACAGTGTTGCATATTGGAGAGGTGGATAGGGTTGCTCCTACTGCTCTGTAACATACTGCTGAGCAGAACACTTTGCTGCTTCTTTATTTCTGTAGCTTATTATATATATAATGTTATTACTGCCACATGTAATATGCCTATATGTGCTTTTTTATATATGCACTTAAAACTAACATCATCAATTTATAAATATACTAAATATTTCAGAATTGTGTGTGCTTGTATGTCTGTGTGTATACACATACAATTTTTAGGTATTTAATTGTTTTATAAATTTTTGAGAATGTATGACTTTTAGAGGGATACATCATTATTTATTTAGTTAGGAGTCTTTAATTAAAACTAATTGTTCCTCCAAGGTCAAAACATCAATGTTAGTTAATACTGTACACCAAATTAGATTTGCTGCACAGTAAACATATTTCCACATTTGAGAACAAGGATATGAGGAAAGACAGCAAGGGGTGGAATCTTTTCAGGGAAAAAAAAAAAAGGAGATCTTAATTCCAGCAACTCTTTTCAAAAACACCGAAACCATGATCCAATGGGAAAGGAAGTTGAAAGGCCCTTTGGACATTTGCCCTGCTTATACCTGCTGCCTGTTACTGACCTTGCAGGAAAGGCTCAGGAGCCTTTTATCTCCCCTAACAAAAGGATTTATTATTCAAGAGACAGCTGGGTAGCCCAAACTCAGTAAATTCCCAATGTTCAGAAGGGGTTTAATTTTTGCGCCAGTGTCAGGACCAGCACAAATACAAAATGGGTGCAGCTTGGCAGTTGCCCATCATAGCTTTTAGGCTCTATGTCCATTTGCTCAGCCTACCAAAGAAGTTGATGCAGCAGGAATCACCGGTGCAAATTCTGACACCTCTATCACATTTCCTTCCAGCCCTGGTACACCTTCCTCCCCTCCCCAACATCCCCAGTCTCCATCAGTAAACACTTTCAATATGAATGTGTTTCATACTCCCTTTCACTACCCTCCTTTTACTTGGTGACTTTTATGAATCGTACATAGAATCCTCCCCATGATGCTCAGGACAGGCCCTCTGACTTCAGTAATTGAGGCAGTAATTCTGGGACTGTCCATCTCCATCTACGGTCTCCATCAAATGCCCATTTCAGTTGAGAAGTGATGAGGTGACTGCAGCCTTTCTGTTCCCATGACCTGTTGAGCTGAAGACCAGGTGGCCTGCTGCCTGAGTCCAGTCACTGTCTGAAAAATGGTGCTGCACAGCACTGCCTTCTAGCAGCTGACATGTAGACAGTCTAAATCATCGCTGTAGGATCAACTCATCTTTACACCTAGTTGAGCCACAGTCTTCTATCCAGGGCATATTCCTAGAAGGCAGCAGAAGATTTTACTGCCTCATCTATCTGGTTTACCAGCACCAAACAACACCCCTCCAGAAATCTAAATTTGGCCCTATACTTGGGAATTCTGTTTCCTAGGGCAATCAATGACCACCCTGAGTTTCTTCATCACATTAATGCCTCTGGCAACTCCTAATGCAGCTTGAGAACCTTTGTGTCAAAATGAGCCTGATAGATCTAAATGAAGAAGTAGCTTACTTCTGCTGGTTGTGGAAGAGAGAACGGGATGATGGACAACTTGTTAGCCTTGTTTCTGATGGACAGTGAAAGTTTGTTTTAACTGATGGCTACTGCATAAAAGATCAGTGGGAATATTAATGACAGTTTGGCAATGAAGGAAAAGTCCTGGTAGCTGGGAATAAGAAATCACAGTGGTGAAGTCATCGTCCTCTTCTTTTGCAGTTGCTCAATATCTCCTTATTTGCAAACCCCCATGGTCTTCTTCACAGGGACCTTTATAAGGGAGATGGACAGATATAGTCACTGGAGAGTATCCAGGAGGGTCTTAGGGACTATGAGAAGGAGGGGGGAAAAAGTTAAGCTAAGAGATATGGATATTGTATGAAAGATGTTAGAGGAATCCAGGTGACTCTTCAGGTCACTACACTGCCAGGAAAAATTGGCATAGGTAGCAATGGGTGTTTCTTGGATGCTCTTCCACTCTCTGAAATCCGTGCAAGTGCTCTGGAAATCTGGTGAGAATGATCTAACATGAGACTCATAGTCTGCTACAGTCTGGACAGGAAATGTTCTTGCAGTGTTTTGGCTTCATTCATTGTGCCCAGATGACACACAGGAATGTGCGAAAATGAAAAATGATGGAGCAGAGCTGGGGATAAACATGCTAATGAATGGCATTATTTTCTGTCTCAGAAGGTTTTTGTACCTTAAAAGGAACCTTTGCTCAGGTTCAGATGGAGGAACATGAAAAAAAATCTTGAATTGTTTCCACATTGTTGGCTTATGTTCACCTGTCCCTGCTAGGCTGGAGCTGTGAGCAAAAGCCTCTGAGAAGAGTGACCCCTTTAAAAATGAGAAAGCCCTTTGAAAGCAGACAAATACGCCAAGGAAGGAAATATGCTGTAAAAAAACCAATGTCCTGAAGAGTTACACTTGTGGTCAGCCTGCGCTTTCAGCTACCTTTCAACATAAACTCCTCATTACAAACTTCATTAGTTTGACCAAATAAGCTTTCAGGAGTGGCAAAGCTTGTTAGTTAAGGTGGCATACCGTGCCTTTGCAGCATGGAAAAAAATATGACAAATATTGAGAGAACAAACTTTCCCTTCCCTCTTGGAACCCTATGCAAAGATTTCAAGCTTAAGGTAATGTTCCCAGCATTAGTCACTGAGAATTAGTATGTCCTCCCCAGCTGTTGCTTCTAGATGCTGAGCCAGACTGTAAAAACTAAATAGACTTCAGTGGAATGCCTAAAATTCATTTTCTCACTCAGATGCTTTCATCTCACTCATTTCATTGTGTTTACAGGCTGGCAGGTTTCCTGAGGGCAGCCATGATTTAGATTTACAGTTCCCTGGCCAGTCTGAGTCTGAAGAAAAGTTATAACACCTGTAATGTAATACTGATTCCGAAAAGAGTGAAAAATGTCGTGGTCCGAAGAGGAAGCCTCTAAACTGCAATAATCACAGTATATCACATATCTCTGCACCCCATTGTGGAAGCCAAGGTTGTTATTACTTCAAAACAGTTTCAATTCCCTTTCCCCTGTCTCCACCCATTCGTTTTAAAGAAACCAAACCTGTCTGATCATGCTGGAGGCTTGGCTTCAAAAATATCTCTGGGATTTCTTCTTTCTCCTACTCAGGTCAGTCTGGGGAAACTCTGGGATCTTTGGGAGGGAAGGAAAAGAACCGTGTGACAGTGCAGTGCCTCTTCCTGGCTACTTAAGAATGTCCTGGCTGGACATCCTTGCCGTGTCCTGACAAGCACTGGTCAGCCAGGTTTCCACTCCTCAACATTTATGGGCTCCTATATATGTGCTGAGAGACATCAAAGTCTTGTACAGACTTCACTGAGAATGATGCAAAATTTAAACTCCAAGCTGCCAAGAGCATGTGGTCAGAAACAATGCCAAAGGGTCACTTTTACAGGCAACATCAAGAGGACAGGAGAAATGTCAAAGAAAGAAAGGCTGAGTCAGGAACAAGCCAATCACCTCCGCTTTCCTCTGAGCAGGTTGTTATTCTTACAGTATCTTTTGTTTTATCGATGTATTTAGAAACTGTTCACTGAAATAATGACTACTGTTATCCCTTTCTCCCCCGAAAGGTTACCCTCCTCATGATTAGTTTAAATAAATCCTTTCAAGAATACGAGCTTTTACATTTACTGTAGCTTTTTAGCTCCCTCTTTTTCAGTTTCCCACATGTCTCTGTAATTCTTGTTACTAGTCCATTTGAAAGCAGGAAGTTCTCAGTGTCTCTTGGAAAACATTTTTGTTGCAAGATTGGCCACCGAAATGTAAAGACTCTGTGTTGCATACCTCTCTTGGGTGCATCAGAGGTGTAAATAAACTTATACTGGTAAGTAGGAAAAAAGAAACATGCCCAAGAATTCTGAATAACCACATGGAATTTTAGATATTGATATAAATCTCTTTTGTTTGGTGATATTCTATCTTCATCAATGGCAAAGCACTTTTCAGCCTTCTAAAAAGATATTTGGCAATAATAATTGGAGACCTTCAGGATAGAAAAAGAAATGAATGTATTGTAGAGATACTTTGAAACTCATGTCATTCCAGATCTGACTAGTCTCACTACTTACTGTACCCTGGTACTGGTAGCTTAAGAATCACAGACAATAGTGTGAGGTTTCTTAAAAAAATTACATTTAACTTTTATTGGAGAAAAGAGATGCTTCCAAAAAAAGCAAGTTGACAGATTACTTAGATCATCTACCTGTGTTGTTTTTTGAGTAACCCTGAAACTAGCTTTCCATATCAAGCTTTAAGCTCATTTAGATGAACCTGAGCTCTGAAACTACACTGTGAAGGAGCATATCATGTATCGTAGCACTACAGACTGCAGAGAAAAGAGAGGGACAGCCAGGTCACAAGTGACTTCACTCACTGCAGTGTAGGATCTGATCTACTTTTTCACAGCTGGTTCTTCTTGGCAGCTGGAGCTGATGCCAAGGGTACATGTGGGCAGCTCTCGCCTGTAAGCTGGTAAGCTCTGTCACCTTCGTCTGTTTCTAACATAGGGCTGATAGGATTAATCACTGCCTCCATCCTCTGTGGAGCACGTAATTTGAATGCTGGGTTTGGTATCCTGCATGTTTTAAAGATATGTAGTCCTTCTGTGAGCAGGAGGTTGAACCAGATGACCTCCTGACGTCCCTTCCAGCCTGAATTACCCTGTCCCTTCTAAGTCTTGGTGCATTTTATCGTGCAAGAAGCCAAGACCAGTCAGAAAAACACCTGGATTTGTTACTTGGCTCTCGGCCTGCGTCAGTGTGAATCCATGCACGAGTCACTGAAATCATCACATTGTTTGCCCTTTGTTTCTGCTGTAAAACACTGGCCAAGACTTTTGGGGAATAAGAGCTGAAACATACAAAATTCCAAGACACAAAATTGCCATGGCACTGCAGATGCTCAGTGCCTCCTTTCTCCTGTGGCACGCGCAGCGGTAGCATGACTTCACTCCCTCTGCACCCCCAACAGCATCAGGATGAGCACCATGTGTATGGTAAGGATCAGGAGGCTCATGAAGGCCTAGCCCTGCCAGTGTTCACCAAATTTTCAAACCACGCGTGGTTTCTGAAGTGTCCTAGCCCTGTTTCAGGAGCAGAAAGCTCACGGAGATCTCAGACAGAGCAGAAGTGACAGTGTAAATGAAGGTAGCACATACTTCACAGATTTAAGCTTCAAAGGAAATCACAAATATGCAAATCTGATGTGCTTCTGTATTTATGGGTTTGGGGATCTACTCCAAGAGAGAAACAGCAAAATGCTACCCTAGTTCACAGAATTTCCTCTCTCAGATATCGGGTTGGTCTGCTTTTGACTTATTTCATTTAGAGCATGCTTGCACATGCAGAACACTTGGGCTTGACAATACGGTTCTCTTCTTCTACCTTAGGAATCTACAAAACCTGAAATAACCTCTCCTGAGGTATAAAAGAGATGGATAATATGCTGCAGCCTTCAGTGAAATATAATCCTTATTATTCCTACAGTAAAGAGAATAACCCTGTAACTCAGATACAGAAGGCTTAGAAGAGACAACGATTTTTCAGCTGACCTTTTATTTCAATAAATTATTTTACTTTGTATATCAACATGAGTGCAATGTTCGAAAAGTTCATGCTATTGTAAGTGATTAACAAGCACTTGTGACTTAGTATTGTGTAAACATAATAAAAGTTGGAGTAACAGCAATACCTGCTTTAATCTCTGCTATTTAACAAGTGTCTCTAAAGAGCCCTTCCCAAACAACACTCTTTTCACAACAGGACCGTTTCAGAGTGGGGAGGGCAGAGCCTGGGAACCTGCACTGAGATGCAGGATTCTTCCCTTGTGTTACTCTGTTTTCAGGTATCTTATGCTTATGTGTTGTCAAATGGAATTGCTAGCAAGTGCTGGTAGGCAGTCACTCTACAACTTATATGGATGTTTTCCTGCAGATGGAAGACTTATGGTAGGGTTAAAGGGAGAAGGAGACTCCTGAATAGAGGAAAAGACAGGGTATGATCAATCCTGTTATGGTTATTTAGTTGCCAATAAAGCCAAAGCCCAGCAAAGTTGACCATGTATAATTTCACTTCCCAGGTCATAGCTCCAGCTGCTATCACCCTAAGGGAACCCCAGGTAGAGCGTGCAGAATTAGTGTCTGTAGACATAACTGGGACTTTCATCAGTCCCTCTAGGCACTGGTTACTGTTCAAGATCACAGAGCCACAGAATGGCTGAGGCTGACAAGGACCTCTGGAGGTCAACTGGTCCAACCGCCCCTGCTTAAGCAGGGCCATCTCGAGCTGGTTGCCCAGGACCATGTTCAAGTGAGTGGCTTTTGAATGTGTCCAAGGACGGAGACTCCACAAGCTCCTGGGCAACCTGTGCAAGTACTCGGTCAACCTCACCCTAAAAAAAGTGTTTCCTGATATTCATTGTTTCAGTTTGTACTCATTGTCTCTTCTCCTCTCACTGGGCACCACTGAAAAGAGTCTGCCATCCTTCTGTTTGCTATTATTGAGTGCCCAAGGTGGGCTTGGCTGGGGAGAAAGGAGTGTTCCCTGACCAGCCTCCATCTGGGTGATGGCTGTCCTTCAGGAAGTTTACTTGCTTAGGCTTTACTACCAAAAAATAAAAATTTAAAAAATGGTGTATCTGTGCCATTTCACTACATAGCTTGAAGAGAAGTTAACCAAACACCTTAACAGCTCTATCCACATTTCTGACAGAATCAGGATTAGCCACAGCTATTACTTTGTTGTTCCAAGTGGGCTGTAAGAACATAGCTGATGTTTACAAGCTCTGTGTATTTTACTGGTTAAGGAGATGGTTACCTTTTTCAGAGGTGGGTGATAACAGGGACTTCCCTGGATCAATTGTCTGCTACAGGGTGGACCTAACCTGGAGCTGGAGCCCAGACTTGGGACAAGTTGCAATGATGGTCTTAGCACCTCCTCATGACTTGATCTTGCCAGGGAGTCAGACAGACAACATACCTATGCCAAAATATTTCCCTGCTGTCATCTGCTATCAGCTTATGTGGGAGCCTGAGGTGGGTTGACCTCAGCAGTCAGTCCCTCACCCAGTTGCTTGCTCAGTTCCCTCCAGTGGTAGAGGGAGAGAATTGGAAGGGGAAAAGAGAGAAAAATCTCATGATGGATTGAAATAAAGACAGTTTAGTAAGTGAAGAAAAAAGACAAAACAACCCCAACTAATGCAAAGGCAATCACTCACCACCTCCCACCAGCACATTGATGCCCAGACAGTTTCTGAGCAACGTCTGTTTTGGAAAAAATCCTCACCCCAATTTTTTGCTGAGCATGATATTATATAGCATGAAATATCTCTTTGGTCAATTCAGGTCATCTGTCCCGGCCGTGTCCCCTCCCAACTGCTTGCCTGCCCCTAGCCTACACGCTGGGGGGACAGAGAAAGAAACAGAGAAAGCCTTCACTCTGTGCAAGTGCTGCTCGGCAATATCTAAAATGTCACTGCGTTATCAATATTGCTTTGGTCACAAATCGAAAACAGATCAACTTACCAGCTGCTGCGAAGAAAATGAACTCCCTCCCAACCATACCCAGTACAGAGACATACAAACTGTCTAAGGCGCTGGAACCACAGTTTGGCTCCATGTATCTTCAAGAGCTCAGTAGCATGACAGCAACGCCACCGTAAGAGAGGAAGACCATATGTGCATGCCTGCAGAGAATCAGTCCAATATTTACTAAATTCCTAGGCTGCGCAGAGGTAACGCCACTGCAGAAAACTTTCTGTGTATTTGTAACAACTATCTTCAATGCAACTGTAACTAACAGTCCAGAAAACAGTGTGTTGGTGTGTCCTGAAGTATAATCACAAAAAAGCACGCACTCCTACTTTTAATTCATTGCATAATGTTCCCTTCAGGCAAACAGGCTCATTACCCTTGATTTTCATAGTCTTCTGACATCTTCACCAGCACTGGCTATTGCTGTCTGGAGTCAGCAGTCATCACCACAATAGTGGGAAAAAAAAAAATAAGAGTATTAGGGAACTCACCGTTTCCGTTTAAAGAAAGCTAGCAGAAACTGTAATGCCAAGTATGGCCAGTGATGTTCACTACACTGTTTGTAAAAGCCCGTCTCTAAGATCCTAAGTTTTGCCTTTGATAAGCTTAAGCCAGTTGTTAACCCACCATGCTGCTGCAGGAATGAACTGAGCCTCAGTGACAAAAGTGGCCAGCTTGCCACTGGGAAAAATGTTTCAGAGGGCAAAATAAATATAAATTATCTGACTAAATCATAATCATGCTGGCTAGTGAAACAAACAACAACAACAACAAAAAAACCCCAACAACAAAAAAAGAAACAACAACAAAAACCCAAACTAGAAAGTGATCCAGTAATCCACACTTTACAGATGAAGAGCTGGGGAATTAAGGCATTTCTTCATTTCTTTTACTTCACAAAGTCTAAGAGAGTTTATTTTATCTGACCATCTCCACTCCATACACTGAGGGCAGTATAAAAGTGTTGTTTGACAGCAGAGTATCTTTTAGGAAGGCACCTTGTGAGTGGAGAACCCACCACTTGCTTTGATATTTTTCTCCAGCAGCTAAAAATCACAAAAACCTCTGAGTCTGTTTTCTCATTTTAGTATTTCTATCTTTGTCCTTTAACCAGCCACTGATTCTTGCTTTGTCTTTCTCTGCTGAATTAAAGGGCTTTTGAATACCCAGTGTTTTGTGTCCATGGACACCGTACACCGTAATTAAGCTGTATCTCAATTTTTTATTTTTTTTTCTCTCTAACTTAAAATGATTAAAGACTTTAGGAAGGGGTTTCTAAATCCTTGCTGTAAGGCACTCCCTCTATGCCATCAGATCATTTTATGGCTCTTTTCTGTACCCTGTCCACGTCTGACACGTGTGTGTGTGTGCATGTCCGAGTCTTGAGTGTGTGAACTTCAAAACAGTACAGATGCCCAGTATCCAGCTCATCAATGTCACACTCAGAAGGAAAATCATACTTTCAGCTTCTACCCATTTTTCCTCTTTATCCACCCAAGAGCTGTAATAATCTACTTTGCTCCTGCATTGACAGATGAACTCCTGTTGAGCTGAGCCTCCTACTTGTCACACTACCATCCACACTGCAGCCCATGCATTTGTTGGCGTGACTTGCAGGCCTTCCTTTTATGACCATGACTGTGTACTAAATGGGCACACTAAAGCATGTTTTGCATGAGTAGTTCCAATTTTCCAAGCAATCCAGGTTGCATGATCAAACATGCATGCACACACATATTTGTGTGTGTGTATACATAAACCTCATATATATTATATATATGTATTATTAATTTAAGTATTTTATGAATACTACCTGTTACATATTTAATATATATGCGTTACTATACCCACCGAGTCATCATGGTTATTTGCCACCTTGTCAGCCCATGTCATCCACAACTGTTATGAGCTCCTGTGCTTACAGATCTCTGCCAGAGCTTACAGCCTGATCATCTGTCAGAGGCAGCTCTCCACAGCAGTAAGGACCTGTGGGAAGAGCTGGGCTGTCGTAACAGAGAGCAGATAGATGAAGTGGCAGGGGGTGAAAGAATCCTTATTTTTAGTAAAAATGGAATTTCATTGTACTGTAGCTCTTGGAATTTGTCAAACATGCAGACTTAGCTATTTTAAAGTCGAAAAGCTCAGCAAAAGTGACACTCACACATTGAGGCTCTCACACATTGTCTCCTTCATCATTTGTCTAGGCTGCAGTTCTAAAGGGATGTAGCTGAGCATATTGTAAATGTTTAATTCCTCCCAGTCTGTTCAAAGCAACACTGCGAAAGCCATCTCCTTACCACTGTGCTGCTCTGCCTGGCTGACTTTCCTCACTCACTTTCCAGTCCTCACATCCAGCGTTAGGTTTTCGTCTTCGCCTTCTAGGGGCAAAAATCTGCTCTGTCCTTAGTTTTAACTACTCTCCCCTACCTTTTGCCATCTGGGATTGGAACTCGTACCTGCAGACCTGCAGATATTTTTGCTTGAACAGCTCCATTAGCTCAGATCCGCGTACGCACCTCTATGCGTGGTCCAGCCACTAGAGGGGTCAGAGCCTTACACTGGTGCAAACGCACCTCAAACGAGATTTGGTAAAGTGCCTGCTTCTGCAATGAGGCTTGTTCCTTGGGAGAGGAGCAGGTCAGACAGGTGACTGGAAAACAAAACCTTGTCTTTTGAGACTTTCAGGTTGATGGCACAACGGCTTGTCAAGAGAGGGGCCGGCTTCTGTGCCAGGGTGTTATTCCTCTTCGCCAGAGACAAAGCGTGATCTCTCTCCCAGGGTACTCTGCTAGGAACGGAAATAATTTTGCTCACTTTGGTGAAGCACTTTGAGATCCTGGGAGGCAAAGGAGTGTCATACAGCAAGAGCTGGTATGAAAATTCAGCACAGCCCCACTACACGCCCTGCCTTTTGAAGGTTTGCCATCGCTCGCCGTGCTGCAAGCGCCAAACCCCTTCCTGGTTTGTTATCTCAGTTTGGTTTGCTTTCTCTCTCGCACAAACCCATAAGCTTTGTGCACAACCAACGTAATGTATGCAAAAAAATTTAATGGACCTAACAAGAACTTCTCATGAATGTGAAATCATTAACGTCTCCTGTACTGTGCCTCTTACTGTTGGTTGGTTGCTAACACACCATATGCTTTGGTTGTGCTACTCTATAACCTTCGTGGCTTAATTTGGCTGGAAGGAGACAAATATATTCTGTCATTTATGAACTGGCTGGAGGGCATCTGGGAGTTTTGTAATAGAGTAAAAAAAAATCTTAAACTAGAAAACTTGAACAGCTTAGCCTGTGGTTTGAAGGCATTAAATGGGAACTCTAGGAGATGCACCAGCTTCTATAATGGCTCTTGAAATGCTGCTTTAGGGGAACATGTCAGGTCATGCAGACAGCTGCACTTTAGTTGGAAATGGTGAAAACTAATAGCACAGCATTTAAATTAATGAATATTTGACAGTATTGGTGTGACTGTGCTCCTGTCTGAAACTACAGAGGGGTAAAAGAAGCTTTACCCAATCAAGGTAACTCACTTCCCACTTTTGTCATTCATTTAGATCAAGAGATCATGGTGAGACTTTCTATGATGTTGAGAGATCGTGATTAGACTTTCTGTAGTGCTGAGAACGAACTGATTTCCAGGTTAGTAAAACATATGATGACTGGTTAATAGCTTCTTGAATATATGATCTGTAAAGCTGTACTGCTATGTCTTAAAAGACTGATGAGTTGAAGATACGGTTTAAGCTAGAAGATAGCAATGGTCTAATTCAGGTATTACTTAATTCAGGCATTACTTAATTCAGGCATTATTATTTCAGGTATTAATTTTTAATTAATAGAAATATTAATTAATAAAAATATTAATTAGGACACCTTAGTGGAAAGAGGATAAAAAATGACCCAAGCTCCTTTTTAGCACATAACACCCCTACAGCTGGTCTTTGGAGGTAAGGGGCTGTTAAACCAGAAGATGGGAGAGGACAAGGAAGAGGTATTTCTGCATATACTGGGGGAAAAAAAAAACAGGTTGCCCAAAGCAATTGTCAGATGTGGCTCCTGTAGTCATCATTAGCCATAAAAGCCGAAAAGACACAGATCTAAAACTCTCCAGGACATGCCAACCTTAAAGGACACTACAGGGACTGATTAGTCAGAATCACAGGCAACTGGCAGCACTGCAGTAGCCAAGGAAGTTCGTCATCATTAAATATAGTCTTAACAATGCATTTGATATTTGATCTTTTGGTAAATTTCTTCCGCTATTGTGAATTTACAGCTTTTAAGTGTTCTTTTATTTGCAAAACTTAAATAGTGTTATGGCTGAAAGAATGATCAGACACAAGGCACACCATTCCCAAGGGCATGGATGTCTTACAAACCCCAGCTGGAGACCATTGTCATAGTCACCAGTACATCCTAGCTATCCAAAGGCCAAAGGATGCACCTAGTTGGAGGTGGGAATGGCAGGGTTTCTGCATAAAGAGCTTTTTATGCTGATCACCAGAAGATGACATGATTCAAGATCATGGATTAAATATCAACACCTCAGGAACCAGACTGTGACAGGTGAAACACCAAAGGTCACAATCGCAAAAACTGTAATCTGATCATGTGAATATTCACACTGCTTTCGGCGGTACTATGCAGAGAAGGCATTTACAAGCATGGATACATGTGCTGAGGAATGCCCTGTGTTCTTAAGACACAAATCCACTTTTTATTTCCTCCTTCTTTTGAGTTTGCAGAGGACTATAGCCTGTACAGGAATACTTTGTTCGGTTGCTCAGGTGCTATAATTTTCCATTAAATTTTCTGCTCTTTATCCCTTTCATAATCTTGGACTTCAGTTGGGTTGCTGGGGAGTAAATCAGTGGACAGTCTAATATAAAGTGTTTAAGAGTGGCTAATGTCTGAGGCTAAATGTTTTCCAATAAGGTATGGAATGCATTGGTGTGACAGTGCCACAGAGGACACTGCATCCCCCTCTCTGTTACCTTTTTCCCCTCCAGGGCTTGGCTGCTCATGCACCAGGGATTCCAGGCTCAACTCTGCTCCCACCTGGCTGTATAACCTCAGTTCAAACTGCTGACGAAGCTGCTGACCTGTGACAAAGCACTGTGAAAATGTGTCTGTAGGAAATTAGAAATAAGAACAACAAAGGTAAAATTACAGGCAGGGGATCAAGGTAGCCCAAGAATTTGAGAGGAAATATACTGACATGAGGAGGAATGAACTGCTGATGGAAAGAAATGGGGAGCTTGTTGACAGGTTATTGTGTATCCTTGGTATTGATGGAGCTGGTGAAAGATGTTGGATTTGTAATGCCAAGGGTTTTCTCCATGGAGCCACAGTAGTGGGTGCTCTTCCCCAGACTTTTCCCATTAGGCCAACAAAGGCTCCTTGGATGCCTTACAAGAGGTACTGAATGTAGGTCTGTCTTGTAGCTCATAAAATCATAGCTATCTTTGGGTGTGCCACTCAGAAAATACTTGCTGTGTACTCGTGAAATTGGTCATATCCAATTTGCAGAGCCTCTTTGCACCTGACTACAGACACCTGAACAAAAGGACCCGAAAGAAGGGTGACAGCAGGATCTTCTCCACAAAACATCACCCCTTGGACCATTTCAGCACTGACAGGCTGTACGTGAAGCCACCGGTGTACATGGAGGATGTTCTCACACAAGTGTTGGGGTTTACCTAGCACAGAAAGCTCAGAGTCCCTAGCCTGGGGGACTTATATAAGAGCTGTAACTTTTACACCAGAAATTGTGTGCCTTGCTTGTTCTGATTTATGAACAATATATAAGATGATCCAATATTTGGCCACTGCCTTTAAATCATAGGGTTTTCCATTCTAAATGACAACCTTTGCATTTTATTAGTGTGGCTTAGTCTTTAATAAGCCTTTACTGTGTCCATGTATATTATCAACACTCTAAGAACAAGCTTTTGTACCTATTATAAATAATCTTGTCAGTGGCATGATCGCATCTGCTGGCATACTTGAGAATATGATGCTGCTGCCCCGGGTCTCGGCAAGCCCACACAGTGGAGGAGGCATTTGTACTGCTGTCGCACCGAGAGGGGAAGCTGTGGGCCAGCAGCATTCGTGCAGCTGCAGGTGAAGAAGCCTCCTGAATTCAACAGCCTCTGCTGAGACTGAATCTCTTTAAGCCATGTGAAGGTGTTTAGCTCCTCTTTCTCAATTTCCTCATTACTGGAAGGGATGTTTCTGTTCCTCCTTCCCTGGAGAGACACAAGAATTGATTGATTAGTCTCTGTAAAACACCAAAGAGAGAAGCACTTTGTAAATGCCACGGTTGATTATTGCTACTCAGCCTTTCAAAGGAGAATCAAACCCTGTCTAGCCTTTGAGCTCAGCTGGATCTTTGGGGTGAAACAGAGAACCGTATTTTCAGAGTTCGGGAGCTACTGTTTGACAGCCCCTGCAAGCACAGCAGGCCAGCATTTGCTGTGTGCCCTGAGCTGTGTTTGCCTTATTGACAATTCTTTTTGCTTTAGCTGGGAATACATTATTATGTGTTAGTATTATTATCAAGAGTTAAAGTGGCTGGTTGGTATCACCAATTTTTTGCTAACTTCTCCTCCTTCTCCCTTAACTCAAATATCAGATGTCTGAATACTAATTTTGAAGCCACTGGGAGCAATGCACTACAAGTGAGGACTCCCAGAGGACACCTGTTTGCAGAAGTCCCTGCCTGGACCGTGGCCAAACATGACTGGCAGTTTGGCCCATCTGAGAAAGTACTGGGGAAGGAGATGTTGCTATCCAAGGGAAGGACAAGAAATCATGTATGTGTACTGAGCAAATTCCAGCAGAGATGCTGTGTCATCCCCTGGCAGTAACAAAGGGTGGCAGATATCTTCATCTACCCACAAGACATTAAAACCATTTCTGGAAGCTTATTACAGTAATTATTTCCTCTGCCTGCCTTGTACAATTTTACGTCATGAAGCAATTTTCTCATCTTCATGTCTCAGACCCTGGAACACTGCCCTGGATGTACTGGAGAGGGTTGTTCTGCATTTTGTGGGTCTGTACTGCCTGTGATGTGGATAATCTCACCTAAGACTTGCTCCACCAAAACCACCCCAGTGAAAGCCATCAAGGTTCAGGAACTGGGTAGCTTGAGGTAAAAATAGTGTGAGTTTTGTCCCTGCCTGATAATTGTTTTCTTTTGCAATTAGATGAGCCTAGAAAGTTATTAATAGGGAATGAATTGCTCATCCTGCTAGCTGAATGGCACCACCAGGATTCTCAAATCATGAATATTGTGACCCAAAGGGTCCCGAAGAACCTTTGTGGGAAGAACAAGTCATAATTTAACTGTGGTTGGTGCCAGTACTACTAATGGTCTCCTTCACAGAAGGAGAGGATGAGAAAGTTGAATGAGACTGCATGGTCTCAAGGTCACCGCATTTCATGCAACACTCCAGAAAGTTTCTAAGTAGCAGGAGAAACAGAGTACATATCCGTGGAAATCTGCAGCAGTCCAAAGCCTCCAGGAAAACCCAGAGGATGCCCACAGAGAGAAAGGCAAAGGCTCATGCTGTCTGCAATTCTACAGCCTTCAATCCTGCAATAACTGCAATCCTGCCCAGACATCTCATGTCCCCTGAGACTGTTCTTCTGCAGAGAATGGGCTACCTGGTCCTTGCCAAAAGTTCAATTTAATGTCTCTGGCCATGGGAGGAGCATGTGGCTCACCAGGAACTAATGCGACAGACTCAGCTCCTTGCATGCCCACAAATGGTGCTGCCAAGGTGGAGACGTCTCTCTCAGGGACATACCTGAAGAGGTTCCTGACAACTTGGAGCATGCCTGCCTGCTCCAGCAGCGGTCCACAATCTCCAGCCAGCCATTCCTCTGTCTCTGGTTCCGCTCTTTCTGACCCCGAAAGTCGGCGGGGGAGGGTGCCACTCCTGCACGTCCCAGTTCAGGATTGCACGATAAGTAGCAAACACAAGTGTATACCACACACGTCTTGCTGCTTTCTTTTCCTCTGCCAACCCTTACAGCAGTGTGAAGGTTAATCATTTATTTTCTTCCCTGAGCTGATTGTCTTCTCCTTCAGCACTGCCTGCCGCAAACCTGGCAGCACTGACAAAGTTAAACAGCTCTGTGGGTTAAGTCTTTTCAATTATCTGGGACAGGAAAGGTCTTATGCCACCGAACAAACTGCCTCCTAGTCAGGAGCCATCCTTGTGGCACTCGACTGCAATACAGCTGCTTTAAGCACCTGCGTTACCAAAAGCAGGGATGTAGCCACTGTATAAAGGACAGATGCCCCTGGAAGGGATCTAGGTCTCAGCTGAGCTACTTGGCTGTCGAAGTACTTGTCTTATGCCTGTTGTCAGGAGACTGCAACACATATGGCAGGAGCCATAGCTGCCTGAACTTAGGTGGCAAGTCCAGATCTTTTGTGGCATGATGCTCCGCATGCATCAAAATATATGGCTATAGCATGTCTACAAAAGGGACTACATTGATTAAGGCTGGTTTTAGAGAGGTCTATAGCCCATGGCTTGTCTGTAAAATTATCAAATAGACATATTTCTTCTGCAAAATCTTACTCTAGAAGCAGGTGATTTCACAGCAAATCAAAATGTGGTGTTGCAGTGTTCTCTTCAGCTGAAACCACATGTGGAAGATTTTTCCAAAGACTCAATATTGAACATCAGTGGGTTTAGATAAAAACCCTAAGTAAAAATTGCATGGTTAATGCTAGCAAAACGACCAGTGGAGGAGGGGTTTTGATTATAATCTTTATGTGGGGCTGAGTGCAAATATCTAGGCTAATAGGTGCCACGTGGAATTTTTAAACTTGCCTGTAAAAATTTCCTAATTCTGTATTTATACTGTACTTGATTAAGAAGTCTGATGCCAGAAAGTACCAGGATTACGTCTCTGATATTGTTGCATAAAATGGTATACTACCCAACAAGTTCACCAACAAAGACGAATTAGTTTATTTGGACTTCAATTTTTGGTCCTTTACAGCATCAGTCTCGATACTTTGCTGTAAGAGTCAAACAAAACCAGACCACTTTGTATTGTTATCAGTGTAACTGAGTAAAATGCACCATTCACGATTCACCTTTAAGATATTAGCAAACATAACACTAATTTTGAATTTGGCTAATTTCCGAATCAAATAAAAATGCTTCAAACTCTCATCTGTTCACCTTCCACTGATTTTATACCAGACTAGTGTTACTTCAGGCTATTTCTGGTTTTGTGCTGGTTTTTTTTTTTTTTTACCATAGACAATCATCTACTTTTTATCTACTTTGGAAATTTAATGGAGCTGTCCTGTTTTGATGTTAATACATTACCTGACACTGCACTGCACCATCCGCTCTCTGAGGCAAAAAAAGATCCTTGTTTACTTTTCTAGAAGTGTTTTCAACTTTATATGTATTATCAGATGACCTCCCTGGCCTTTTCTAGTGCTCTAAATAATTTGTCAATATAATGAAAGAATACATTTTCTCTATGATTTATTACTTGCTGTACTGGTTTAATTGATGAAGCAGAGCGGATCTTTGCATCTAGATTGAATTTTTGCAGCCTTTACTGATTTAAAACATAATGTAGATAATGTGGGGCAATGACATGTTTTAAGTGATTTGCCAGATGGCTACATGTACTGGGATATAATTTAGATGAGTCCTCTGCTATTACACTCCTTCATGTGTGTGTTTTATGAAGGATCTTTAATACGTTATCAGTGGATAAAATAATTAGGAAACTTTCAATCAGATCAGTGTTTAGCATTGTCATAGATGGATTCTTTTTTTGCTTTTGCTCCACCAGTTAATCATTTTATAATCCTGTCAGATAAATAGCAAATCACTGCTCAGTGACAAGCCAACTTGGTTTGCTTATGCAAATGTATTCAAAACTCCTCAGGTCTGGAAAGAAGCTCTGAGATCTCAGACGAGCAAGGTCTTTTGTTTGTTTTTCCAGACGTAGACCAGAAGGTGCACAGACTTGCAAAGCTCAAAAAAAGAACATTTGAAGAACAAGCATCCTGGTTTCAGCTGGGATGGAGTTAACTTTTTTGCTAGCAGCTGATGTAGTGCTGTGGTTTGGATTTGGGATGGGAAATAGTGTTGATAGCACACTGGTGGTTTTGGTTATTGCTAAGGTCTCAAGGCCTTTTCTGCTCCTCACACCGCCCTACCAGCAAGTAGGCTGGGGTTGCACAAAAATTTGGGAGGAGACACAGCTGGGACAGCTGATCCCAGCTGACCACAGGGATATCCCAGACCATATGGAATCATGCTGAGTATATAAAGCTGTGGGAAGAAGAAAGAAGGGTGATGTTTGGAGTTACGGTGTTTGTCTTTCCAGGTAACCGTTAGGCGTGATGGAGCCCTGCTTTCCTGGAGATGGCTGAATACCTGCCTGCTCATGAGCAGCAGTGAATGAATTCCTTGTTTCGCTTTACCCATTAAACTGTCTTTATCTCATGCCATGAGTTTTTTCTCACTTTTACTCTTCCGATTCTCTCCCCCATCGCAACTGGGGGGAGTGCGCGAGCGGCTGTGTGGTTCTAGCTGCTGGCTGGGGTTAAGCCATGACAGCAAGACAATTTCCATTTCAGGCAGAGGTTCAGGTCGGAGGCCATTCCACCCAAAGTGGCTTACCCTGTCTTCACAGGGTTTTGCTTTGGAGAAGGACTATTGCCCTTCTCATCGAGGAAGTGTGCTGGAGGGGAAAGAAATCCAGGTATACACGACTGATGAGAGTTACGACTCATTTCAAGTGACATCACTGCTTGCTCTGTGTGCAAGTAACAGGATTTGCTTGCTGTCTCATTCTGAGAGAAACCCAGCTACCCCTTTGCCTGCTGGCTGTAGTGGGTTCAGCTGCCTGCACCCATCTCAGCAGGCAAGCTGAGATAAGAGGCAGCAACCTGCACACTGCGCTGAACTGGAAGGGGGGTGCTGCTGCACTGGCAGCCCACCATCTCGGCTCCTCACCCCAGCAACACACCAGCCCCAGATGCCACCAACCTTGGGGGCCGTGGGGGAATCAACGCTGCCCCCTCCCCAGCCTCAGCTAGGGGTGAAACCTAATGCACTTCCAGCCTTTAATCTGTGCATGCTGTTGTCCCCCTACAGTCCAGGACTAATTTTGCACCCATAGTAGAACTTAATACTGACCGAAACTTGATGCTGGTTCAAGAACAAGTTTATATACATTTTTGCCTCTATCTGTCATATTCTAGCATCTCCTTCAGCACAAAATTAGTCCTCAAAGGATCTATTTTACTGCTGGCAGAACTGCATATCTGCTTTTTTCCTGTAGGACTAGGGACACATGAAAGTGCTGCTTTGTGCCTCAGTTTCCCAAATCATGTTTATCTGTTCAGATCTGTCTAGAGTACAAGTTCTTCATAGCAGAATAAGTCCCTTACAATATTATTGAATGCAGTTACAGACAATAAAACACCAGTCTTATTTAAAGGGCTGCTGTGCTAGCTCTAATACCAATAATAATATCTTCCATCTTCTGACATGGAAATATTAGTTATGAGGTCCTTAGGACGGCCTTTCCCTTATGGCCCCAAAAGGGATGGTGACAGTAATGGATGGGAAAGGTGGGGTAGCCCACACTGTGTAAAAGAGAGCAGATGAAAAACATCTGAGTGCTTCCCCTACCCCCAGGAAGGATGCAACCTGAGATAGGACCATGTGTGTGCTGATTTAGAATAACATTTCCTTCCTATGTTAGTCTCTATGAAAATGCAAACAGGTGTTGGAAAGCTAGTGTTACATTCTGAAAAAATATATTTAAACAACAGGCCCGGGCTTGCCCCAGCTCAGGGACGGTGGAAGGAGCCAGGAGAGGTGGAAAATAATAAGCAAGCTCCTCCTAGAGGCATTCTGCAGCTCACCCAGGTTTCAGGGATTGCTTTCGCCCCTTGATTTGCTCCTCTCCCCTCCACCCCCTGGGTAACGCTGCATGTCAGCAGTGGTTGCAGGGAACGGCACGAGACTTTGGACTGTGTCAAGAGCTGGAAGTGTGCCCACTGCTGAAGCAGAGGCAACAGGCAGCAGGGGCTGTCAGCTTTCCCCTGCTGCCAAGAAAAGGTGCCAGGGAATAATCCCTCAGGTAGGTTCACTTGCCCCAGGGACGAATCCTGGTGCTGGTGATGTGTCTGAGCAAGAGTGCTGTGGAGTGTGTTTCGTAACGCTCTTGCATCAGCCGTTGGGAGGAATGGGGAGGAGAGGAGAAGAGAAGCAGCTCTTTGGGCTTACCCCTCCATTCACACAGCAATTGAGGAGCAAACAAGGAGAGGCAGTGGCTCAGCAGATGTTTGGGTTGGCAGCCTGCCCTTGTTTAGCGTCAGGGTGGTACCTCTGTGCTCGTGTGTGGCTCCAGACACATCAGGTGTACGTGTTTGTCAGGAACACATGCTGGGAAAAGAGGAATATAACGCACTTGCCTGCTTTCCTAAGCCTTATTTATGTAATGCAACAATATACAGCCCCACTCATAGACAAATGGCCAAAATTTTACTTGTAATTATAATTTTGATATTTTTTGCCTTCCCTTGCAAGGTAGTCATCTCGCAGAGCCACAACAAGGGGATAGGAATTCAGCCTGCAGGCTCTGGTCTTTATCCTCACAAAACCTGTGTAGATCCAGCACCAAAAACCTTTCCACACATCACATGAAGTTATTCAACCCAATAACTACCTGCATCCGTGAATTTCATCAGTGTGGGTTAACTGTTTGTAAAATGGGGAAAATATGTTGTCTTACGCACAAGAGCTGCAGCCCATCACTTAGCAATTCTATACCTTGACCATTTGCAGCGTTCAGTGTTGCTCACAAATACCAGCTTCTGAAAAGTCTTTTTCCCCTTGCAAATTTGTATTGAGGTATTTTGGGAAAGGAAGGAACAGACTACTTCCCCAGTTCAGTACCAGAGAAGTTCCTGGTACTGAAACTGGTGAACACCAGATCTACTAATGGGCTTAATACAGCTCTGCACCTACATTATTTAACTGAGAACATAATTTAGCTTTGTTATTTTATTATATAAAAGCTGACTGGAGTCCTGGATGAATGTCTGAACACTCAAGCCAATTTTCTTTTAATTATTTGGGGGGGAGGAGGAAGTGAAAAGGATAGTGCTTTAATCATTTGATATTCTTATTCTAATTCTAATTGAAACTTTTTTCCTTGTGAGTAGATAGAGAACAGGTGTCTAATTAGAGTGCATGATAATTCTCACACAGACATAATTAAGCAGGAAGATCAATGAAAATCTCTCCTTGCTGGACTGCTACCATGTTAGAATCATAGAATCATAGAATGGTTAGAGTTGGAAGGGACCTTAAAGATCACCTAGTTCCAATGCCCCTGCCATGGGCAGGGACACCTCCCGCTAGACCAGGCTGCTCAAAGCCCCATCCAGCCTGGCCTTGAACACTTCCAGGGATGGGGCATCCACAGCTTCCCTAGGAAACCTGTTCCAGTGTCTCACCACCCTCACAGTAAAGAATTTCCCCCTTTCCAGTCAGTGGGAACTTCACCAGACTTCCACAACATCTCAAATATGATGGATAGTGGCTTAGCAACTTCATCTGCCAGTTCCCTCAGGACCCATGGATGGATCTCATCAGGTCCCATGGATTTGTGCACCTTCAGATTCCTCAGATGGTCTTGAACCTGATATTCTCTTACACTGGGCAGTTCCTCATTCTCCCAGTCACTGCCTTTGCATTCTGTGACTTGGGCAGCACAGCTAGAGCCCTTGCCGGTGAAGACCAAGGCAAAAAAGTCATTCAGTGCCTTAGTCTTCTCTATATCCTGGGTGACCACATCTCCTGTTTCCTTCCAGAGAGGCCTGCATTTTCCCTAGTCTTCCTTTTATTACTGATACACCTGCAGAAGCTTTTCTTTTTGCCCTTGACGTCCCTGGCCAGATTTAATTCTATCAAGGCTTTAGCTCTCCTAACCTGATCCCTGGTTGTTCTATTTTGGGGATTGATGTTTACGTATACAGAAATAAATCCTTTCCCAGGGGACTACATGATAATGTTTTGGGAAAAAGTTTTTACTTGATTTATCTTTGCAGTGGCCATGTTACTTATGAAGTGTACTGGCCGGTGTTTTAGAAGAAAAAGAGTTTTGCTGCTATTGAAAAATTGCATAAGTACATACAGGAGTTTTCATCTAAAAGTAAATTCTGCATGAAATTGTTGGCCTTTCCAAGATCTTCTGGAACATGTTTTAAACTGTTTTACAGAAATTTTATTTTTAACGTATTCATGGAGCAACTAGAGATGCCTTAAATGTGTTAGAGTTGTTGGTGCTGTCCTGAGCAGATTCTGGCTGGCCAGTGAATCTGGCTACTCTGGATGTACATGAGTAACACGAAGGAGAGGTACAGATTATCATCCTTCAGTGACAAACAAAAAAAAATAGTAAGAGCTCATTGCACTCTGACTTACTGCACCCGACACCTCACTTGGAGGGCACAGCTAACAGGAAAAGATCACACAGATGACCTCTCAAAGCAGCAGACCAGTTGCATGTCCTTTCTTTTCAGTGTACTACGCATGGATCCTTCATTTTTGTACCCTCAGACAATTCTGAAGTGAAAAGAAAGCTCAGTGAAGAAAGCATAGTGAAAGCAAATATAACGAAAGAAAATATTGATCACAAGATTAACTTCATGTTGGACCACACCCCCAGAGGTGAAGACACTTGTTTTCACAGTCAAGTTTGGTGCTGTACCTACAACAGTGTATCCCATGTGTGTCTTGGATGACATAAGCATGAATACATGGTTCCTCAGCTGCCAAGTCCCTCCATTCCTAATACATCTTCTGAAAGTATCTTCTTTGGAAAGTGCTATAGTACTTCTGGTAATGGCACCAGAGTGTCTGAAAATGCACTTTACCATAATGATCCAGGTAATGAAAGCTGAATTACAGTGAAAATCCTGGAGAAGTGCTATGACATCCTCTACTCATGGCAAATGTGTTCTTCCTGATTAATGCTCTTATAATAAAACACCATGACGATTCGGCCATTAATGTAAAAAATCCTAAAGTAAAAACTCAGCTGACTGACTGATGTTCTGTGGCATCATTTGTTAAAGTCTTCTCTTCACTGAAAATACAACTACAGAAATGGCAGCAGATCTCTTAAGATAAAACCTTACTATTTCATTAATAAAAGAAAACATAACGGTGTATGTCAGACCCAACATTACATTATTACTGAAATTACTTTCTGCTATAAATAAGCTTGGCATTGAATATGGTGCTGGTACAATTAACATTCTTAAATAACTCTTTGAATACTTTTTATCAGCTGCTGTCCATATCTTTTTGCTCACTATTTATAATCTATTGGCAATGAAAGTAGGAAGAATTAATTTGTACAATCTGAGATTTATATAAAAAGAATATACAAAACCATTGTGAACAACAACTCCCAATTTTGTTTCAGCTTGATTACCTCCTGCGCTACATATATGCAAGAAAAGTGGTAAATAAGCAGCCTCAAAAGCCCGGCCGCTTTGTCTACAGGTGTTGTGGTGGTGGGGTATCTTTAAATATACAGATATTTTGTTATTATCCTTACAGATTGCTCATGATTTTATGTCTCCTTTAACTTTGCCAGCCTTTGTTACGAGGTGACATAATCAACTTGCTTATCCTTTATAGGTTTTCTAGAAAACCCAAGGAGCTAGAAAGATCTTTAAAATGTAGTTGAAGATCTGATAGAAAAATAGAAGTCAGTACTTCTTTGGCCTACATCATTTCTATCCTCTGTGGGAGAAAGGCTCCTCTCTGGCTATTGTTCCCTCTTTGTTCCTCTCTTCTGCATGTCCACTGAGCAGAGAAGCACATGTATCAAAGTGAATAAAAATCACATGTTCAATAGTCCAGGCTAGGCACTGAGCAGTGAATAAACTCTGTAGTGTCCTAATTGAAGGGAGGCAAACACCTTTTACTCATGTTTGTCTTCAGCTGCATTACTGCTTAGGTGAAGGCTGTGGAAATTTCACAGAGGAGGTAATTACTTTCTGCATCTTTTCAGGCCAAGTGGTTTAAGTTACCTTTGATACCACAAGCAGCCCCATAAGAGAAAGAAAAAGAAAGAAGTCTCTGGTACTCTGTACTTCAAGACAAATGAAAGTCACGTTCTGCTGCTCTGCTTTTTAATGCTTCACCAAAATCCCTAAGGGGTATTCTACTTTCCCTTTTCATGTTTGCTTGCAGATCACAACAACCGAAAAATGTGTGCATAATGAGAATGATCAAGGTTCATCTGAACAGTAAGGCTGCTGTTGCTGGTGAGTAACTGTGTGATACCACCTTTTGGCGTGACTACAAGCGTCTCATGAATACTCGAAGAACTGTGTTGCATTGTCAGCACAGTAAAAAACAGTGTCTGCATTTGGTCCCTTCTGCTTTTTATTTTAATTATTGTTGGTAACCACTTGACTGAGAAAAGAGAAACATGTGGAGAAGGAAATGTGAAGGAATTAGCATGTAGGTAATGGCTGCTGTGAGGCAGTCCTTAGCAGTGATCATACTGCAGTTTTCTCAGCCGGGAGAGAGACTGTGGAATAATCTGTGTTAATGTTGTTGGGGTTTTCTTCTCAAGCTGGATCAGAAGCTGTGGAAATCACACACTTTGACAAGAGTATGAAAACTTGCTTACTGTCTTTGCACTGATGCCAGTTGTTTTGTAAGTTCACTCAGACTCCTGTAGAGTGAAGTGAAGGAAATATGCTTTGTTTTTTCGTAATGAATCCTATACGATCATTCTAGTCCCTGCTTAAAGTGTTTTGGGAAAGGAGGTAGTTTGCTTTCTCTTTCTATTTTTTTCTACCTCCACTTGTTAGGACATAATGAAAATGTGCTCCTCTTGAGGGGAAGTCTAAAAAATGAAAACACTGTAAAGATTCAGGTGGAGCATTTCAGCTGTTGACCTGAGGAAGCAGCTCTTAGAAACTACAGAGAAAAATCCTGATCAACAAAGACAGTTTCTGTCCATCTATTTGCAGAGTTTAAGTTTGGAGAATTATCTTCTCAAAGTTAAGGAGAGTTTGGGAATTAAAAGGTAGGACTAAAAGGCCATAATACTATCTATTTTTATCTTTGTAAAGATTTTCCAGATTCACAGGTTTTATAATCTTACACATGCAGAGAAAATGTGATGTAGCTTGATCAACAATGGCCCAGAGAAGCTGGGGTCCTGCTCCGACCTGTGGCTTGCTCTGGATTATGCAATTTAAAGGTGACTGTGAGCCCAAGGACACATTACCTGGTCTCCTGAGGACAGTCAGTTTGGTCCCTCATTTCTCACACAGGATTTCAACTTATGATTCTCACTTTTCTGGACAGAGCTCCCTGGGAGGTATTGTTATCCTGATCGTGAATGTGGTCACTCCCAGGCCTGTGGCAACTAGTATGGATTGAAAAATCCTTTTGAACCCTTCCTAAAGGACAGGGAACAGGCAGAGAAAAAAGATGTTCCACTGCTGCCTCCCCCTAAGAATGAAGAAGACGAAACAAGGCCACATGGTTCAGAGCTGGAGATGTGAAGTTGTTGCAAGATATCTTTCTCCTCTGCTACAACCAGCGTGTCCCCTTCCACAGCCCACAGCAACTGGCTCATGTCTGCAATCTTTCTGCAGCTGACCACCTTGACCACCACCAGCCTTAATCCCTCTCATCCGACTTGTTCTTTTTCACTTCTGGCAATGCCATCCCCAGGTAACCTTGCTGTTTCCAGGAGGAGGTATGGTGTAATGCATTTTTTAATTTGGATAACTGGAGGAGAAATGTATAATTAATGAATCCTGAGTGTCAAAAAGAGTAGTTGGTTTGGATCAAAGTTGATAATTGGGAAGTTGAGGAGCTTGCAGGGAGAATTGCAGTCAAAACACTTGTGGGGTGTTAGTCAGAACAGAATTTCATGAAGGGAAACCGAAATTTGACCTTTCAGTCATATTTTGTTAGACCTTTCCATGCACATAGATGCATGTCAGAGCACTATTTACTCTAATGTCAGTTTGCTGGGTTGTCACCCGTGTCCACAGAGAGCTCTGTCACAGTCAGAGAAGCTGATGGTGGCTTCTAGAAATATTTGAAGAGGTAAGTTCAAGTGCATGCTTCTTGAGATATAAGCATGCTGACAACAATGGGAACAAGGCCAGTACCTCATCTGATGATTTTCTGCCCTGCCCTCATGAAATACACATGGAAGAATCAGCAAACAGAAGGCGTGACCAACACTGGAAGGTATGCCATATTTTGTTTGCAGGATGATTACTAAAACCATTTGGTAACATTCCTTCTTGGAAAACAGCAGACCAGGAAAAGTGTCTTGTCAACTAAAAGAAACTGTGAACTCTTGGGTGCAAGCACCCAAATGTGCAACTCGCACTCATACCCAGACTCAACTTATTTAGGTTGCCTTCCCTCTGCCAGAAAGGTTAACAAGCTACTAGCATAAGCATCCAGCCTCAGCTGATTGTCCATTTGAACATCCGGCAGCGAATGGCATAAAAGTCAACATCACGAAGTAGGGAGCTCCTTTGACCTGGTCACCAAAATACCGTAAATTACCAGGACCGTTTCTGCAGTCTGCGGTTGCAGAATCACTAATGGTACACTTTGGTAACAAAATAACTGGTGCTTTATTGATAAAAAGCATTATTTAAATCAATAAATGTACTTACATACACTGGCTACTATGCACAGCTATTAAAAATATTGACTACCTTCACAATATGATGCTTTGAAAATGACCAGTAAGCTGACTGAGCTATTTTAATCAACAAAAAGCAGATGAATGAAAATGATTAACCCTGGCTTCTGAAGGAATAGGAGCTTAAATGATCACTTTTTCAGACACCTGCATCTGATACCTTGAGAATGGACTCAAGAAACTTTGATAGGGACAGATTTCTCAAAAATAACTGCGTGTGTAGAAGTCTTGCGGGAAATTGAAAGCTGGTGTAGGAGATATTTTCAATTGGTTTCTCCACTAACAGCAGAGAAAAAAGTGAAGTTCAACCACTACCTTTTTTGGCTGGCTGGCCATTAGCTTTCATCATGTAAGTAACCTGGAACCATGTAGTCTCATTTTGATAGTACGAGCGAAGGAGTTTTTCCAGGACTGCAGAGGGAACCTGAAGGCAGTGCTGAGCAAAGCGTAGAGGGAAATAACGTTAATTACTGTGGAGATGTGACTGCAGAGGTATAGGACACAAGCCCATACAAAATTAGGCTTATTTCCTTGTTCAATGGAACTTCTTTTAAAAGCAAAATAAGAGGTATGAGAAGCAAAATAACCATTCATCAGGTGGTGCTTTAGTTGTAAGGCACTATATATATATTTAACTTGGAAAGTCTTTAGCTTTTAGACTTTACTAGCACAGGCTTTTCTCACGTTGTTATGTGTGAGCAGAAGTTGTATTACCATTTCGTGGTGTTACACTGCCAAGTGCCAACCTTTCCCAGACTAGAAAATGCAATTTTAGGGAAGGCAAAATGCTCCTGAAAGCTGGTCATGTGTTTTTAAGAAAAAAAAAAAAATAATCATACGTATTTCATTACAGCTACCCAGCTGAAGGGCATAGTTAACCTTGAATATAGGTGATTAAAGGCAAGATACCTCTTGTGGCAACAGCGTTCTGCTTCCTCGGAGGACTGGGAGCTGGAGATCCAGCCTCCCAGATCTTTGTAGAAAGGACCCAGAGGCAGCCTGCAGTCACTGCTGACTGTGCTTGCTCTCAGGGAAGCCTGGCAGCCTAAACAGCCTTATGAAACAATGTGAACAGCCTGTTACATGAATAATTGAGGGGGGAAGCTTGGAGGCTTAAGCTCCTGTTTCTCCCCAAAATGTCACATCCTCTGCCTCTTTCCTGTGAAGGGGCTGACCCTCTTACTGCCAAGAATTCTGCGTAAGATTTGAACGTCCTGGCATTCTTTTCTTTTAACTTTACTTTAAAATTACTTGACCACTTCCAACACACAGACAAGCTTCTGTACATGTAAGTGGGCTACTTTGCTACAAAGCAGTGGCCTACTTACTAAGAGCAGCTAACATTTAATACTCTTGTCTGTGGAACATGGCAGCAAAGAGCTGCTCAGACTTAGATGCTCTTTATTTTTGTCAGTTTCATGATGCTCTTGTCATGAAATATCCAATTGCTTTTACTCGCCCTTCTAAGATTTTTCTTTCAGCTACATTTTGCCTGGGCTGAGCTAGATGGTCTAGCACATGGATTTGGCTTTGAAGGAGGTTTGAATTTGAGTTTTGAGACTAGCCTTAAGCTGTATCTTCTGAATGACTAGAAACAAGTGGGAAGTGGTGTTCAGGCCCAGTGAAATTTATCAAAGCTACATAAATACATTTCCTCCTTTATCTCAGGATTAAATACCAATGTTTTTCATAATTTTTAAGGAGATGGCTTCCAGAATAGACATGGTGATGTCAGTGCTCAGCTGAGATATGAGGAAACTCAGGACTAAGTCTTGTGTTCAAACCAGGCTGGTTATTCAAACAAGTTTGAAAATGTTGCTGTGAGCTGTAATCTGAAAGTGTGTCCACACAGTATATTCACCTGTCTTCCGTGATTATTCCAGCCTTTTATATTCACTTTCATAGCATGATTCACAAAACTGAGCTCTCAGTGTTTCTACAGCAGAAAATTGAATCTGTCCTACCGATTTTAGAAAGTGCTGTCTCCTCTGGTTCTTCAGGCAGAAGAGCCAAAGCACTCAAATTCCTTTAGTCTCTTTGCTGTAAATCACACCCACTCGCTTACAGCTCCGCCCTGCGAAACTTAGGCATGTAAAACACTCAGAAAATGAGAGATATGAAATAACCTCACCTAGCTTCACTCTTTCTTTCTGGGCAGTCAACACCTGGGACTTTAAGACATTGTGTCAAAAAAAATGTAAGAAATATTCCATCCTAGAAGGCTAACTCTCCTTGGCAGCACTTACTAATGGACAACGGAAAACCCCTCGTATCTCACCCTTGTACTTTTTAACCTTGTGTGTGCTTTGTATCTTTAGAAAGCGCAGTATCTTCTAAACCTTTAAACAACAAATGTCCTTATTCCTTTTAATGGGGTCATTAAAAACTCTAACGTTCCAGGTACAAATTCCTGCTATTACTGTGTGCCTTAATTTACTATTCATATGTGAATCCCTTTGGGTTCCCAATTACTATCCAGCAAGAGCAACTGGCTCCTGAAATTTTTCCCACAGGACTGACTTTGTAAAGGACACTGCAGTTTACATCTTAGTTCCCTAATTAAAGCCACAACGCTCGATAAACCTTGAACAACTAGTAATTGGAAGCTAACAGTTAGTCTCACCGAATCCCTGTTGACACAGGTTTTGTTGCCCGATAACTGACCACAAGTGGGTCATGTGAGGAGTGCAGAATGAAAATTGAGGTCACACGCTAGTGAAACTGAACCAGTGGGAATCGACTGAAAAACGTCGCTGGTGTAGATGGTGCCTTAACCTACACAATTTGTTGCGACTCAGTGCACAACATCTGAAACACCACAGGTACTGCAATTCCAGCTACCGGCTGGGGCATGAAACAGCAGGTGAGATTGGTGGGGGAAGGAGGGATGGGTTTCTAAGAGCTTGCCATCCTGCTCAGTGTGCTGTTCTCTTCTCTGCAAGTGCAACTTAGCCATAAAACAGTTCGTGCCAATTTAATCAAAGTCTTGGCCTTGATGGCATTCCAAGAGCAGAAAGTTCTTGTTGCTGTTTTTTTTTCTTTCAGATTCAAGCCCTTTAAAGTAACTAAGAGCATAACCAGGATTATAATTTATTTAACCATAGCAATATCCCTTTTCAGCAAGTGCAAAGCAAAATATATTTATCACAATAACCTTCACTCTGACCTGCATTTAATAGTGTTCCCTCATCGAAGTGCAAGTGCGTGACTCTCTGAATAAAAGACACATAACTTCACAGATGTTCCAACTAATATGATACAAATACTGTAAGATTACTGGTAAGAATGACTGCAGGTGAAACGCAGTGTTGAGCAAGGGTCTGAGTTAAGGTAATTGTGCTTTGATGAAATGTGCTTTTCATTATGCCAAGTAGGAAAAAAGCTTATGTGGGATTATATGAGAACTGCTACCCTATTTTTACTACTTTCTTTGAGCAGCAGCTTTCACAAATTAATCTACATTTAAGTGTCAAGTGAAAACAATAGTAATTTTAAATAATCCATAATTTCAATACTCCACCTATTTTGCATCAATCCTTTTACCTCCTGCCGTTAGATTTGTCATGATGAAAGAACAACATAAAAAGGGCTGTGCTGTCTCACATGAAGGGTGCATCGGGCCCAGCAGCCCATCCTCAGCATTTGCCATTAGCAGATGTCCAGGAAAACATAAGAACAACACAACCATATTCCCCTGCCATGTCCCCACAACTCTCTCATCCTCCACCTATTTTCTGCACAGGCAATTTCCTGAGCCTATTGTGATTTGCTGAGTAACCTCACAGATCTACTGCCTACTGAGCGATAAAACACCTCCTTTCATTTGTTTTAAACTTGATTCCTTTGATAGTCTGTAGTTTCTGTAGTGAAATAGTGTTGTCTTATTTCCAAGGGAGTCTAGTAATGTGTTTTGCAAGGGCCTGACATGACATTTCCTGGCTCTTGTACAAGATCATGTATCCCTTTCATGCAGACATTCACACCCATAGCGTGTGTCCTAGCTGGTGACCTGTTACACATGCACAGCACTGCTATCCCTGGTAAAAAAGCTTACACCAGGGTGGCAGAAAATAAGGCAAACCCAAAACCTCTACCTGTGATATTTGATCCATCTAGCACTCCACCAGTTCCAGCTACTGATAGGTTTCAGGTGTTCGTCCCTCTGGGTCTGGGACTGACCACGGGCAGGACTGCAAGTGCATCGGCATCATCCTCCCGACACCGAAACCAGTGCATGTCTGCCAGGTAGGGGCCTGCCCTTAGCTGGATTAGCTTGCTTGGTTCAATCTTAAATGCTCTTATGAAATGCCGGAGCTGACTTCTTCAGCACCTAATTGCTATGGATGAGGAGTACAACGTTATAGTAAGTAAAAACACTAAAATGCTTTTATTCCTTAAACCCTAGAACGAGTCTCTTTAATGAAATTCAAAGGTAGAATGACATACAGAAATGAAAATACTACATCTCCAGATGGCAGTAAAGTTCATTCAATTTGAGCACCTGAGGCACAAAATGAAAAAGCAAAGATGGATATATCAAAAGATCACTGCAATTCTCTCTTTGCCTCAGAGAGGCTGTTCATTAAAAAATGAAACAATACATCTTCAATAATAAAAATAGCAAAATAGTCACAAGCATGACATGAACCAAGTGAGGAGTAAGTGGAAGAGAAGTGTGCCAAAAGATCTGCTTTACTTCATGTCTAACGTGCAGCAGGATTAATTGAGAGAACATTCACAGGAATGTTGCAGCAGATCCTCGGCTGTGCTGGGTGACAGCGGACACCAACATCAGCACATCTGCTGTCTTTTTGCCACTTACATTTTTCCCTGTCTGTGCTTGGTAGGTTGAAAGCATGTTTCATCTGTAGTGCAGGCGAGCAGAACTGGCTTCCTCCACTGCGCCAGTCGTTGTATACACAGACACGTGCAATCCCACCTCTGTGGAGCTTTGACTACAAACACCAGAGTGACAGTAGGAACAGGGACAGCAAACAAAGACAAGGTCAGTACGTAGTGTGTGAAATATGTAAGGACTTTTCCCCTCTGTCTCCCAGGCAGTGAGCTGTTTTATAGGAGCACCAAGTACCGCTAACTGTTCATACGAACAGAAAGTTATTGTGTGGTACTGGAAACAGATGAGGAGAAAACTTTTTATAGGTTGTAACCAAAGTAGGTCTTAGGTCCAGTGGTCCAAAGAAGTCTGGAAAGTTCAGCCTCATTTGATGGAGTTCCGTTACTGGACAACCCCAAGTCTGCTCTGACCAGCTGATAGAGGGACAGCTTCCCAGACAGAAAACTGCAGGGCAAAACACAATTATTCTTCTGGGCCCAGTGTGGCTGCAACTTTTCAAGTGCCTGCATGGCCCAGCTGAACAAGCACGTCAGGATGCTGGCAGGGACTGAGGCTGTCCTGACCTCCTCAGAGGAACTGCTGCCCTTGCTCACCTGATTGACATCTGTCAAGCTGGGCTCCTGGAAAGCCAGAGACTTGCTGGCATGACACATTACCTGGTGCTGTGTGTCCGAGCCACTGCCAGCTGGGAGAGACTTGCTCCTCAGGCAGCTCCTAGTTGGGGCTACATTGTGCGTCAGTGCTATGGGCCCTCTGCCTGATGGTCCAGACCCTCAACCCTGGAGGAAAGGCTATTTTGCACAGGCATAAGTGACCCCTCACAGTGCCCTGCCACAGCACAGGGTCAGCAGCACAGCAGCACTGGCACTGTAGAGCTCCTCTTCTTCTCCTGGGCAGGTGACTCCAGTCACCACACACAGAAATAGGCTTATCCTTGTTGAAAAGGCCAAACACAAACACCATTTCCTGCTCCTAGGGACTGGCAAGGAGTCACCTACCCGCTGGCCACCCAATACAGCAAATGGTGCCGCTTTCTCTCCTAAAAGCAGAACAAATCTACTGTCTGGAGTGTCCTGCCAAATGAGCACTTTGGATTTGACTGGCTGGAGTAAGGTTGGCTGTGCATGCTACTTTTGCTGAGGGGCTGTGCAGCCTGCATAGTCTGCTGGGTTATGCAGAGTCGAGGACTTAACTGCACATGGTTTGGCAACCCATCAGCTGTTCATCCTTCCAGTGCTGTTCTGCAGCAGCTGAACACGGACCCCAGACAAGAGTTTGCTAACTGCCCACCAGCAATTGTTGAGTGATAACACATGCAGTTCCCCACATGTTTATGCAGATACTCAGATTTATCTGACAGTTTTATACCCAGAAGCATGGTACACAGTAATTAAAATTAAAAATGTTTTGACAGGCAAAACAAATGGCTATATAAATTAGAAAGCTGTAAAAAGCAAATCTATAGATAAATCAGAATGTCGCAACAGAGAACATTTTAATACAAGTGTTTTAATGTAAAGCAGCTCTTAAATATAAGCTCAGGTTCTGACTGGGAGAAGAGTAATTTTCAGAACTGTAGCCAAGGGAAGCTGTGAGAGATTAAAGGTAAAAAAGTCTTCTTGCTTAACAAGAAGTGAAGCAGAAAGGAGGACAGACCTTTCCAGTTGGAGGTAAAGCTCCCTAACAGGGTGGGGAGATGTGCTGCTGTTCAGAGTTTTTTCCCCAGTGTAGTGTCAAGAGGGGTGGTGTGAGTGTTGCAGCATCAGGAGGGGGCTGGAGGGTGCCTCAGCCCTGCATCTTCTGCAGAGGGGAATAAGGACCAGTAAGATCCCACCCTCTCCTGCTATGCTTCTGTAGCCATGTTCTGCCCTTATTCTCTCAAAAGCCAAGAACCATCCTGACTCTGGCTCTTAACTGGCACAGTTTTGCACTGGAGGGCAGGTAAGGGCAGCCTCCATCTGACAAAAACCCCAAAACACAATGACTGAGCTGCAAATCTCTGAGATAAATCTGTTCCCCCTTACTTATGTCAAGAGTTTGCAGCTGCATGCCTCACTGAGTGAGCAAGGGCCTGACCCTGAGCCCTTTAAGCAGACCCTGTGGCTCAGCAATTGCTCTGGAGCAGGTCTTCTCTGCTGCTGGTTTACAGCCGACATCAGTCATGCTGTGTGGAGTCCTCTCGGTGAAGCTGCCCCTCTGGCCTCTGATGCCAGCTTGGGAGCAATGATCTCTTCAAGGCAGAGAAGAGCCTTGGTAAAGTGAAAGCAGCATTGAGAGCTGTTTGAAAGAGTACTTCTCCCAGAGTAATATCTGCATTTTTTTCTGTTTCTGTCTCAACCATGGGACAGTGAGGGCTTGGGATGGCAAGTGGGTTCAGATGGCAGCCTAGGAGGTGCCTTAATGTCACTCCCTGCTTTAGTGGGATTACACACTGGGAAAGTGACTTCCCGCCAATGCAGATTTCTCTTCGCAAGACGTTTTTTATGTTCTCAAAAATGCTGTCACTCAATGAGCTCACCTCACCTCTACAAGTCCTATTAGGGTTATCTGGGGCTGTGGGTGTACAGTTCTGTCTAGTAACGATGGTAAGGAGAAGGAAGATATAACAAAAAACATGAAGGTACTCAGATTAGGGAGGAAGGTAGGTTTCTGTGGCAATGAAGTCATCATTATCTGAGACATACTCACTATCCTTGCACCCAGCTGTATGAAACCCATCCCCATCCCTTCCTCAAACTGGCCAAGTTCACTAGGATAAATGTGGTTTTCTCTCATTTCCCCAGGCTGGCATAGCTCCAGGTAGCTTCAGCAGGATGACTGGATTTACTCCAGCCACTAGTGACAATAAAACCTACAGCAGCCTATGGAGCTCAGAGGTGTTTGTGCTGAGCCACGGTGTGGCTGAATATACAGCAGAGTGCAACAGATATATACAACAGTATACATATATATAGATATATGCAACATTATACAACAGAAAGTGTGACTTTCCTGGTTTAGTCTCTCTAAAAGCACAGCTTTTTGGGAAGCAAGGCAGGGGTGCCATATGGCTATTCCTGGAGAAGTACACTCGTGTAAGGCTTGTAGGGACTTCTGGTCAAGGAATAACATGTATCTGCATCGGATCTGCCCGAAGGGAGGGCAGGCCATATTTGCCCCTGTTGGGAATGGCCAGTGCAGAATGCACTCCTTCCTTTCCAGGCCACACAAACAAACGAGTCATGCTTTTTTTAAAAAGCAGACTCAGGCTGTAAGGTGCTGGTTCTCCCACTCCTGGGAAATGAACCTTCAAGGCCACAGAATCTCTTAAAACTGTACTGGTGACTTGGATGTGTAAATCGTCTTTATTTCTGCATGCTATCAAACACATTGGGACTGACTGGCCACTGCACTAACTCCATTGGGGTTAATCTGCAAATCCATAGTGTTGAATGGAGCTTCATAGGTGTAACTCTGTGGGACTGCAATGAATATTTGGGTCCTCTGAGCCATGTTAACATGATTTTTTTCTTGTGCTAATAGAAACTATGGTTATTTTTTTGCCTTGTACCCACAAAGGCTTGAGATTGCAAAACAAACCTGTATCACCTTCTCTGTTTCTGAGGTGAAACGGCAGTAGTTGAACATGGCAAGCTTTCTTTCCTCCATCGCAATGTGACCTAGTATCTGCTCACTCTTACGCTGAGATCCAGGAACAGCATTTCATTGTTCATTCAGATGGGTTGTGGTGGTTGCCTTGGGTTCACTATCCTGTCTTGCACTTGAGGCTTTCCAACAGCTGCAGCATTTTGACTGTTCATTATAGGCAACAGATGAGGGGCACTTTTTAAATGAAATGCCTCAACAAAACAGGTGATAATCTGTAGCTACATTGCCCTGGAGATAAAATGCTAATGTAGGTCTTCAGAAGATTCCTGCCCATGGGCATGCAGCTCTGTGATAGGTCTATGCAGGCACAATCTGAAGGACAAGAAGCCCTTTTATCTCCTACTATGAGGTGTCCTGGGGTCCATCTTTCCATGGGAGTGAGCTCCTGTGCGACAAAGGAGGTGGTGAGATGGCACCTCTCTGTGTCCTTAGCTAACCACTCAGAAATACAGCACTAAACCCCTCATGGTAGTCTGCTCTGCCCACTGCTCACCCAGAAACACATGTGGGAGGCAAATGCCAGTCCAACAAAAAGGCAGGGCAGGAAACTGAAGTGCATAGCAAAGCACAGAGGAGAACCTGACTTAGCACCTATCATGATCAAACTGTGGGGAAAAGCAGGGGGAAATGTCTTGGCAACACTGAGATTGGTTTCAGATTGTTTTCGTTCTTTTCTTCAAATGGTACACGGCTTCATGCTTCCCTCACTCTGAGGACTGTTTAGAAAGGAGCCTAGCTGAAATTTCAGGGTGTTGACTGTAATAAAAGAGGAAATGACTCACAGTGTTAGAGGGAGGGGAATTCAATTGCAGTCAACCTCCACAAAGAATGTTCTGACTTTTAGGGTACTGATGAACACAACTAGCATGCTTCTGCCCTCCTAATCCTTAACCCACCTCCTTGGGAATCATCTCTCTGTGTGGTTCTTCTACTAGCTCAGGTCTGTACACACAGTTATCTTTGATGAGGCTTTGATGGGTACACATTGGAGGAGAACACTTCTTGCTCTTTGGCTCAGAGATTAATTGTCCCACCTGAACCCTGATCAGTGCACACATGCCACTGATCAAACGGCAGAGACCATGCCTAAAAGCATCAGAGTGAAGAAGATGCTGCTACTTTATTTTACGCTGCCATTCTCCAAGAAAGATCAAGTTATTTCTGATAGCTTTTGTGATTCCTAAGAAGGAAAACTGCACAGCAATCTTAGATTGTGCCACGTGGTGTTTTCTTCAGTACTGCCTCATGATGACAAAGAAATGCTGTTCAGTGGTAATGGCTATTGTGGGATAATTTTTAATTAATAAGGATATGGACAACAGATATAGACAGACCTCACAATTCTTCCTTGCACTCTGAAGGATAAAAATTGTTCTACTTTGCTCCCCAGCAATACATCTCCCTAAATGAATGATCTGCAACTGAAACATCTGCCAGGTTTACATGTGTGCTCAAACCTGTCATTGGTTTTGTATATTGAAATACTATGAAGTGGCTAAGATGAATGTGGAAAAATCCTATAGGAGAATGCAAGAAAGCCTCTTAAAGACTGATTCTTGATTTTGACATGAAGACTTACAACCCATGGAAGCCGGTTCTTACAGGTTCTTACCTGTCTGAACAGGACTGACCATTGCTTATCACCGTATCTGTGAAAAATTTCAGACACACATACCACTGCAGTGTTTTTAAAAAAGTCCCTGCCAAATATCTGCTGTCTTCAATTTCAAAGGAAAATCACACAAAGTGCATGTGGTCTTTACCACTAAGCTTGGATGCCACCAGATTACCTGTAATAAGTTCAGAATAAACCACTATTCAAATTATTTCAAGATTTAATTCCAAATGGAGCAGCATTAAAATGCATGATCCCCAGCTGCATAATATTCTTCCAGAAATTACTCTTCCCATTTACAAAGTACTTCTATTTAGCAGAAGTGCAAAAAGAAAAGCTAGTTTTTAATTCTCTAGACAGGGATTGCTGAATATGCACGCATCCCAGAAAGTGAGAGACTGGCATTTCAGGCTGTGTAAAGTTAATAATGCTGATTCACTTGGCATTAACAAATGTTTATTTATAAGCAACCCAGATGACTGAAAAAAAAAAAAAAGTGTCGAGTAGTGAAGTATGTGAAATAGACATATTGATAAATTAAATGAAATTAAACCTGCTACAATGAAAAAATAAATCAGGGCTTTTTGTTAATGAATGGGTGATCGCTTCTATGTTGCCATGGAAGATTTCCCTTTAACCTGGCAAGACAGAAGGAAAAAGAATTCCATGAACCTCCCATCTAACTTTTTTTTTTTTAAAGTGCAGTTTTCTAAAGCGTTTTAAATACATTTAAGAGTTTGACATAAAGCATGAAGAAATTTCCAGAATAGATTCTGCAAAATCTTGTTAGGAGGAGTAACTATTTTCATGCCAGTAACCAGCACAGAGGCTAAAATAACAATAACCTTGAAGACAGACCTCTCAACAGACCATTTGCCAAAGAATTCACTTGCAAGTGTCTGATGCCACTGTTGTCTGAATAAGAGCAACACAATTTTCAAAAGTCTGGAGCATCTACAAATCTCATGGAAACTGACAAAAAAATGTGGGTGTTTAGTATTTCTGAAAACTGGGTCATTTCTATTTAACCATAACCACTGTGGAAGCTTTATCCTTAGCTCCTACTTGTCGTGTTAAACCCTGAAACTCATGGCTATTGCAGACTGATCAGCATGTTCACAGTATGCAAATTTTATTACATCTCTGTGAAACAGCATTGCATCTTATAACTTCAATTTAGAGTTCAAAATCACTTCCTTTGAACCCATACAAACAGAGTAACTCCTTGGACCAGTCTTGGCCTACCGGGAAATGTAAGTTATGCCATTTGTGCCTTTGACCTCATACTATCCCAAAGGCTGGAATTGCTCACATCTAGACTGTTAAATTAGACACAAGACTTCCTTGTTGGGAAAATTTTCCTCCTCGGCAACAAATGGAAAACAGAAGTTTCTGCCATAGCTACTACCTTTTCCTTCTCCTCTCCTCTCCTCTCCTCTCCTCTCCTCTCCTCTCCTCTCCTCTCCTCTCCTCTCCTCTCCTCTCCTCTCCTCTCCTCTCCTCTCCTCTCCTCTCCTCTCCTCTCCTCTCCTCTCCTCTCCTCTCCTCTCCTCTCCATCTTTCCTTTTCTTCTCTGCTGCCACTGTGTTTTGGGTTTTCTTTGCAAGCATCACAGATATCACCCCTGAGGCTGCTGTTAGGGTATATAGGTACCTTTCTCCTGCCTGCATCCCAGGTGCAGAAACCATGTGCAGCAGAAAAGTGACTGGACTTCGGATAGCTTTGTTGACTTAGCAGGGAAGGGTAAGTACTGATGCTGGGTCAGGAAGAGGAACCTTTGAAGGATCAAGAGTAAACTGCACTGCCAGCGAGCTCCTAAAGAATCTTATTTCATGTTTTTGTATTTCATGCTTGGAAACTAAGAGGAGCAGCTTCAGGAAAACTATTAACTACATGTGGAACTCCCTGTGCTGGCTGAGACCCAGTGAGCAACACAGGTCTCTCCACAGGCAGCTTGCCCAGCTGGTTCTGACAAGGCACAGCAATGTAACACTTTTGGATGGTCCTGGTATGACATGGTGGGTTTAACTGCAGCTGTCACACAAGCAGAAAAGGGTGACTGAGCAAAGGGCAGGGCAATCACCAGCAACACACCAGCCAATGGGAACCAAAGCCTCCCTGTAGAGAAGAGCTCTGAAGCCCTTTGAAGGGGGACACCACATAGCCCAAAGTCTGACCGAGGTGCAGTTCAGTATCACGTTGCTCAGCCTCGCCTGTGGAGCCAGACACCTTTGCCTACCATGTGCCACTGAGTGTTCTTCAGCTCCTGAGCCACCTCTAGCCCTAAATATGCAAACATTTGGAAGGGGGAATGTTTTCAAAATGCACTCTACAGTTGCCATATGCTATTGAAAGTACTGAAATTGAGGCGGCATGAGGGGGGGAAAGAAGTTAATTAAATTGTTAGTAAATAGCTACTGATGTTTGCATTATAGTCATTTAAACTCAGTATGTTAGCTCTTTTGTATCTCCTGCATCTGTTCTGATCTTCTATTTCATTGTAAATGTATACAACACTCTAAGTTGAAGCAGCTTGTCCATTTTTCACAGGGATAAATTAAAAAGGCAGTTGGTATTTTGGGGTATCATTTTGTTGTTATTAGCATAAAATAAAACCTGGTTTGCTGTATAAAGTTTTCAGGTGTTGCAGGTGCTATGGTAAGGATTCTGCACGTGGGATGTTGCACCTTTTCAAGTGTGGTCCATTTTACAACCAGTAGTCAGGAACCACTTTTTTGTCAGCTTTGGAGTGGAGGGGAGGGCTGTATTGTAATGGCACCTGGAAGCTTCACCTTGCAACAATGGTGTTATGCCAGATAATACTGAAAATGAGAGAGAAAAAAAAGAAAGTCTTTGTTGCAGATAACTTAAAATGTATCAGACAGGGATGGCAGGAAGACAGTCAGGCAAGAGAAATGAGATATGATGAGGCAGTCTGCAGGAGCAATGTTAGGGAGCATGGCAACTTACTCCAGACTTTTTTACTGTGTTTTCTAGAACAAAGTTGTTCTAGTTTTGCTCACAAAAAAAAGACTCCACACAATGCTGCAAAGAACTTATTCAGAACTCTGCATGCAAGTTAGTCAGGAGAAATCAGCCTTTGGCTTTTAATGAAGAATTAAAACAAAGCCAGGGAGTCTCAAGGCATTTTTCAGTCCATCGAAAAATGAAGGGAAGGGGAAGAGGAAAGTAAGATACTACTGAATATTTGCCCTTCAAATAATTAAACTCTTGAAATAAACACCCCCTTGCTTTCCACTCTGGAAACTCTCCGATAGAGTTTGGCCAAAGATGATGTGCTAGGGCTAGCAAGGAGAAGCTGAGAAGTTACTTCATGATACCTGACTCAAAGGCGTAAAAGAGTAACAGGGAATAGCCAGTAGGGAATGAGGCCTTCACCTCTCTGTGGTGCTGAGTATAGAGAGAAAACAGGACATAAGTCACAGCAGCCCATTGTCCATGCTCTGGGTTACACTGGCAGTGACCCGCAGAAGGTCTTGGAGGGTGGCATCGAATCAGTCCCATGTATGCATCTCCCAGGGGGCTTCCAGTGGGCTCCCTGCAACTACTGCTTTGAGGTAGAGTCAGACCCATTACCCACATTTCTACTGGCCTGGGAGATATGGATTTGGACCAAATCACTAGTGATTACACTAATTTGGGGATATTCAGCTCAAGATACTTTATAATGACCTGAGTGCACATCTTCAGAAATCAGGCCTCTAGGGACATTTCAGACTGAGCAAGCTAGAAACACAAGCCACTTCAGAATCACTGCAAAAATCCTGGTCAGAAACTTCAAAATGCTAACTGTTCATCCTCATTTGTAAATTTCCCTTGAAATCAGACTTCTTGAGGATTTTCACTTTTTGCTAGTTAAAAGTTTCACTTTTGCAATAAGAAGATTTTTTTTGGTGCGTGTTTAGAAGCCATGTGAGCTTTTACACCTGCATGCAAAACAAAATAAATATATTTTGTTACTACTTTGAACCATATAGCCAATTCTATTAAAAGCTGCATGCAAATAGCTATCTTTAGTGTGCCATAGATTAGTCATATTTGTTTTCCAAGGAAGATTATAAATAGTGTTTAGGGGGGAAACAGAGTATTTTGCAAATGAGCACAGATGGAAAACTAACAGATGGTCTAGTACTGTATTTTGTATGCTCAGCCCTACATTTAAATTAAAAATTTTCATAATTAAGACGAAGGTCTGTAACAACACTTGCTACTTTTCCTGTGGCAGCATCATATATCATGTATCACAGGTATGAACTGCAGACTTTTCATGAAGTAGTGGAAAAACATACATACAAATTTTTCTACTTACTTAGCAAAAACAAAGGGAGGGAATAAAATTCAATTCATGGAAATTAAAGAAAGGGGAAAACAAAAACCTTTTATACAAACATACATCATATAATAAAGACATCTCCCACCATCTTGCCTTTTTCCACTGCAAATTGGATGACCCACCACCTCACTTGGAAGGGGAAGGAGAGGAAGTATCACATTTGTTATGTGCCTTTAGCCAAGAACCATAAGGCCAGCAGGATTTTCCTATTCCATTACCTGAATGAAAAGGGGTTCTTGAATTTTAATAATTAGAAGATCAAGAGAAGACGATTGATAAGCTGTGGCCCGACGTACACATCATATTCTGAGAACTGAATCAAGAGCAGTGATTTACATGCTGATATTTTCCTCCCATAAAGTGGCATGTATACGCATGTAGGTATTACTACCAGAGACTCATTTGCTAAAGCAAGGACAGTACCTTGGTCTGACAGGTCAGGGGAGCAGGGGCTCTATTCTCAACACGCAACCCCAACCTGTGCTCCACACCACCCACAGCATTGATGTGGCATGGGAGAGATGCAACACCTGCCCCTAGGTCTAGAGAGGCTAATCTCCACCATTCATTTCATGTCATCTGTGAATGGAGGGAAGAAGTGCTCCTTCTACAGCAGTATATAAGCAGGCTGCATTGAAGTCAATTGCAAGTTATGCTTGTTCTTGGGCCACCCAGCATCCAGGAAAAGTAAAAATAGCTTCAGAGTGGTTCTGTCTTCCTGCTGAGCTCCCTGAGGTGTTTTCCTCAGCTGTCCCAAGTCAGAAGCCAACCATCCAGGCACAGCCTTGTGGCAAGTGGGACTGCCTCTGTACAAGGCACAAACACCACCTAAATCTACCTGCCAGGTATTCATAGAATCAGAGAATCATAGGGTTGGAAGGGACCTCTGGAGATCATCTAGTCCAACCCCCCTGCCAGAGCAGGGTCACCTTAGAGCAGGTTGCACAGGAACGCGTCCAGGCGGGTTTTGAATGTCTCCAGAGATGGAGACTCCACCTCCTCTCTGGGCAGCCTGTTCCAGTGCTCTGCCCCCCTCAAAGTAAAGAAGTTCCTCCTCATGTTGAGATGGAACTTCCTACATTCAAGTTTGTGCCCATTACCCCTTGTCCTGTCACTGGTCACCACTGAAAAGAGTCTGGCCCCATCCTCCTGACACCCACCCTCTAAGTATTTGTAAGCATTAATAAGGTCACCTCTCAGCCGTCTCTTTTCCAGACTAAATAGACCCAATTCCCTCAGTCTTTCCTCATAAGAGAGGTGTTCTAGTCCCCTAATCATCTTGGTAGCCCTATGCTGCACCCTCTCCAGCAGTTCCCTGTCCTTCTTGAGCTGGGGAGCCCAGAACTGGACACAGTACTCCAGGTGTGGCCTCACCAAGGCAGAGTAGAGGGGGAGGATGCCCTCCCTCGACCTGCTGGCCACACTCTTCTTGATGCACCCCAGGATGCCATTGGCCTTCTTGGCCACAAGGGCACATTGCTGGCTCATGGTCATCCTGTTGTCCACCAGGACTCCCAGGTCTCTTTCCACCGAGCTGCTCTCCAGCAGGTCAGCCCCCAACCTGTACTGGTGCAGGGGGTTATTCCTCCCCAGGTGCAGCACCCTACACTTGCCCTTATTGAATTTCATAAGATTCCTCTCTGCCCAACTCTCCAGCCTGTCCAGGTCTCTCTGTATGGCAGCACAGCCTTCTGGTGTGTCAGCCACCCCTCCTAGCTTTGTATCATCAGCATATCTTGAATGAATATGAATATATTCATATTCTTGAATATCAGTGGGGTTCAATAAAAATGGCACTACCAGGAGACCCTAGGCTGCAAGTCAGCAACTTGCTGGGCTTACAAATCAGTTTACAGTGGTAGAAAATATGTGCTTTGTTATCAAATAGTTAATTCTATTGCTCTCACAGTCATAACATTTAAGTGCCTTACCACAGCGCATTAAATAGTGTGACTCAGAACTATCCTCTGGCTCATTTTCCAGCTCAGCTTTTCCCCATGGAGGGAATTTGATGTACAGCACTGTCTTGTTTTTCTAGGGTAAATACTATTTTTTGACACGTTTCTGTGTAGTAACAGTAACAAAGGAAAGCCTGAAGCTGCATGCCTTGGGTTGGAGCAGAGCGGGGGATGCTCATGGCAGTCGTCCCCACCTGTAGGAGCTCATCCCACAGGCACAGGTCAGCTCCCAGGATGGCAGAGACAAGCTTGCCCTTTTTGATTACAAAAATAGCTTGAAAAATATGGGCAAAGACACCAGATCTAGAAACTTACTATTCTTGATTAACCAATCTGATAGCAGAGAGTCCTTAGGTATTCATGTTGATATTTGTAAAAGCAAGTAAGAGGCTGTTTCCTTCCTAGGGAGTCCCGCTGTAATGCTGTGAGTCCCTGAATGCTCTCTCAGAATTTTCTGTGTAGGTTTGACATTTCTGGAAGTAAATCTTCAAGAGAAATGCCTACTTGTTAAATTCTCTCCCTTCCTGCCTTTCCTCATGTGTGTATCGCTGATCAGGTGGCTGCAGAGACATCTGCTGGTTGTTACGCATTTTCAGTATTAATTAATTATGAAGAAGACAAAAAAATTCTGAAATCACTTTTAGATCTTTTCATATCTTTCTCTGTTTCCTGAATTCATTGAAATCAGATTTGGCTGATTGATGCAAAGGAGGAGTAAAGAACTGAACTAGTCTGTTTCTGGGATGATATTTAGTAAGATTTTTGAGTTGCAGGAAAGCTAGTTTGAGCTATAGCTCTGATTTTAGGGATTAGGCTCTTGATAGTAGCAATAGCAGAGTCGGGTTTGTTTAAAAGTTTATGATTACTTCCACATCCTAGGTGACATTACCTACCATCTTATGTATGTCCCAAATAGTCTTTTGTCTTTACTTCTGCATTGAATGTGCAAATTCTTCAAAGTAAAGAATATTCTTTATCTTTTGATACGCTATTTGGAAAAGTCACACTGCCATGAAGGTAGACACTACCTTCTACTTAAGTAGCTTATATGGCTTGCAGCTCTGTGTGTTTGTGTTTGCACCTCCAGTACTTGCAGTAACCCACTATTCCCCCCTCCGTGTCCTCCCCCACCATTGACACTGTTAAAATTTAAACCAATTCCACCTTAAAAGGTTGACTCCACAGTTATCAGCTAGTTTACACTGTTCTCCAGATGTGCTAATACAAGGCACTGAAACACTAGTTCGATAATCCAGCAATACGCAATCTAATCTGGGTTTTCAAGGCAAGTGAATTTGACTGTAAATCAGTTCCTCACACAGGTTTGTCTCTTCTGTTCTTAATTACACCTGTGCAAATCTTCATTTGTTTATCATTGCCAAATATATTGTGTGGGCTATTTGCATTCCCAGAAGGTACATTTCCATATCGAACATTTCTCTGAGAATGGAAATGTGTCAGTCATTAATTCAAATGTGACACACAAAATAGTTAATATTCTCTTAGTTGGTGTTACCTGAATTTTCAGCCCATAGCTCTAAAAAGAATTTGTGGCTATAAAAGTAGCAGACTTAAAAATTCAACAGCTTATTGAGGATGAAGGAAAATCCGTTTGTTTTTTTTTTTTTTCACTTGAGTTTGCTTTCTAAATTTTACTGCGTTTTGTTATTTTTTTCAGTTCCAGAAATCTTTAAGACCCTGCTAGGCACATTAACCACTTATTCTGTCCTCATAAGGAGGAGATGATGGGATGCTTCCTCATGCACGTTTCCTCAGCTGGGAAAGGACACATAACACATGTGCTCAACACAGCTTTAAAACAAGCTTTATCGTCTATGTCACATTTCATGGGAAGCTTGTAAATAAATGGCTGGAGATCAGTGCTATAACCCTTCTGCATGTGTAAGAGCTCCAGAACCAGCCTGAGGACTCCACAGGTGGTGGGGTACACCCGTGGCTGCAGGGAGGCACAAGGGAGGGATGGTAGACAGAGTCCAGCTCCCCAGCCATGCACAGCCCTGCTCTCCTCTTCCATGGCACGTTGCACAGTGAGGAACCCAGCTGATGTCTGAGTTTGGTGCTGCAATAATATTTTTCAGAGGTACAATCTTTGTACAATATTCAAGGGGTCTAATGTGAGGGCAAATTGCAGAAGGCTGCCAACATGCCACAAAATCATAGATAACAGAGAAAGAAGAAAGGGAATGTCAAAATTTCCTAGTAGTAAGGTGTACAAAGGAATTTGTGATGGGATTTTCACTTAACTCAGCTCATATTAAACTGAAGAAGACAATATAAGCACAAGATTGCCCCAACAATTCTACACAGTTAGTGTACAAGACTACCACCCAGATGACCTGCCCAGGAGATGGGCTATTTCTTTCAGGTAATAACAACAGATTTATCATTTTCCCTGCCCCATTTTTTGTATAAGTATATCCTCTTCATGACTGCAGAAGCGTGGCCTTTCTGCATATGGCATTGTGAATAAAACAACTCAACATTTTTCATAGGGCCCCAGTTCAAAGGAAGCTGCTTCATCACTGCTAAGATCTGTACCTCGGGGATGTCAGTCCCCTTGGCTGACACTCCTGTAACTTGTATGGTGGTGGAACAGCTCTCTCAGAGCAGGCTGAAGCAGAGTTTAATAGCTGCAGGTATATCCATGCTGTGGGAGCTCGCGCACGTCAGTTTTGAGATTAGACTCTCATGACAGAGCTTTTTCTCAAGGGCTGCTCAGACCAGGAGTTTGATTTAGATGCTCACCATTTTGGATGCAAAATGCTGTTCTGGGAAATGTGTCCTGGGGCATTGTATGGGAAGTCCCCATCACTGATCAATAGAGGGGACAAATAACCAGTTAGTGCCTTTTCCTCAGATAGGTTCAGAAATAGCTATTTTAGGGCAGGTGTTCACATACTGACTCTCACTGAGACTCTCCCGCTGCCAGTGGACCCATCGGGTGGAAAACTGTCAGTGTGACAAATGAATATGAGAGGGAAAGGTTGAGGACAGCGGCAGATTTTAGAGGAGTGACCCCAACACAACTGCCCAGATGGAAGCAGTCACAGAGAGGCAGGGAGACTAGCTATTGCTGTGCGCACAAGTTTAATCATGGGAAAGACGTAAGACTCGACAGGTGAAGGGACTCAGGAAGGGACCACTTCATTTTAAACTTAGGTTTTCATTTCTCAAAGCATTCCCCAGCTTCTTCACTTCACAAGTAATTAAATGGTTATTTTCAAGCATGACCCTTTTCCTGGAGTTCTTCACAGGAGAAAAATTTCAGTGGCAACTAATACTGGAGTCCTGATCTTGAACTGAGAAAAGGAGGAAAATGAGGATGAGAGGAGAGTTGTTTCATGTCTTGAAGCAAACATCAGAGCTCTGAAGCATCTGTCTCACTCCTTTTCCCTTAAACTCGCATGTCCTGACCAAGCCTCATCGTCCTTTTAAGAATGGAAATATTTCACGATGATCATTATGTTTTCTTAAGAGGATAATTTTATTTACACATGGCATCTGCATGCTGGTAAAACTTTCTCTTCCCTGAAGAGCTTGTTTTGTTTTGTTTTGTTTTATCTTGGGCAGGTTTAGGGGCATCTTTAATCATCAGATCTTGAATGTGTGGTTCAAGACCTTACTACAAGCATTTTAACTACTGACAGATGAGGAGTAAAATCCATAAGTGGATTGTTTCACAGTACGACATAAACCACAAATGTTAGGGGAATCATGGGGCTACTGCTTTGTATTAGTATATCTAAGAAAAAGAAGGTTTATTTCCAACATCTGTTCTCTGTTTACTGTGATGTCCTTCAGCTAACTCAGAAATTTCTGCTGCTTGTGGAAAACAGAACAAGATTTTTAAATTTTTTATTTTTTTCTTTTAATTCCTTTCAAGTATGGCTCTATCTGATTCATTTTGTTTCAGGAACTGAAGTAAACAGCCTATCTCCAGCAGCAATTTATGTGAGAATACCTGACTGTGAGCATTTGTCAAGGTTAGCTCAGGTGAGGTGAAGGCTTCCTCTCCTGGCCTGAGGGCAGGGCTGTACTTTTGCAGTGGGCAGGACTGCCTGCAATCTTGCAGCTGATCTAAAATTCACCAGGGTTCAACCCTGTTCCTGCTTGCTACAGCCAACTCCAGTTCAATGCGCTGGTAGGACTGGTGAACCAGTTGGTGTTGGAGGCATAGCCCACTGTTGCAGGCAGATCTGATAAGGATTCCCTCTCCGGGTGCATCGTTTTGGGAGCCTGCAAATACCAGGTGAGGTCAAGGCAGAGGGAAAGACATGCTGGGAAACAGCAGGCTGTGTGACTGATGGGCAAGTGGGTGACTGCGGTACTCCTAAGCTTTGCTTGCGGTTCCAGAGCCCTGGAAAAGAGGGCTGGTCTGTTCACGGGGCTTATGATCAGTGCAGGGATTCGAGCAGAACTTGATGCATAGGCCTGTCCTTGTTCAGAAAGGTGAATGTTGCTCAGTGGGAGAGTTTATGCTTAAGCTGTTCTGCTCCGCTATCACACAGACACTGTGGGTATTGCTAACAAAAAAATTCAGTATTGTAGTGCTTGAACAAGCACGTCACTGAGACTGAAAGTGCCACAGCAGTGAGGGTAAATGCTGGCCACGTGAAGCATTTCTAAATGCTCTAGAAATAACATGGCATGCAAAATGAAGCACGGGAAGATTTATGCATCAAGCAATCCCCCGTTTAATAAGGATGCAGTGAAAATCCAAGACACTGCAGTTGGGATTATATGACCGGTTATGATACAAACAGAGCAAACTTCAGCAGAGGGACCAAGAGCTGTTTTGTTTTCTGAAGCTGAGCAACGGATCAGTGGAAATGTAACAGGCCTTCTGTGGCCAGGAAATGAAGGTTGCAGAGGAAACTTCTGTGGACGTGCTTTACAAATCTTTTTCAAATTCTTTGGGCAGAAAGAAACTTATTCTCTCCTGTTGTTATGGGAGAAAATAAATTCCTTGTGTTATATCCTGAAGCCCTTTTTGTTTATTGTTTGGGAATGTGCCTGAGGAAAGGTTAAGTTAAAAAGGGGTATTAGGACAGTAGGATTTTACACAAGTTTCAATAAGGCAACGTTTAGGATCATCATAACTACCTGAAAAAAAACTTGCCTGCCTTGGTCTGGGACAGGCAGCTACATGAATGTCACTGGCACCAGAATTTATGTTCTCTTTTCAAGGTCCTCGGGGAGCATGTACATATACTCTTACGCATTTCCTGAAAAAGTGCATTCCTGGTCTGCAACCAGTGGCTCCAGAAAGAGCACCAGGGTCTCCACAGAACTCGCCTGACGTGACTCAGGCTCCCACATCACTTCGGTTGCTGTCACCTCCTCTGCCTGTGGCGCTGTGCTCCCGCAGCCTGACATACCAGTGTAGTCTCCAAGGGCATTTCCACGCTGCTTCTGTGCTAGCCCTGCCCAGCTTCTCCTTTTTTATGGTGGGGTGGCTATTTGGCAAGGGCAGTTACGCAAGGCAGTATTTCTGTGAAGTAACACTGCTCTAAAGACACCGTATTTTACTCCTGCTTCAAGACACATTTTCAATATTGTCCTTAATGCACACTGTTCCACGCCTGAAGAAAATTCCCTCCTTTGCAGTGCAAGGCTGTGGGGAATAGACTCAAGCACGCTGAATGCGGTACCTTAAGGCTAATGCATTGATAGGGTTACTGGAGTCCCAAGTCTTCTGCAGTTAAAAAAATGCAAAAACTTGCACGGTTTTGTTATGGTTTTTTGCTCCACTTCTGCAATAGATGTCTAATTGAATTGTATTCCTGGTGTGTCAGGTAACTCCAGCTCTCTGACATGAAGATGTCTTAAGGTTTTCTAAGTAACTGAGATAGACACCTTAGAAAATCTTTCCACAGATAGCTCTTAAATCAGGCCTGCAGAAATAGTATTCGAAGTCCTGTGTCATAGCAGGGTACTGGAATTTATAATAGGCAGAGATTACAGAGGCAGGAGCAAGCTGTTACCTTGTCTTTCTTAGGATATTTTCAAACTGCTGGGATGCCGGCTTTTTAAAAGCTGCCATTTCTTGTTCTTCTTAGAATTGACCTTTCAGCATGCAATAAGGAAAATGGAGATGGTCCTTATTACTGTCTTGGGCAGCACCACATCTCTCTGGGGCTGGGTCCAGCTGGAGGGGAAGCCGGGCACCAGCTCTGCATCCCTTAATTTTCCCTTGTTTCCACATAGAGCGTTACAGAGGAACACAGCTGCCTGCAAAGCACTATTATTACAACACTGCAATCAACAAGGTAGTTTGAAGCCAGGAAAAAGCCATTACCCCTGGCTTCTCATTGTTCCTTGGGCCTTATGCTTTGCCCAACGGGTTACTTCATGATTTTGCACTGTTTCTTGACAAAATGTACTAAACACCTTAATAAGGAGCAGCCAGTTAATCTCTTTTTGAAGGGCTTTTATCCCCATTGTTGTAGCAGCAGCACAGTTATCAAAGTGAAGTTCTTGCCTCTGACACTTAGTGCACTGCAGCATCATTACAACGTGGTCTGTATTTTAGGGTAGGAGATATTGACAGAGCACGAGCCACAGGGAAAAGCAGTGAAAGGACAATATCCTGCTCAAAATTATGTTTGTTTGTACAACACGAGGAAAAACCCCCATTAAAAATATAATAAGCACAGCAGGTGCTAAACCACTCTGGTGTGCGCCTTTCTCTCTTTCTTGTGGAAACTGCTCTTTTTAGTGAGCCGCAGTGCAGTCACACTCTGCGCTGCTGTGCCCTTCTCCTTGTGCAGCTGCGCATGTACATCGAGCCCTCGCTGCTGCTGTGCAGAAGGACAGAAGCGGCACTGACCTCTTCTCTTCCTTCTGTCTTCATGCAGCACTGTGGCTTTCCTTGTTTTCGAGACTTTTTGCCCTCTTTCACTTCCCTCTTCTTGTGCTTCCAACACTGCACCCTGTTTCAGGATCTCCTGGTTTCAGCTTCCTCGGCTGATTGCTCCTTTTAACATTATCTTCTCTGCAGAAAGGGTTGAATTCTGTTCGTCTTGTTTTCAAGACCGCTGCCATTCCCTCTTGTCCTGAGGATCACATCTCCCTTCTCTACTCGTCCTTCCCCCTTTATTGTCTTTCAGCGTCCCTCCATCAAAGAAGAGTGGCTCCAGCCTTCTCTCTGTTTCTCAGTCCCTCCGCTTTTATTTTCTTCCTGGCATCAGGCTTAAAACATACCTACTGAAGCAAGTGCCTTGTTGTTTGTTTTTTTTTTAAATCTAGCCATCTATGCAGAGAAATCTAGCAAACAAATAAAATCATCCTGGTGGTTTCCTCCTCCTCCTATTTTTCCTGGGGCAGGTAAAAAACTATTTATATGATTTTGTGCCACAATGGAACCGGGCTTTTTTTTTGAAGGAAGAAAATGTGTGTATGCCTGTGCCATAGGCTGAGTCCAGAGATATGGAAGACAATCAAGTCCTTAAGGACATAAACCTTTGAGACAATGTGATTGCAGCTTTTGACTTCTGGGCCTTCTCTTTTTTTCTTTTTTTTTTTTCCCTTTCTTTTTTAATTGCCTGCGGATGTTTTATCCTTACTCCCAAGTGATAAAGTAATGTTGAAAATCTATCTATCTTTATAGGGAAATAAAAATGCTGATAGATCACATCTACGCAAGCTCTCAAAAACAAATCAGCAATAGTAGAACAAGGTTATTTTTTAACCCCATCTTTCTGCTGCGTTTATAAATCAGAGCAATGTTACTGCTTCTGCAGCTAGAGAAAGGCATTACAAGATTGTTTTACTCTCTGCTTTATCACACATTTTGATGATGAACAAATTGTAATGAGCAAACTACCCAGTGGAAGCAGTCTTTTCTTCAGTTTGCAAATGATGTATGCACGGGCTTACATTCTGACAGATTGTTTTGTTCATGAGTTTGAAATACGCTTTGTGGACATATATAAGTTCATGATTTGCCTGCGAAGAGTTTGCTTCAACTGTCTGTAGGTCGATCGTCCCTTACTAGTGGGTCAGTAGCAAAAAGTGCAAACAGGTGGTTTGTTTTCTTACTCAGAAAGCAGGAAAGAATAGCAAACCACAGCACTGCTTAAATATCCAGGTATTCATGAATACAGCTATGAAAGGACACTTCAAAAAAACATTAACTGTATAGGAAAGTGAATCTGGCAGATTAATTGGGTAATTCAAGATTTAAGAAAATGCTCATGAATAATTATGCCTTCTCTTCTTTTTCACCCTGCTTTAGTGTACATGACACTATCTTTCCTCTGATCTGCTGCCCATCTCTGCTGGACCTCCCTGGTTTATTATAAAGTAAACCCTGCAGGATGGCATTCTTGGATGGAGCACAGAAAAAGCCCTCTTTGTATAATAAAAACAATGTGAGGGAGTAATTTATTGGATTGGCATGTTGTTGTTTTTGCTGCTTGAATGGCAGATTTACAGGCCTTTGCTGTGTAGGTATTTATTGCTGAGATGGGGGAGGAAACCGAATCATAAACATCTCGTTGACTTTGACAAAAGCTAAAAAGGTGCTGAGGTCATTCTAGCAGCTTGTGTTTGCAAAGAGCAACAGAAGGTGTTCAGCAGAAGGCAAATACTTGCCTTGGCCAGCTACACTAGAAATCTGCTCAATTCGTGTTATTAGCTATTATTTGTTTCTATGGATGAGGTACAGAAAAACAGTGCTCTTCTCAGTAAGCTACTTCGCCTGCAATTTGCTCTTCCCAGAAAGTTCCTTGTGACTACAATATTGAAAACACCTGGTGGCCAAAGTGTAATTGAGACCTCGTCCCACACCCAGCCAAAAATGTCATTTTGTATAATTAGGTCTCATTTTGAGTGGCATAAAAATCCCTACATTAACCTGCTTACCCACTCCAAATACCAGTGTAGGAAGGGGGATTAGGACAGGAATGAAAGGAAGCCCATCAAAGTCAGAAGCTGCTCTGCACTTTAGGCTTGTGTGTGCCTTCCTGGGGGATGCTCCTCACCCACTAAGATTTGTCTCCCCAAAAAAGCAGGGCACAGACCTTTCCTCCACAGGCTGAATGAAGGGGCTGGGAGAGAAGAATAAGGATTTTGATGTGGCTTTAGCCCTACATAAAACATAAACAGCTGCCTAGAAAATATTTTAAAATCTACAAGTAGCTAATACATCTAACTGTATGAAACTAGGTGATTTGCCAGCAAACATAAACACCTCCAAATATTCCTCTATGTTTCTACCAGGAAGATGACAAAGCTCAGGGCCACATGTTACACTTGTACTCTCAAAGCCTTCATAGCAGAACTCATTATCATCTTATGACAAGTGTAACCACCAGAGGAAAATAAATTAAAAATTATAAGAATGTTCATTTTTGCGTAAATATTTTTAATTGTGGTGCCCCCACATACAGGCATCTCAACTAGTTTTAGTAAGTGCATTAGCACAAATACTCACACAAATACTGACAAATACTGTGATGTGTACCCATCACCGAACTGTGTTCTATACACTAAGGAGAATAGCCCTCCCTGCAAGCACAGGTCAGAAAGATTCTTTGGGTAACTTAAGAAATTACTTGAGCTTGTATTTATTTATTCAGAAGTCGGTGTACAGTATACTCATTTTGTGTTTACTGTCTGACCAATATTCACCTTTAGTCCTTCTTCCTCCTGATGGGCCTGGACTAGATGACTTCCAAAGGTGCCTTCCAGCCTAGAATTTGCAAAGAAGTCCAAGGGAAATACCAGGTTCTTGTGACATGCAGGATTACGGTACCACACTACTCTTCTCCCACCTGCGTGTCACCACAGGACCCTAAACTGACATAGCTACCCTGAAACCAGCAGCAGCAGGGAGTTTTAACTGTGTAACTCAAGTGCCCTCAGTTCACTCTAGGAAAGAAATACTTTATTTAATTCAGCCCTTCTTCCAAGCAGCACCCCATGCTGGGGCAGGGGAGAAAAGCTACAGTTTATTGATCAGCAACGTCATCTATGGCCTCCCTGAAACCAGTATATCGTTAAAGGATGGACCTGTCAAGATTTGCAGGAACTGCCTGTTTCACGTGATACGTAATCTGCATTTGCCATAATGACTTCAAGAAAGCCTGTGCAGCAGCTGTTGCGTGACAGTCACGTAAGGGAAGAGAAAGAAAGGAGAGAATTTTCCCCATTGCTGCCGCCTCAAATCAGCTCTCGCAAATGCTCAACTGTTTAAAACAACAAAGTGTTAACCTGAGTTGCCTTCAGAGCCCTGGGGGTCTGAGTTTGCCTGCTGGAGAGATAATTTGTTTTCCTCCAGGCAGAATGTATCACTCGCACTTCCCAGCACAAGTGTTCTTTTAATCTCTTTTTTTAAGGGAAAAATATACCAATTAGCTCAGTTTGTGGTTTGCCAGGTCTTAATCCATGAGTGGAGACAGGTAGCCCAATGCCTGTGAAAGCTAATTTGTTACATAAAAAGCTGGATGCTGGACTCAGAATCACGTGTCAAGATTCTCGGGCTCTATCCACGGGTCTGCTACTGCGTCCCAGGAAACATCTCTTGTCCCTACCCCTGACATAAACATAATCCCAGTACTGACTCCTGGGGTGTTGTTGAGACTTGAGGAGTGAATGTCTTATAAAAGTGCCTCTCTTGACTGTAAAGCTTGATGTGCTCAAACAAAGCTCCTGAAAGCTGAAGGGTGGTGCAGCAACCACAGCGAGAAGCACAAGTGCACCATTACTATGTCACATGTCCAGCAGGATTGACCCCAGCAGCAGACAGGTGCTCATACCACCACACATGTGTGTGTCCTGAGCTAAAGCTCGACTCCGACTCCCACACCACACCAGCTGCATCCTGGCATGTGATGATGAGTCATGGTGTTGTGCTGCCACGCCAGGTTTAGGGGCTGAGTCCCACTCTGGATTTATGCCCATGGGGCTCCCAATCACCACCACAAGTCCAACTGACCCAACTTGAAGATGTCTGAGGGATAGATATGCTGTTTCCCCTTTTGCTTTTGTAGACTGTGACCTGTCTTACTCGATGCTGGCTTGGTGTCCTGTCTCTCGTGTCTATGGAAAGCGTTAGGTTTCCTGGCACCAACCCTGCAAGACTCCTGCTCCTCTTCAGAAGGACACTCCTGAGAACCTGAAGTTTTGCTGGGCATTTCGATCTGGAGATAACTGAGGTAACACTTGGTCATTCTCAGACTCCAAAAAAAACTGACAACAGGCAAGTACCAGCCCAGGCATTCTCGGTCTGATATTTTTTGGCCCACAGCACATGGAAACTCACCCTCATCCTGCCTTTCCCTTTTCTCCAACACACAGAGCAGATGCCAGCTGTACAAATATGGAACTCCTTAATGCAAACTTGTCCCATGGGGACTCATCTGCACAGAAACCCACTGTGTACTCCCATAGCTACTTCTGTAATGTTGGTCTCCTTTCAAAAGAAGCAAAAAAAAAAGAAAAAAAAAAAAGAGGAAGAAAAGAGGGCACCACAGGGGGAGCTATTTAAGCTTAACTGAAAGGATTCATATGGTTTGTGTCAGACATTCTCTTTGGATAGAGAATGGTGGTGTTACATGGTGGTGAAGTCCCTGCAAATATTTTGTGTTTTGAAGGTCATGGCCTTCATCTAGAATATTGGAGGCCGTGCTCAGTTCCTCCATCTACTGAAAGGGACTTGAAAGATGCTGGCATGGAGATTGTAGGTGTGTACTCTAAGTATTGCCTTTTGAGCACAGAGCACTCCACTGAGAGAGCGTGGATGGAAAAGGTACGAAAATCATGGACTTCTGGCTTAATGTCAAAGAAAACTAAATGAGGGGGTCACGGGCAGCTGATTAAAACTGACAAGCAAAGCTACGTCTGATATTTACATCCACAGCTATTTTGAAGAGTGCAATCAAAAGAGGTGTTGTTACTCAGTGGTCTGTTCGACAGCATTACTCCACCTCAGCTACTGCCCATTCATGGCAGCAGATCCAGATATGCCATGGGAACAACCTATTCCATGTCTGCTGCAAACCACTAATCCAGAGCACCCAGGGGAAACTGCAGAAAGACAGAATGAGAAAGGCGCTGGGATAAGACCGTTTGCCGCATGCTATATCTCGGCACAGTGGGTCCCACAGGTAGGGGTGGCTCGAGGATGGGACCAGACTCTTTTCAGTGGCGTCCAGTGACAGAACAAGGGGCAATGGGCACAAACTGGAACACAGGAAATTCCATTTGAACATGAGGGAAAACTTCTTTATGTTGAGGGTAACAGAGCACTAGAACAGGCTGCCAGAGAGGTTGTGGAGTCTCCTTCTCTGGAGATACTCACCTAGAGCAACCTGCTCTTGGTGAACCTGCTTTAGCAGGAGGGGTTGCACTAGATGATCTCCAGAAGTCCCTTCCAACCCCTACCATTCTGTGATTCTGTGTGATTCTGTCTGGTGGATGGTCACCTGCTACCCATTGATCTGGTGTCCTTCAAATGCCCTCTAGTGGCTGTGGCTCAGCCTGGGGGTGGCCACATCCCCTTGGCACAGCTGGCGCAAATCAAGCACTTTGCATGAACATGCAAAGCATCACCTGAAAGCACATGTGTGGAAAATGCCTGGTGCTCAATGAAAGCCCCCAGCTCCCCCGCTTCTGGTGGTGCTGTACACAGGGTAGCATCCAACAGTGCAACTTTCTGCTTTACTGAGCAGAAGAGCCAGGTTGGGAGGTAATTGGCATGCCAACAGTGGTGAAAGCTTAGCAAGTCTTCCTTGTATTTGCACAAGGTGCCGTCTTGTTTTAAAGAATGCTGTCTGAGGGGAAATTTTCTCCTCTGAATCTCTGCTTAAATGGAGATGTAACATTCCATGCACCAGGGAAGGAGATGAGGCTCCATGTCATCTCCTGAGACAATACAGTCAGAGGCCAATGTGTAAAGGAACCTAACATAAACATCTGTGGGGGTCCGCCACAGACTCAAAAGAGTCTTTGGACAGTGTGGATTTACTCCTGAAGGTTCTAAAGGGTACTGGGAGATCTTGTGCAGGACGTGCAACCTGGTGAAGGAATTCAAGGCACACTGGGAGCTTCAGACTTACTTAAAGGGAGTGGAAAGGGAATGACAACCCTCTTTCCCTGTCGTCATGGAGGACAGTGCTGGTTTCTGAGGTCCCCAATATGGCTGTGCAGTCTCCACCTTCAGGCAGGGACTGTGTCTGACCTGCATCTGACCTGCATAAAGAAGAAGTGCATCTTGGCTTGGCTTCTGATGCAGAAGATCATGAAAAGTCAAATTGCTGTGACAGTGAGACTCAAAACAATTGACAGGGAAACCAACTGTAAAATCCTCTCACAGTCTCTCTTGAATTTTTTTTTTAAGGATTTTTGTCCTCTTATTATTACAGAGCTGTTATTTTTATCTTTCAGACCAGGATTCACTGGCTGCTCCTTGGTTGCCTCCTGCTTAGATCACGTTTGGCAGCAACACAGCTCTTGCTTTGGTGGGTCTGTGACTGCAGAGCGGTTTTGTAATGCTGGGTTTGGAATTGCGAACTTTCCAGACCTGCTGCAGGCCGCTGTATATGATTTTAGTCAAGTCGTTTCAAACAGTTACACTGCCTGTGTGTGAAGTGGCCAAGTTAAATAAATACTGTCTCCTGTCCTGGTCCTTTGCAGCTGTATTGGGAGTGTAAGTTATTTGGGGCAGGGGTCACCTTTTAGGGCATTTGTGCAGCACCCAGCACAATGAGGTCCAGGAGACCTAGCAATTTCCTGTCCAGAAAAGAAAATAAGGCACTGCATCCTTATGTGAAGACTTCCCTGATCTATGCTGTGTGTGGATGTGTAAATTACAACAGATGATGCACTTAGCAATTATGTTCTTTGCATACATAAGCAGGAGCAACAGCTCCCAAACTGCCAATATCTCTCTCGATTCTCAGCGAATGGCTGCGTGTCACACGGTCACACAGCAAGGGGGCTTGAGGAAATGAGAGGAAGGAATGACAGAAGAGGAAGCTTCAAATGGGGAGATACATCCCTCTCCAACAGGGAAATGAACAACAGCATTTTTTTTTTAGAGAGTCTGAAATTCACCTGCATTTTAAGCCCTGTCTTATTTCAGGGGGGTTGGTTTGAGCAACAGACATTTCAAACTGGCTTTGAAAGCAGAAAAGTGTCTTCAGCTAAGCATGCCTCGGTGTGCGCAGCCTGAGGCTCTCTGTGTGGTGAGCTGCCTTTTTGTATCAACTGTGCTTTCTGCCCTTCCCTGTGGGTCTCCTGGGTCTTCGCTTGAAAGAAAAACAAAACAAAACCCCAAAACAATCCCCAAAAAAGGGAACAGCTCTGCTTTTTCTTTTCTTCTGGTAGACCACTCCATTTCTGAGAATTTTTGCACTTCATCCCCCACACTGAACTGTACCTCTGTGCTTACGCAAGCAGCATGCAAGACAGTAAGCACTAGTGCAGAAGGCATTACCCTTCCCATCCATATTGGCTGTCTATCGAGCTCTTCCTGCAAGCTCTCAGAAAGTTGGAGAGTACAGAAGCTGTGTGTGGCTTAGGACTCACAGGCTGGTGTCCCCTAGCAAAGGGCTACTCCAGGCCTTGGAAGGCTTCGCACTGACATGCTGACGAAGGAAGACTGCAGTTTCTATGAATGTGTTGATATCCAGATAATGTTTTATGTCGCCTTACACACAGCCTTCACTGAATCGTGACGTCTGCTGTCTTTTCAGCTTTCCTGCAGGCTTCAGGAGAAAGAAACTCCTGGCTTCGTCTGCATGTGAAAATAGGTTGAGACCTCCAAACTCAGACATTTGGAAGATGACATAATTTGACCTGAGTCAGCATGATTGGCAGGTCAAAGCATAATGCTGGCTCTTGCAGCTCAAAAGCCCCTGGTAAACTGGCAGAGCTGTGAAGCTCACCGTGCCACAGTCTATGTGGTGCATCTCTTGATATTCCACTCTACATATATCCAGAACAGTTATTTGGTAGTTGATATTATTCAGACCACATCAGGGCTCAGAAAGGGAGCAAGAAGACAGTAATGGAGGTGACCTGAGCCTCTGACAGGTAGACAGTGAAGCATCGACCCCAGGTGCGAAGTCACTGAGGGCAAGCTTTTGAAATGACACAGCCTGTTGAGTGGTGATGAGCTCTGTTTAAAAACTGGGCCAGAATTATTGCAATGGAAACAGCTGGATACAGAGTGATTTTAAAAATCTGGCTCTTGTTTAGCTGCCTCCATGGGAACTGAGCTAAATTGAAAACCTGGCCCTGACTGGGCATGCTGAGCGCTTTAAAATTGGTCCTTCTGCTCTTTGGAAATTTCAGCTGATGTGTTCTGCCAGTAGCTGAGCTTTCCTTGTTTACAACGGGAAACTTTTGGAAGTATTGCTGTTCTTTTTTCTACACTTTTTGTTGGTGCTTTCTTTTTCAGCTGACACAAACATCAATGCCTGTCAGTTTCAGAGTCTGTTCCAGGCTCCGCATGCCAGTGTGATTACAGCCTGCTAATTCCTTTGCTTACATACCAAAAGGCAAAAGTAGGTATCTGTCACCTTGCTATTTGTTGCCTTTGAATCCTAGCCTGAATGAGTGTGTGCATCTTTCAGCCTGAGTCCAGAATAACGCTAAAATTCGAGCTTTATCTGCAGGAGGAACTCTCTCTATCGAAAGCGCCAAATCGGTCTGGGGCCCTGTTGTACTCACTCCTGTGCAAATAAAGTCTGTATTTTCTCTGCAGAGTAAACAGGCAATATTGACATGGAGCAGTGGGAGAAGCAGAAGGTATGAAGTGTTGAAGCAACTTAGATAAGGGTGCACAAAGCATGAACAGCCAAGATGAGAACAATACTTAGACCAAATTGATATCCTTGTGTTTCACAAACACAGCTGGACACGTGTGTTGGCTGCATACCATCAGCTGTCAGCAACCAGTGAAGTGTTATTAACAATTAGCGACAAAAACAAGATGGGGGATTTCAAACACAGGCAGAGGAGCATATGATAAAAGACTTTTATAGGGCTGCACCCAGTTATTTAGCATGGATGGCTGCCAGTTGACAAGTGCGCTCTCTTGACAGCATGCTGTGATACTCTCCTGGGAATGGGAGAAGTGTCAGGAGAGAATACCTCCATCACCCATGTCAGCTGCACACTGCGGGGAAAGGGTAATCAGTGCTGTGTAGTACATTAGTGCATTTGGATGGTCTTGCCTCCAGCACAGGGATATGAAGGTACCATCAGTGCTGGCTAGATGGTTATGATGTGACTTTGGGGCATAGTATAAAATACATGGAAACAAGCTGTTGTTTTCAGTCCAAAGGGCCAAGGTAATGCAGCAGGCAGCAGGCTAAATCTGTCTTCTCATGAAGCCCTGGTCTTTGTATGGCCAAGGAGTCATTTACTGCTTCTCTGAAGCTGAGGAGTGATGGTAAATAGAGACCTGATGCCAGCTGGAGGACATGCAGTTGTTTCTGCTTTCATATAAAAGGTACGAAGCTGATCTGAACCACTTGACTGTCTGGGTAGAGGACAAATCTCCCTTCTGCTAGCTCCCGGTTGGCTTCCTGAATCTGAAAAGGTGTCAAACTGGGCAGTGAAGTCAAAGCTAAGAGTATGGCAAAAGCAGGAGTGACACTTCTCCTGCACTCCCTGAATCTGCGAACCTCTTGCTGCACCACTGGTGTCTGTTTGGAAGAGCGCAGCCAGCTTTTCCTCGCCTCACACCTCAACAGACTTCATTCCTGTGGTAACACTGTCTTCACATTTGCATGCAAAGTATGATTTGCACTGCACTGAACACTATTTAGATTGGCTATTATGTGATAAAATCATTCCAGTGGGGTGTGGGGGGAGGGGAGAGGAGGGAAATCCCATCTTCTTGTTTTGCTTCTGCTGTCTGAGTCCTGAATGGATTTCTGGAGAAAAAATCACAATAAAAAGGGGAGAGGGAGGACCGGCACCGATTACTGCTATGGAAAAGAGCCTTTTGTTGGATAAACTTCATCATGAATCACACACTCTTTTTCCCATATTAAAGACCATACTGCCTTTTGATCTTGTGCCTGTGACCACAAACTCGAGTGCAGGAGAGGGTGTCTCTGTCTCCTTTGCAAGAGCCGCCTCTCATGGTGCAGGGTCTGTTCTTTTTCCTCTCTCTGGGTGGTAGCAAGGACAGGCTGCACCCTCCACGGGGCAGATGGTGTCTGAACATCTTTTTTGGGATCTGCACTGTGCCCACTGTCAGGAGTCAAGCCTAGTACCTTAAAAATTGAGCACTTTTCTGTATGTGATACTAAATTCACTGTGTCCTTGATATTATAGCCTTACTACGTGTTTTGTTTGTGAGTGAATCCTAATAAAAGCCTGGCATAGATTAGAAGCTGTCCTCCAATACTGGGCAATGCTAATAGCCCCTTTCTGATGAAAGTTTTGCTGTGGGTGGCTTGGTTCCAGTTTGAAGGAGATTTCCCCTTCTGTCTCTTCAGTGTCTCCAGCGCGGTGGGAGGATTGTGCTCCCCAGTGTGCGTTCTTTCCCACTGCTATTTCTGGCTGTGCACAGTCCACTGCTTCACAGTGGCTGGACCAGGGCATTTAGTTAGTGAATAGTCTGTTATGGGAGATTAAACAAATTCCCCTGCAGAGAACAATAATCTTGTGATCATTCACTGGTTGCTTGTTTTAGTTTGTTGTTTTTTTTTTTTTTTTTCCTGAGCAGTTACATGCTACTAGAGTTACATGTACCTTAAGCAAACAGATATCCATGAAGTTCAAAACATGCTTCTGGTTTTGTGCAACTTTCTGTTACAGCAAGAGGTCCACTTGTGAAGATGGAAATACAGAGATTTGCTGCATATTCTATGGAGAAACATGGCAATGTGACGTGAAACCCAGCATCCAAACTAGGGGAGGAAATCTCTCAGGCACAAATATTGGCCCCATGCTTCATCTTCATGCCTTCCTGTACTTATGTGGTAGCCATTAGATATTTACACATGGGACCTGAGAACACACCCTATAGATTGCATTGGGATAGATGCAAGAATGAGCCTTGGTGGACTGAGAGGTAGCAAACCCCAGAAATGATAGGAAACCATGAAACAAAGGGTAGGAAAATCAGTCCCTTCATCTTGAGAAGATTCACTACTCCCACCCTTGCGGTGGCTGACAATGAAATTTTGCTTGTCCCCCTCATTTTGCTTTTCCACCTACAGTTTTGTGCATGTGAAAAAATGGCCATCTGAAAACCCTAAGAGGCACAGTTATTTCCACTGATCCACACTCAGCGCTGCCTCCGCAGTGCACCCTCCCACCAATGCACTACGTAAGGCGCCTTCTGCTCCCAAGGGACCCCTCCTGGGACAGGAGAGGTGTCAGAGAGTGCGCGCCTCTTCAGCCTGCGTGCTGCTGAGGGAGCGTGCTGTTGCACACCCCATGAGCAGCAGTCGTCAGTGCGGGGTGAAGGCCTGGCCTGTCCCGCAGAAGCCCCAGAAGCTCCCTCCATGCCCCCCCTCCCTGAGCTGTCCTCGTGCACAAACACACTGCTGCTGTTTCATCCGAGGCACCAGTGCTATAAAGCCAGGCTCAAAGCAGACCCGGCAGTATCCAACAGCCAGTGAGGAGGATGACTCATGGATGATGGCAGGTCTGCAACTTAAAAGCTTAATTTAAAAAATAGTTGTTAAGACGGTTCTTAATCAGCTGCAAAAGCATCCTCGTGAGGCCTGTGGCAATTAGGAATTAATCTTTGTTTGAAACAGGAATATATTTTCCACCAATGCATCAAAACCTGAATGTAAACTAGGCAGTAGGTGGAGAGATTTATTTTAATGACCTCTCCGTTCCTGTTTGCTCCTCTCAGGGTATAGCTAGGACCAAAGAAAATCATGAATCCATGAATCGGCCAAGTCACTGCTACTGCAGAAGTTAAAACTCCCATCCCTATGGAGCAAACAAATGAGGGGCTGAAGTGCATAATCTAGGGTCTTCACCGCAAATTGTATGAGGGTATTAGAAATGAAACTGCCAAATCCTTGGGATCTGGAGACACACAAGAGCAGTCACCACAGTAGATCTCACAGATTAATAATCTTGCCGTACCTAACTGAGATGCATTATAACAGCAAGAACGTAGCTTCATGGATAAATAAAATCGTAACAAATATGTCCGTGTGATGACTAAACAGGGAAAATGTGGTTTGCACGTATACAGTAAAGTAGGCATATGTTGCGAATTTATCTCTCTACACCCTGTTACTGCCCAGAGAAATGTACTTATATTTAATCCAGCTCTGGTGCACATGACAGGAATTCTGCAGCTGTCAGTGATGTTATGAACTGCAAACTCCACACATCCATTGTAAAACTGTGCTCATTATAAGGAGTAAAATACGGTACCCAAATCTTAACTGAAGTATTAATAATGAAAATGGATTACATGCATCCTGTTTGCTGAGCAATTATTCCAGGGAAGGGATTGATTTTAGCTTTTGCCTCACTGACTGAATGGCAGAACAGGTATTTGCATGCAGTGTCTCTGACCTGGAGAAAATGTCAGAAGCTTTATAAGCTTTAAGGAGAAATGCAAGGTTTTTTTGTTTTTTTGCTTTAGCTATGGTAAAGTAAGACTTTATTATCTGTGTTATTTCTTAGAATAATGCAGCTTGGAAAAATTTAATATAACATAACTTATTTAATCAGAAGCCTGCATAATCATAAAATTCTCTACACTGGAACGTAATCCATTTTCAAATGTGTATCATTGAGGCTTTGTTGACAGGGCTGTTAATGAGAACCCTGATTCCGTGAAATGGGCACGCATTTAGGTGACACAGTAGCGTTTAGTTTTAGTGCAAGATTCAGTTGTAGGCTGCTTGAACCATGTAAAAAAGCTTTTAGTTCCTGATTCGCTGTTATATGTACAAAAAATGGATGAAATACTTCACTCTCATCTGTGAGGGATTGCGGGCCTCTGTCTATGTCCCAGCCACTGGCATTGTGCACAGGACAAGCTCTGTGCACACCTCAGTGCAGGCAGCCTGGTTTCTTCAGCCTGTGGTTTGAAGAGGCTTCTTGCCTAGACAGGAATATTGAAATAGTGTGTCCTCCTACTTGGGAATTGTGCTGAATCAGGACAAAGAGCATCTTCACCATACAGTTTCAAGGAGAACGTACCCTGAAGCCTTGAAAGTTATCCCTGCAAAGGAAAGTAGCCTGCTTTAAAGGGCAGGAAATAGAGAAGCCAAAAACTGTCATGACAATAGCTGATTGCAAGGACCCCCTTCTGCTCTCCACAAAAGCCAGAATACACCCAAATTCATTGGTGACATTTCTTATTGTGGAAGGTGTTTTGGATTTTTTCTAAACTTAACCCCAAATGTGATTCGAATCAGAATAATTTCACCCAGGGTCGGGAAAAGTGCGAGGACTTTCCTTTTGTTTGCACTTTCATGGTCTGGAGCCGCAACCGCAGAGCAGCGGCATGCTCCTTGAAAAGGACCATTAGTATCCGAAGGAGCAGAAACTTTGAAATCAGGAAGGAGAAGTGCTTTTCCAGGGCTTACTGCCTGCCGTGCAAGCAGGACAGGGCTGGCAGCGGAGGATGGGACTGTCCGTCCTATGGTCAGTGCCTTGGGATGCGCCCGGCGCCGCCTGTGTACAGGCTGTTGTATCCATGGCAATGGGCAGCTCAGCCGCTAACTTTTCAATGCATTAAAAAGGGAATTACATTATTTCATACTTGATGTAATGACTTGGTTGGACACTTACAGCCAATAAATAACAAGCCTGGGGTCAGTTATTTCTCGGCAGCTAATGGCCACCTGTGCTAAAAGCTATTGGCTCCTGCAGTAGTTCATTAAGCAATGGGAAATGGCCTTTATGTCAGTCATTATGGCACCAATAGAAAAGTCTTGTTTCAAAAAGTAATCAGCTTTATGACACTACTGCCACTTCTAAGTGAAAACGGGAGTAGCCTAATACATGGGGAAATGTGGTGGACACACAGCCAAACCTGCGTTCTTGCAGGGAAGAGACCCAGCTTGTGTGAAATATGTTAATGTGTTAGTGCCAAAAAGCAGAAGTTTGAAAGGGAGAACTGGTATTATCTTTATAGATAGAAAGACCTACATGTCCTTTACAACTTACACTTTTCCCGGGGAGCCAGGGGAAGAGGGAAACACAGGACCCAGCTTCAACAATTGCCACATTAATTCCACTTCTATGAAACTATGGATAAAGTATACTTCTTATCAGGGTGTGAGAAGCCATAAAAACGCAAAAGCCTTTCCTGCAGCCAGCGCACAATATATGAAGTTCTAGTAGAAAAAAAAACATTAAAATGACAAAAGTCATATAAGTTTTCACATTTGTCTGAACAATATTTTTTCTGGGTGCACCATTTGTAGTGAGAACATCCCCTAAGAGCCCCGAACTTGGTACATGTCAAAAGGAATCTATTTTCAAATTTTAGTACGTGCTTAATCTTTGATCTCACATGCAAGCTATAAACAGAAACTGCTTTGTACGCAGATGGGAATTTGTAATAAAGAAGGGCAGGAAGACAGTCATCTTCTCTCCTCTTTCTTCTCTAAAACCCTTTCTTCTGCCTTGATGAGGAAAACACTGAACTTAACTTAAATGGAGCTGGAACTAAACAAAGGCACCGTGTTGTGCAACTCTTAGGCCCAGGCTGGCCAGAAGGCCAGAGAATAGAATTGTAACAGCCTCTTCAGCAACTTTAAAATCTGAGTGTTGACTGTTGAGTGTTGAATTCAGAGGCTACACATTCCTCAAAACCCATGCAACATGGACAACATACCAGGGTTCAGAGCAATTCATGCCACCTCTATAGCTGTTGGCGATTAATAGGCAATTGCACAGCTGACAGAAAAGCTAATGGGACCCATCGCATCTGGCATGTCTGGATGTTACTTGAAGTGAGTGCCAGAGGAGTGTCCCCTGACTATGGCAGGCAGTGTTTTCCAGCTGCAGCTTCCAAAGGGATACCACCCAAAAGAAACATTCAGGCTCCCACAGGCTTATGTGGATCTGTGTCCTCAGGGGCAGTCAGCAGCAAAGTAGGGCACAACTGGGCAGATGTGCTGTACAAAGGAAATAAAAAGACAACTCACTCAGTTCTCATTTGTCTCATTCTGCTGCCTCCCAAAAAAGCCCACAGAGGTACTTTTCCACAAATAGAAATAGTGATGATTATTTATGTTAATGAGTAACCAGTGTCCTCAGTAAACAACTGAAGGGCATGGAATTCAATGGGAAGTCACGGAATCATGGAATCACAGAATCACGGAATTTCAGAGTTGGAAGGGACCTCTAGAGATCATCTAGTCCAACTCCCCTGCTAAAGCAGGATTGCCTGGAGCACATTACTCAGGACTGCCTCCAGACGGGTCTCTACAGAGGGCTCTGGACAGGCTGGATTAATGGGCCGAGGCCAATGGTATGAGGATCAACAAGGCCAAGTGCCAGGTCCTGCACTTGGGTCACAACAACCCCATGCAGCGCTACAGGCCTGGGGAAGAGTGGCTGGAAAGCTGCCCGGCGGAAAATGACCTGGAGGTGTTGGTCAACAGCTGGCTGAATATGATCCAGCAGTGTGCCCAGGTGGTCAAGAAGGCCAATGGCATCCCAGACTGTAGCAGGAATAGTGTGGCCAGCAGGACTACAGAAGTGATTGTCCACCTGCATTTGGCACTGGTGAGGGGGCATCTAAAATACTGTGTTCAGTTTTGGGCCCCTCACTACAAGAAATACATTGAGGTGCTGGAGCATGTCCAAGGAATACCAACGAAGCTGGTGAGGGGTCTAGAGCACAAGTCTTATGAGGAGAAGCTGAGGGAACTGGGGTTGTTTAGCCTGGGGAAAAGGAGGCTGAGGGGAGACCTTATCACTCTCTACAGCTACCTGAAAGGAGGCTGTAGCAAGGTGGGAGTCGATCTCTTCTCCCAAGTAACAAGTGATAGGACAAGAGGAAATGGCATCAAGTTGTGGCAGGGGAGGTTTAGATTGGATTTTAGGAAAAATTTCTTCACTGAAAGGGTTATCAAGCATTGTAACAGGCTGCCCAGGGAAGTGGTTGAGTCACCATCATTGGAGGTATTTAAAAGACGTGGTGCTCAGGGACATGTTTTACTGGTGGACTTGGCAGTGCTAGATTAATGGTTGGACTCTATGATCTTAAAGGTCATTTCCAACCAAAAAGATTCTATGATTCTATGATTCTATGACAGTGTAGAAAGAATTGGAGAAAAATTAAAAGACAGAGCTGGAAGGTGGTAAAATATTGCCATCATCTCCTAGTGCAAAACATATATTAATGTTTCAATAAAAGGACAAAGGGTGGAAGCATTACATCATACCATAACCTTAAATGATCCAGAGAGCTGTTGCAGCAAATTAACATATATCGTGTGTGTGTGTATGTAAGAAATTCACCCGCATCACAGAAATCCCTGTCAGATTTACTCAATTCTGCAGAATTGTTTCAAAGTCTGTCTTGTCTTTACTAACAAAGATGTCTCTGGTGCCCATATTTTCTGAGATGAAAATGAAAAGGTGAAGAGTATGTGAATCACAATGTCTTTCAAAGTTTGCTGGCAGCCTGAAGAAACAGTGAAAAGATGTGAACTCCCTGAACTGTGAAACCTGAAGTTAATAGTCTGCACGTCATTAAAAATAATGACAATATAAAATTAAATATAATGCCCCATTATTATGATATTTACTGAATGCATAATTACTTTACTGAAACACTTCTGTATCTTCCACAGTGTTTTGCAAACTCCAGAAGACCCTCTATGAAGACACAACTAGTTGCCAGTGGAGCACATTGAGACCTGGCTGTTTAGCAGACAAAGGTTGGCAATATTTGTCATTATGCAATGTAGTGCTTTGGTGTGGTTACACTCCCACTGAAAACTGTGACCTTGCGCAGATATGGTCACAAACTCACACTCCTTGTCTCCTTCAAGATGATGGACCAGGTAGTTTTGCAGGGAGACCTTAAAATACAAAGAAACCTACTCAGACTTGATATTAATTTTTGTTTCCTTCACACACAAAAAAAGGGACTTAAAAGGTCCTCTAATGGAGGCACATGTCATCCCACCAACAAAGAAAATGACTGAGGCAAATTATAACAGTTATTACAAAAGTATGAGGTCAAGAATTGCCAATGTTGTGGAAATGACTTATGTGTGAGTCATTCAAAGGGAAAATTTTGACTGAAAGAGGAACTATGGAAGGAACATAAAATGTCGGGGGTTTTAAACAGTTAAGACCTATTTATTTTTAAGCACAAATTAGGATTAATGTTTTATAAATGCAAGAAGGAATACACAGTTTTCCGCTCCAATTTTTGTTCAAGGGAAACCACTGGAAAAGAAGGTAGTCATTGATTTTAAAGCAAAATAGTGCTCCACCCAAACTCAACATACAGAATCATACCTTTTTCTAAGTGCTTAGTGGTAACTGGGCTTCATCCATCTCTGAAACAGACAAAGCTCAGCCTATGTGAAAGCCCTTCTCATGAACATCCTACAAATGAACATATCCAAGGAGAAGGAAATACGTGCATCTGCAAAAAAATAATTATTGCAGATGAGGCATTTGGGATAATTCCACGTGAAGACAGGGGTGGTGGGGCCATCTGTGCTTTACAAACAAAAATTAATCCTAAAGCACATGAATCCTCTAGCACCTTTAAAGAGGGAAGTATTTTTTCATGTTTTGAACTGGGCATTATGCACTACCTAACAGGAAAAAATGCTAATAAGCCTTAAATCCCCCTAGTGACTGTGCATTGTTTTTAGTGGCAAGAATATCCTCCCTCTCTCATGTCACTGATAGCACCAATTTCACAAAGAAAAGTAAGTAACAAGTCATTTTGAACAGCAGGTAATGACAGTATTGGTTTTTATCCTCACTTGTGCCAAAACCCCCTTTACACCAACTCAGGAGACTAGAGAGTCCTAAAAGCAGCACTTTACCAGGTGTTGAGCAACCTTAATGAACATGAAAATCAAACCCATTACTTGAGAGAGGGTATGATAAAGTGCCTGGCTGCCAATAACGCACACACAGCTGCCTCACTCACTGGGAGACAGAAAGAAGTACATCAAAGTAACTAGGAAGGGAAATTATTCCATTAGCTGCAGAAGTCAGGGAAAACCACTTCCAAGTAAGGTGGCACTGTGTCCTTGGAAGGAGGGAGAGCCTCTCTCCCACTCCACAGTTGGTTTTGCAGACAGTAAAAGGTGGTGAAAAAAAAAAAAAAAAAGGAAGAAGAGGTCTTTCTAAAGTTTGAACCGTGGTCATCTGAAGGATCTACTAACTCTGCAAGATAATGCACTGAGCAGCCAGACGCAGCTAAAGATGCCTGGAGAGACAAGAGAGGATAAGAGGAAAGAGGAAAAGAGAAGATAAAAGCTGAGAAAATATTACTAGAGGAAACTTAGAGAAGGAAAAGAATCAAAAGTAAAATGGAGAAAAATTAAAAGAAAAAACCCCAAACCACCAAACTCAAAGCAGATGCCTCTAATAGGAGCCTGGGCTGCCATTACTGTACAAGTCTGAGCCTAACAGAAAACACAAAACAAGACACAAGGGGATAGTTTTTCTTCCAATTCGTCTTTGTTTGTTACATGTCCTGATTTTACTTCTAAAAAGGGAAACTCTCTGGCTCTGAACAAACCTCACCCTTGCTCTGCTGTTGCCACTTACTTTCTCGTGTCCCACCCCCATTACTGGAGCTTTTTCACTTTGACTATTGACATTTTCTCTATCAACAAGCAGCTGCATCCAGAGTGTACCACCTGGGTACAGTGGGATCTGGGGGATGGCACTGGGGAGAAAAGGGTGATAGTGACACTCAAAACCCACAGTCGTCTCAGAGGGATATTTTCCATGAGAAAGGCATGCAGGCATCATGCACCCGCATGGAGACCACCAAAGAACAGGGGTATAAGAGGAGCTAATTTCAGTTGCACTGAAACATTTCTTGAGTTTTTCACAATGGATGTTTCAGGATGGAGGGCTACGAAGATGATTAGGGGACTGGAACATCTCTCTTATGAAGAAAGGCTGAGGGACCTGGATCTTTTCAGTCTGGAAAAAAGATGACTGAGGGGGGATCTTATCAACACTTATAAATACTTAAAGGGTGGCTGTCAGAAGGATGGGGCCAGACTCTTTTCAGTGGTGCCCAGTGACAGGACAAGGGGTAACGGGCACAAATTTGTACACAGGAAGTTCCACCTAAACATGCGAAGGAACTTCTTTACTTTGAGGGTGGCAGAGCACTGGAACAGGCTGCCCAGAGAGGTGGTGGATTCTCCGCCTCTGGAGACATTCAAAACCCGCCTGGATGTGTTCCTGTGCAACCTGCTGTAGGTGACCCTGCTCTGGCAGTGGGGTTGGACTAGATGGTCTCCAGAGGTCCCTTCCAACCCCTACCATTGTGTGATTCTGTGATTCTATGTGCCTTACACCCAGGGCATAGAGGCAGTAACTCTGGGTAACTTTAGTACTGCTTTAGTAAGTCAGTGCAGCATGGCACCCCTGGGCCTCTGTTCTCTGAAGCGTCCTCAGCACCAAGCCTGGCCCCAGTGGTGCTTCAACGCCCTGCTCCACTGCTCTGTTCTACCTACAAAGGGCAAGGAGAGTTCAGTCCTGCAGGGTCCTCCAGGTTGCATGTCCCCAGTCTCTGTCACTGGAAACCCTCCGAGTCTGGCCCTGGAAAATATGCATCACTCTTCTCTGCAGGTTTCCTAGCTGTGGGGGTGGCCTGACACCGTGGTTTTTACTGTGTGAGTGATATTCCCCATGCCTGTAAAGGACAAGCATTTAATGGACCATCTGTCTATGGTCTTCTCATGGTCTACCATGTTCCTGGCAAAAACGTGGCTCCCATTACCTTTTTAGCTCCCTTTCCCTCAGATTCATTAAAGCACTACGTGTGTGATGTCAAAATCTTGATGCAATAGGATGCGATAGAAAGGGCTGTGAACTGAAGGGGAATTATACGTATTTCTGAAACAGTAGCAGCTATTGCTTTGCATAATGTCTACCCAGCCCCAAATTAATACGGCAGATGGAGGAAGGGAAAACAGGTTACATGCCTGCAGTGTTAGTGTACTGACAGGCTTTGCCCTGCCAACTAGCTCAATGACTTGCCATGACTCGGTTAGAATGGTTTCTAAGAAGACGTGAAATTGCAGTTTAGATTGTAATATATGAGTGCTTTTCATGTCAGGAGACTGTGTTGAAGCACAAGTTTAGCTGCAGGTATCAGCCCTTGGGTTACAAAAGAATTATTTTGTACAAGGCAAAATATTTATCATTTGCATATAGAGAGCAAACAGCAAGCCTCGATCTGAATTTCCTAATAAGAAGCTCCTTGAAAAATCCCATTATTTGTTATAGTCATGTTATCTGTCACAAAGAACATTCAAGTCAAAATTGCTCACTTTTATTTGCCTTTTACTATTTTATGACTTCATATGCTGTTCTGTTCTTAGCTTCACACCTGCAAACACAAGACTAGGATATCTTAATTTCACTAACTACATACTTAAAATCATATCTAGGAACTTAGGAAGCTAGGTGTTGAGTTTCTTTGAATACATGCCTCTTTAAGGACTGTCCTGCGAGCACTTATTTACTCCGAACAGTCAGCAGTCAATGCTGTTTTCAGTCCTATTATGAATACTGGGCTGGATTTGAAGAAATAGCATTTAAAAGCTGCATAGTTTACTACCAAAGCCAGATTTTTGTGTAGCCTATACGTGACCCATGGATCTGTACCTATGTTTCACTGCAGGCTGCACATAAAAATAATTTCTACACTATTTTAATGAGAAATTATATTTCCTATTACAGAGCAATAATTACTTCAGCAGACTTTTTCATTTCAAAGGCAGGTATATAAGATAACTGAGGGCTGAAGCTGTGTGAAACAGGCTGAGGTTCAGAGTTCACAGAATATTATCCTAATATATGTTGGTTTATACCTGACAGAGTCTGTAGCTAAGTATGTACAACTAACACAATTCAAAGGTGTGAAGCTCTGACTAGCCAGGAGCCAAGATGTTTTAAAATTGTCTTGCTGAATGCATTTTCTAAAAAAAAGCCCACCCGTATTCAAACCTAGGCAAGTCTATGTACGGGTAATTTAGGCAAGAAGAAGAAAATGCTTTTGTTCCACCTTGAATTTCTGCTTTCCAAGAATTAGTTTCTTTCCAGTGTCTTTGACTGTAATTGTACCTACCCTCTCCATCCCTGGGCAGTGAAGCCTGTCCTCGCTGACGCTGCAATGCACCATCAGTCGGGGGTGCCATGTCTCCATCAAAGCGGTGGGAATCCTGGCACAGGAATGCAGCTGCAGGGCCTGGGAAAGCTTTTGAGACCCTAGATGCATGTCTGGTGAGGTGCTTATTTCTTGGGTAACACTGTCACCGCATACCACTATGGTTTTCACAGGAAAGAAATTGAGATGAGAGGGCCTGAAAGGAAACAGTCTGTTCAGACCTGAACAAGAAAGGATCAGATTCCTTCAAGGCTGTTTGAGGTATGTACCCAGTATCCACCATCCAGTATAGATGGGCCCAGAGAGACCAAACACATGCTGACTCCACATAGCACAGAAGTGTTCACATTAGCTCCAACCCCAGTTGTCACACCTGCCTGTTATGACTGAGAACAAGGACTTGCAATGTCCATGATGAACACGATGAGGCTCCTTGTCTGAATTAATAAGATTTTTCCTGCTTCTGATGGTGAAAGCAGCATAACAGGTAAAGGGGCGCCACATTCCATCCTAAGACATGCACAATCAGTATGTTCACACAGGAGCTGTGGGAAGGAGCAAGGACCTGAAAGTTGGTTCAACTGGTTCCATTAAGTTGCAGTTGTTCGGGTGCCTTAGATAAGGCATAAGATGTAGCAGAACATCTTATGCCTCTCTGACCAGCACCTGGAGTTCATTTAAATGATACTGTCCTTTTGTGAGATGATTTGAACTAGCATTACAAAGAAGTCTGTGCTTGCCTGGCGTCTAAATCACTAGCTAGGACTGGAATGGAGTTTTGGTATGTACCACTGCCTGCCTCACCACTGTACGTCCACAACGGCCTCCCCACAGCAGCATGATTCAAGGACTCAGTGCCATCCCTCCTTCTTGCCCTGGTTGCAAACCCACAATCACCTTTTCCTTCTCCTCCAGCATTTCTAGATCTCTGCTGCCACTCCACACAACCTGACAGCAAAGATGAAAAACTGTCACCATGGGACCAAGGTTCAGGCATTTAATCGAGGGTAGTAATATATACCATGGCCTCTCCCCAGCCTCCTGTATTTCCCTCTCATTACCGTTGCCTTCAGTGATCCTTTCCACGTCTGCCCTTTCACCTGTGCCATTGTCAGCCTTTGGTGACACGGTATCAGCTGCAGTCTCTCGCAAAGCCAGTGCACCAGCTGACTCTAACCTTTCCCCTCCTGATGTACTCTTTGTCCTTGTCAAGGATTTTAAATTCAAATTAAGTATATCCTCGTCAGCTTTCCCACCTTTGAGCGGATACTAGCAAGTGGATGAAAGCAAGTGGACTAGCTTGGTGGAAAATTATGGGGAAGCAATTCGTCCTAACTCTGATCCCTTGGAAACACTGCTTCTCTTTGCACTGTGCTCCTTTGTGTGTGTTTTGAAGATCTCTCCCTAAATTAAAAAGAATAAACCCTCTGGGATCAGAGCATCCTGCTTTTGCAGACCTCTGGCTGCTGTACTGTCACTGCAAATCAGTAGGTCACACTTCTTTTTTCCCACACATCAACTCAGTAAAGCCAAGTGAAGCTTTTCTACTCATTTTTTTTCTGTGGTCTAATACCTGCCAAGCATTCGACCGCAGCTCTTTGGCTTGCGCCTACAGCCTCCAGGATCATGAGCTGGCTTACATCCAGCTACCAGCTGAGCCTGCAACAGCTTAGCTGCCATGGGCAGCACAGGCAGCGTGCATTGGTTCACTGAGGTCACAGGCACATTACATTCAGGCTGGATCTCCAACTCGCAACAGGTCTTGAGGGAAAAGGGAGTCCACTTGGGGACTGGTTTGTTTGTGCAGAAACACATAACAGCTCTTTTTAAATTTCTGTTGCCTTCCCCACATAACGATGATTTCATTTAGGGACATTTATAAAAACACTGGCATACTTGAAGGTGATTTTGGAAATCAGAAGACCTAGCAGAAACACTTTAAAAAGCACACCAATGCAGCAACTGTATTGAACTGTAAAAGAGTAAAATTTTTCAATTTGATTTTAAATAGTTTCCAAGCCAGTGGAGCATAATGCAAACAGAAATAGGAAAGAGAAACAGAGCAAGAATGGACTTTTTGTGTTGCTGAGACCAGTGCATACACATCAGCCCTTTAGCTTGGATCAGAAGTGTGCAGTTCTCCATCACCACCACTTTGGTTTGCACCACAGAACTTGGATCAGGCTCACGTTGGATGAAACCAAATTGGAAGTTGCACACCAAGAGTGCACCTCATACACTCCTGCCCCAAATGTATGATCAGTCTGGGGGATCAGAGTAGAGCAAGTCCAAATCCAAAAAACCCCACCACCCTGAAGAGTGCATATTGTGTATGTGGGTCCTTGGCACCAGCTGCTTCACATTGCAGAATCTCTCCTAGAGCAGCAGAAGCAGTTCCCACCACTTTGTAATGCAAACATAGCCCATCACAACCCCTTCCATTAAACTGGAAAGCTGAGAGCATAAACTGAGCAGTGCAGGAGTAACCCTTAGCATCTGCTGTCCGTGTGGGAAGGTACAGCTGGCCCACCAATGGCTTTCCAATATTACTACTGTCAGGTACTAGAGTAGTACCTAGAGGCCTTTGACAGGGATTAGGCCACTATTATAGGCACTGTGCAGACTTAATAAAGTAGTCCCTATCCCAAACAACATGAATAGGAAAAATATACTGAGCTACAGTCTATTTGTAAAGGGAGAAAGACGGAGAGGTTCGTGCTGCAGCTATATACTTCTCCAGGCTAGGCATAAATGGGGTCACAAGTGAAAAATTACTTTGGTCTCATCTTTGCCCAGATTCCAGCTCACCACTAAACTGCAAACAACCTGGCACAATTAGTCAGCTTGTCTCAGCCGAGACCAGTCCTCAGAATGCAGAAATGCTGGAGGTCAAGAGCGAGGTGGGACAGCCAAACTGGGCAGGGAAACCTCCTGCAGCCTGTCTCTGCCAGCTGCTGGCTCTGAAAGCCTCTGCCGCGAGACCTGCACCTTCCTAAGCACTAAATCCACCCCTGACAGCAACTGAATGTCTTTGATTTTGTATGAATAAATTTCAAAATGTCCCATGATTACAGCTCTGTAATATTCTGGAAGCAGATGGCAGGCACAGCTGACAGTGACAGTAGCTGTAAGTGCAAATAGGAGGTGGCAGAGAGGAGGGGGGAGATACGGAGTTGGCTTAGGAAAACAGTGTAAGAAAAGGAGCTCTTATTTTGAAGACACAACCAAATGATGAAAGCAGGTAGGGAGGATTCAGTTGCCACTGAGAGAAAAACATCCAGCTCCGCTTCCTGAGCATAGTACAGCCTGTGCGAAAATGTCTTACTGAACAGACAAGAGAGGGACGGAGAGAGAGAGTGAAAGACATTAATTCATTCAACTGCACTTGACCCTTAGGGGCGCCACTCCGCTCTCCTAGGAAATAAACAGTAGTAGGCATTTCAGAAACTCTCAGCGCCTGGATAAACACACACAATAAATCCCAGCTCCCCCCCGGACACCTCCTTGCTTCTGGGTCAGGTGGTAAAGTTCACCGTTCTGAGATAAAGCTCTTGCTTTTCTAAATCATATCAGGAAACAAAGTAGCTGGCATTTGTGGGCTGATCCTAGCACTGCTTTAAAAATCATTACACCCTCACTGCAGTCCTTGAGGTGATGCTTACTTCATTAAGATGCAAGAGGGATTGTGAAACCATCCATGGTGCTAAATGAAGTTCTTACAATGACTCTTCGGAATACTTCTATTCTCACTCCAGGCAGCAAGGAGAGACTATTTCCTTCCTTCTATCATCTAAAGAGTTAAGCAATGGAGAGGAAATCTCAAGGAAGACACTCAGTGCATCTTTTTTCGCTCTCTCCCCTCCCCCCGGCTTTTTTTTAAACATAGCATACATCAAAGTAAAAACTGACATGCGGTGCCCTGAAGCTCTCTGCAGCATGCTTTTAGGTTTTGGAAATTTCGTTTTCTACCTTATGATGATTACATGAGAGAGGATGAAATGCTTGCTTTGAGGTTCATCTTAGACAGAGATGTAATAAACGTTGTGGCTTCCCACTGCAATGGAACAAATTCTTTTGTAGATGGGCAGAGGGGGAGTGTGTGGTTTAGCTTATATTTGAGCACTTGGATATGGGCGGAGATGCCATATGGGGAGTATTTGGAAGAGCGGAAAGGGGGAGAAAGAGAAGAAAAAGAGGAACTGGTGGCTTAGCCAGTGAAATACTCGCTTTTGCTCTGAATGCAGTCCACCCTAGTTGAAAATTAGTTTCTCAGTCCCCACTGAACTTCAACTGTCCATACAGAAACAGACACACACAGATAAAATCCCAACACTATAATAAATAATACATCATATTTTACAGTTTCTTCTCATCTAAGTCTCATGAGTGAGACAGCATGAAGACTGAATTATGTCTGCCTTGTAACAAAAACTTTGTTCCTCTAGGTACACAAGACAAGATGGAGATCATTTTAAGGATGCCATGCTGTGCTGGATTACTTCTTTGTTTTTTGTCTTTGTGGACCACTGCTGTTCAGAAGGAACCATACTGAGGCTGATAAATTCACCTTACTGCCAGCTGCTAAGTAGGAAATAATAACTTTATATTCCCCTGCTCTTCCTTTCATGAAGTTCATACAAATTCCTAAGTGCATCCACACCTAAAAAAGAGAGGGCCACCTGGTCAAAACCTCTGACTTACTTAGACAAGTTTTCACACTGACCCTTAAGTGAAAGATCCTGCTCAGGTTTATCTATCGACAATGACCAGTGCTTTAACTCTCCTTAAAAAATGTCTTTTAAATTACTTTGGTGTCTTGACATGTAGGGCCACCCTTAGTGCATGAATAGCCTTACTCTACCTTGTCAAAGTGGAGAGGCATTAATCCCAGAGATGCTGGGGCAGAGCCTGCGTGAGACAATAGCGAGGTCTGGGATGGGGCTGAGACCAGGACACCCCTCTCCTGGGCAGTGCCACTTGTTACCCCCCATCATGCTCCTCGCTTGCTCTGTCTCACCCAGTTAGCCCAATTAGCTCACAAAAATCTCAGTATACCACTGACAGAGCAGAAAGCAGACACCTAGAGAACAGTTCCTCTATGCCCCAAATGTGCTGAAGATCAGAGAAATCAGCCACTGAGAGCAGCATGCAAACTGAGGGACAGGGTACAGAAAGGCTAGGCAGGGCAACCCTGCCTAGGTAGGGATGACATGGAAAAGTAAACTTGTCGGGTTTTATTTCAAGGCCATAAGCAGTAGGATTCATAACAGGCTCATTCTGAATACCAAGAGCTGGCATTGGCGCTGAGCTCCGAAGTGGGCACTCAGCTAGATGCACTCCACCTAGGTCTGACGGACATCTGTGTGGGTATTGGCTAGGTATCATGGTGACAATTAGCTCCAATTAGGAGTTAGCTTCCCACCTTGCCCATTTCATATGACCCATGATCTTTTGGGAATTTAGTGATCACAGAATCACAGAATGGTAGGGTTGGAAGGGACCTCTGGAGATCATCTAGTCCAACCCCACTGCCAGAGCAGGGTCACCTTAGAGCAGGTTGCACAGGAATGCGTCCAGGCGGGTTTTGAATGTTTCCAGAGATGGAGACTCCACCACCTCTCTGGGCAGCCTGTTCCAGTGCTCTGCCACCCTCAAAGTAAAGAAGTTCCTTTTCATGTTTAGATGGAACTTCCTATGTACAAGTTTGTGCCCGTTACCCCTTGTCCTGTCACTGAGCACCACTGAAAAGAGTCTGGCCCCATCCTCCTGACAGCCACCCTTTAAGTATTTATAAGTGTTGATAAGATCCCCCCTCAGTCGTCTTTTTTCCAGACTGAAAAGATCCAGGTCCCTCAGCCTTTCTTCATAAGTGATGCTGTTTTAGAGTCTTTGTGGTAGACATGTGGTACTTCCATTGTGTAGGCTGGTTGGTCTGCAAGATTGGAGCCCCCCAATGTGCTGTTTAGCCTGCCTGATGGCCATTGCAACCTGTGCTCTGGTGCTGTGGGCAACTTATCTTGGCGTTTTGCCTGCCTCTGTGCAGGGTTTGTGTTATGGTTGATTGATTTCATTTTTTGCAGTTTACCCCAGCTTTCACCTTTGGTTGTTGGCAGATGGATCCCTTCCCAACAGCTCTGTTCATCCAGCATTTAGACTTACATCCTGGCCGTAAAGGTTAGGGACCTTTTCTTTCAGCTACTCCTAAAAATAAATAGCAGTACCGTAAGGAGGCAAGAGAACACTGAAAAAACTTGAATCAACCCCGAATGCAGCCAAGGCCTTCGCACAGTGAGGCCTACTTCCATCAGAGCTGAAGACAGCCTTACACAGTGAACGGCATCTTCATTTCACCTCCACTTCTCCAGCTTCTCTTGCATCCTCAGTCGCACCTTAGGAGTAGGGGGAAGAAAAAGATAAAGCCCATTTCAGAATGGATGTATTTGTACGATTTTAGTGGTTACAGAGCTGGCAAATTTTGGTAAGATTCACACGTGGCCCTGCTATAATGTTGGGAAAACATTGTCAAGCACCAGACTGTCAGTGCCAAGGGGTTATTTGAATGTGAATTGTCCCCTTTGTCAGTTCTCCTGGGGACTGCAGTGTCACCTTGTGAACAATCAGCAATGTCACCTCTGCTGATTATACCACAGAGCTGAAACTGGGTTTTCTACTTGAACGGTTGTACTGAAACACAGACAAAAATGGATTGCTTCTGAATATCACTAGGACATCACTAGGCTTTGACCTGTGGCCAAAGAGCTGTTTGATGCATATTAGGGGAAGTATTGAGTGTACCATACCTTTGCCACATGGAGGCTTACTTCTGAAACACCATATTTCAGTTCAATTTATCTTAGAAATAAAAGGTTGTGAAGTAGTTAGCAGTTTACCTCAAGATAAATGGACTGTAACTGCTAGGGATTCAGGAGCTTTTTCACACTGCCCATGGGGACGGAATGGGATGGTTAGCTGAAGAAAGTCATCTTATCAGCCCTCCCATCAATAAATTCTCCTTACACAGGTCATCTTTAGCCCATACACATTTTGCCTCTCAATATCCTTGTTTCAGTTAGGACTATAATTTTCCTACAAAAACAGTTTGGTCAGTACAACTGCTATGTGAATATCTTTTCCATAGCATATGGCCTGATAACGACTTGGGCTGATCAGCCAACTGAACTAAGTTTTAAGTATAAGTGCTGCCTTTTTGAAACCTGACAAAACCTTATGAGTAAGTGTGGGGAGAAGATGAGAAATTAACTGTGGAAGTTAATCCTCTGGCTTTTCTACCCTGCCTTAATGTTTGCCTCCTCTACCTGGGTGCTGCAGCCTGGTTTATTTCAGGTATATAGGCTGGCCTTCTATTCATGTGCAAATCAACTTTGTTAATGTGGCATTACAACATATGTGCCTGGTTTATCAGGAGTGTTTGCTTCTAAAAACTTAAAGCTTACAAAAGCAGTAACTCTTCGATATTAAAATCGCACAGCATACTGCCTAGTTAGAAAGGCAAAAATCTTATGCTTGTTAGTGTGAGTGTCCATGAATAACAGTCATATCTCCTTTACTCTGACACCTTGTTAGAGTTATAATGAGAATTGACAAAATAAACAGTCTCTTTCCATTTTCTTTGTTTGCCACAGCAGAACATCAGTATCACTATCTTTTTTCATGCACTCCCTATACGTTGTATAAGGCAATGGTAGACTAACAGGAAGGAAATAATGACTAATAATTTCATGTTTTGTTAGAGGAGTATCTGCCTTGAATAACTTGCCGATAAAGTAGAATGGAAGGTCTGATCTGAAAATTTATCTCTGCCAGGAATAAATGAATAAACAAGACAACTTTTGCATGAACAGAAGATGGCCACCTTCAACATCAAGAGAAACGTCAGGTGGTTCAGTGTAAGAATATTTTACTGTCTATCAAAAATGAATCCAGAATCTTTATTCAAAGTTATAAAGTATTAGAGCTCTGTCTAAGGTATCAGCGGGTATCTTTGCTTGTCAGCAAGGTGAATCCTCCTATGTATCCTTCCTACTCTCAACAAAACTACATGTTCCCATATGCCTATGAGCACACACTCATATGTGCATTTACCTGGTTTAGATTAATTTCTTGATGTTCTAATTATTAACAGAAGAGCCATTTTAGTTTCTTTTTTCACATTTTCTGGTGACACCATGTGTCATATAATGTTCTTATGTTGAAAGGAGCTCTTACTCATAATAATGGGCTTGTGAGGCTTTCTGCTGCCCCCCCTGTGTGGTACTCCTGTGTCTAACAGCCAGGATTTAATCACGAGGTTTTACGTCAAGATAAGAAAACCACAAAGAACTAGGCTAAGCCGAGTAGAGTCAAGCTCAAGCATTTTAGCTGATTTCTACTAGACATACCAGGCCTTAGTATTGGATTAAATCACTTCAATGGCATAAATGCAGTCTGAAAACAAGATTATTATAAGGAGTGAATTAACATATTCCCCATGCAGATATGTCAGATAAGTGATTTTTGTGTTCTGTTATTTCAGAGCCCCACAAAGCCAAAACTACATTGAAAAATATGTTGGACTGAAATGATGTAAATACAAATCAAAGCCAGAGCCCTGATCTGTTTGAATAGAAATCCAAGTTCATTTTAAAACAGAGGGGTAATCCACTATTTAGGATATTTTGCAGTGTCACTTCCTATTTTGTCATAAGCTCTCACTGGAGTCATCGCTAACAAAGATCTCTTAAAACACACCTTCTATACCAAAGAAGCTATGCCAACAAACCAACAGCCTTGAAGCATGGTCCTTTCAGGAACTCTCTTTGGATTGCGCAGCTGACCACAGTGAACAACATGCACCTTGTGAAAAAACGGAACACTCTCAGCTTCCTCATTTGAAAGTGAGCTGTAGCTCTGGAGAACTGAAGGAGGAACTGTTCATTTCAGATGCCTGTCTGTGGAGAGCAATTTAGTGTCAGGGCCTCAAATGTCTGACTAAGGCCATGTATAAATTGGTCCTGAAGAAAAAGTGATAACAATATCAAAAAAAGGTGAGGAATGACATTTTCTTGTTCCTTTCATGGTAGGAACTTCCATGCCTTCTTATTTCAAATTCAGAAGGCAACACATCTTGGGCTGCGGGCTGTTCTCTCTGTCACATTCCTCACAAAATGGTGCGGGCTCCCAGGGACACTCCACGCTCCTTTGCAGATGTTTTCAAAACATTTTCACTTTTAATGGCAGGCAAGGTGGCCTGAGTGGCTTCATCCCCACATTTTTCCCACAATAAGCAAATAATCACTAATGCATTCACTGCTAAAGTGCTTTTTATGCACTAAGTCCTTATCCATCATTGTGAGTATGCATGTTGTTTCCAGTGATGAAGGAGGTACAAGGCCTTACCCCAAACATTTTTACCATCTGACTCTCATTTACCTGCGACATTATGAAATCTCAGTAGCTCGCCTGGTTAGCTGGGATAAGGGAGGGCTCTCAGCATACTCATTGCTATGCAAAGCATACTGAACAGGAGTGGTCATCACCAGTTTGGTAATTATTCCTCCAGTTTGTCATTTCAATATGGCTCTGATGTTGCATGGAAAGCTCTGCTTCTCAATTATATTTATGGGTACTCTCAGCTGTTTGCAGTTATTGTGTAGCTCTGATTAATACTTCCTCCTCCTTGACACAGAAGGAGCTGCATTCTAATACTGTCTTTAGTATTTTCCATCAGATTCCATGCTTCTGCATTTAAAAAAAAAAAAAAAAAGTGTAAATCAAGGAACTAGTGTTGGAGGTCCATAAAATGTGCAATCATGAAAATGTCATCACTGTACATTTTATTTTCCTGTCTACTCTGAATCTCCCAAATGTTGTTAGTCTACTTATGGCTGCATTGTTCATTTGGGATACATTATTCTTAAGAGGTAGTCTGGCCCAGACCTCCAGCTCTGCTTTCATGGTTTAGGTTGTATTTGGAATGGTTATTCCAACTTCACTCCTCATAGGCAAACTCATGTCCATCCATCGGTCCCTGTGGTTAGCTTAGAATATGTACTGAGTATTGTTAATTGATTTTTCCCAAGTCTAGCAAAATCATTATACCTTGGTCACACTATTTCTATGTATTTTAATTTTCCTCAGTGACCTATGCTATTTTTCCTTTGACCGGAGCAGGCAGTAACAGGCTTCATAGAAGAATTTGGCAATGAAAATCACATTGTACAATTGATTTCAGTCCAGCCCTGTGTGAATGATTTGTATAAATCAGCTTGTCTTGCAAAAAGATGGAGCAGCTATCACCTGGGTCTTTATTTTCTTTTATAATAAAATTTGCATCACTTAATGGCAGGGAATTTTAGTCTCCCCTTAATGGGTAGTTACTCCCTAGTTCTACATTGGCCTTCTCCTCTTGAATCACAGAGTGCAATCAATATAAGCATAACTCTTAGTTCAGCCTGCAAAAAAATAATGGCAATTATATCTGTTCATTTCAGTAATGAAATAATGGCTTTTTCTCTTATTCTATGGTCCTCATCTTAATAACATCCTATAGGATTTATAATTTCCATTTGCGAGTCCTTTATAGGCTGAAGGAAACAAACCAGACCAATTTCAACAGCTCTGTGATGTCCCCATGACTTAAATGCTGCTTTCAATATTATATTAAGACAAAATTTTTTCAGATGTATGCTATTGTGTACTTCAAGGTAGTAACTCACCTTCTTTAACAGGAGCTGCCACAGATTTGTTAGAATTTATCTGAAGGGAGGAAAATGTTGTTTGTCCAGCAGCTGAGGAGTGTTCTCTGTGTGTGCATGCACATATGTAAAACATGTCTTTTTCTGTATTTCTATAACACGTGTTGATGAAGGGGAGACTGAAGGGAACAATTAAATCAGACAGAAGGCAGTTCCATCAGGTTGCTCTTCAAGAGGTAGACAGAGCCATTGCCAAAGCATTCTGAGTGACTCTTCCAAACCCATTTATTGTGATAGCCAAGACAAATATAGAATCATAGAACAGAATCATAGAATGTGTTGGGTTGGAAGGGACCTTTAAAGGTCATCTAGTCCAACTCCCACGGCTTATGTATCACAGCTTATATCTAACATCTGAAATGTCAGGCCAAATAAAATGATAGATTAGTAAGGCCATGGACACAACAGTAGAGTGAAACTGAAATATAATGATGCCAGAGTCAATCCAGGTTGAAGAAAATGAAGCTGGAATGGAAATAGCAAGCAAGCTTTTCATAGATTCCCCAAATGTGGAGAAAGATTCATCCTGCTGTTTTACATAAGTATTAGTGTTTCATCGTTCTTTGTTGGTGAATGCAGTGCTACCTAGACTGTTATCTTCAGCCAATTTGAGCTTTCATTTGATGTCTGTACTGTGACTTATATTTTGGGAATAACCCCTGAAACAACAAACAATGTATTATGCACCACTATGACTATTGGTAATGATGTTCAGCATGCATATATTTTCTTTCCGCATTGTGGATGTGATAAAGTTAATTCAGTACTTTCTGAAGGAACTGCTATCATACGCAAAGCAAAACTACAATACATTCTCAAGCATAAGTGTGCTGAGAGAAGACCTAGCGTTGCAGAGTTCATTTATGAGAATATGTCACCTAGTGGGTAGTGTCAATGCAGAAGGAATTGTGACAAAGGCACTTGTCACACTGTCAGAGTCATGTAGTCTGATCCAGCACATTACATTTTGAAATGCAAGGAGTGTACAGTAACGACAAATCACCCTGTGTAATGTGTAATAGAAAGGATATAATCAGAAAAGATTTATATTATTACCATAAAAAATAAAAATTGTCTTATTACTCATACTTTGTCTTTGAATCCTATCTTGACATTTTACAATGCATGATGCAATAATGACTAAGGAGGAAGAAGCAGTGACTAAAACAAAAATCACAAGGCAGCGGCCAGGTAATGTTCAGATGCAGAGGATAGGAGGAGGATGTGCAGACGGAGAGAAGGGGAGGGGGTATGCCCATGAGCCATCCCCCCACACTTCGCTTACCCTAGCAGAAGAACAGGCAGGACAGCAGACGTAAGCAAGCTGGCTCCCAGCACCCATTCTCTTTCCAGGAGCAATGCTGTTGGTCAGCCTGGCAAAGACTCAAGACTCCAAGACACCCACACTATTGCCTGAAAGACTGAAGCTTTGTACAGCCTTATGTGGACCGATCTGTGGTATGAACATATTCAGCCCTTCCAGATCATGTAAAGGAAACAGCTCACCTAGGCAATGCATGGTGTAGGCTCACACTTTTTCCTTTAAGTATTGTGGAGGTTAGTCTAAATCAGTGCCTTAGCACTACCTTACAAATGAAACGCATTTGCCAGAACATGCCTGGGCAAAAAGCACAATAAAGTCTATGCTTAATTCATAGCACAGACATGCCAAAGTGCATTATGCTACACCCTTTTTAGTGCCAGCGTTCAGTGCCTGAAGCCAGTTATTCTTCAGTTACACCTGAAGGAATGATGAAAACAAGTGTGTTTCATCTTGTTCTTTCAGTGATTCTAACCTTGCAGGGAGGAGGAAGCACCGTCTTCATGGTGGTGCAATGTTCACAAGTACACAACATTGTTTGGAAGCCCTGAAGAAATCCAACAGACATCGATCGCCTAAATTCCTCCATTGGGCTCCCTTATACCCCTACCAAACCTGCCAAGAGGCTAACTTGGTCCATAAACATCTACTCGAATACCCAAAAAATATGGAAGACCTTTCTATTGCAATTCTCCACATCTCTTTCATGCATCCTAACAATAAGCAAACAAATAAATAAATAGCCTGGAAAGGCAAGTTCTCTTCTGTCATGGCATTTACAAGCACAGCAAGGGGTAAAATAGCTCTTTTTTTAAGATGACATCCTTAAAGTTATTGCCATCTCAGCTTCTATTGCATCATCAATTTAACAGCTTTCTTTGCAGTTGTTAGAATTAGCGATAGAGGCCTCAGCTCAAATGAGCCCATGCTTTAAGTCTCACTGAGGTGCTGGGGGATTTAAGCATATACTTATATGCTAATGTCTTTTCACAGTGCCACATCTATCACTTCCGTAAGCAGGTACGTCTTCATTAGAAAAAAATAGATTTGCTTTCAAGAGGGAGGATTTGAAACTGCTCTTCTGAGTTTTCACAACAGCATTGATTTCTAGTTCAAGCTGTTTTACCAAGAGTGACTGGTAAAAGCATCATATGTCACAACTGAGTGGGAGGGGACAGAAAGAGTCAGCAAGTAATCAGGAAGATGGGATTTTATAGATTTACAGGCCGCTGTGACAGGGAAATTAGACCAAAGTTGAAAACTCTCTGTCAGCATCTCCAACTCTTATGAACTGGAGCAGATTGAACGTAAGTTTGTCAGCTGAGCTCAGTTGACATAGGAAGGCACAGAAGGAGATGCATCTTTAGGTGAGCGACCATGGATCACTTTTTTCCTGGCAAGTCAGGACAGAAAACTCTAACTTCATCACAAGTTCGTAACAAAGTTAAATTCTGAATCCCTGATTAAAACCAGTGCAGGATCCGCAGAACAACATCCAGCTTGGTCCTGGTTGCTTTTACATATTCTGATCTTGAATTCAATCACAAAACCCATGCAGCATCACTGGTTTATGTTATAATTCATTTACCTGTCATTTAACTGCGCTATTGTCCCAAGATTATGTCTAATACCGTCTGGTATGTGGCAGCCATGTCCAAGCAACCCTAATTCACCATATGCAAGTAATCACTGATATTAACAGATGTGTGTCTGCTGCTCTGAAGAGGTATTTCCCATGCTTACTATCTGTACTCTTTGGGAAAATATTCATATCCTATCTCTTCTCGATAGTATAGAAACGTTTATTTACTGACATATATATGCCAATGCTATCTGCATTCAAATGCCAGTTTGACAGAGTGTTGGCTACAGCACATAAATTCAAGCAGAATAAGGGTAAGGTGGTATCTCGGCTTTCACAAGCAGGAAATTTAAATTTTAGTATTTTATGTGAAAGTGCACTCAAGGTAAGGTATTAGTGGCTCTGTAACACACTAACATAAGCAGTTACTGGGAAATGCTTCTTATACAGTGTTATACTGCAGCAGTATTGCAGTGTAGATATCGCTGGCATCTCTACAGAACTGGAAAAATGCAGTTAAATACCAGTATTTGCTCAACTTCAGCATTTAAATTTTCTAATAAATTATAAAGAAAATCTTTTATTTGAAGCCAGGTTAGTTTTGTCCTTTGTTGTTGGTACATGGTTCTTCTGTCCAGGAGGAAGAAAATATTAAAGTTTTAACAATGTAGATGTCTTGGTGTGTTTTAAGATATCAATCCTCTAGACATACAGCTGTTAAAAAATGCTGTCATTATAGAGATTCTGGTCACAATTCAATAGACAAGGTTTCAAGTGAGACCCTTTTCTGGGCAGAAAAGAGTGAAATCAGTACTGATGGCTACATGAAAATCGGATCAGAAAGCATCTGTATAAAATTAGTTCTACAGATACACAAGCTAAGATTTTCCAGTTGTCATAAAATTATTTTGGCTGAATATTATATGACTCCTCTGTGCCATCATCCCTCTCAGAAGGTGTGATGCCTCTTTTCTGTTTTGGGGCCTCATTCAAAAAACACTTTAGCCATTAGTAACTTTATGCATATCAGTGAAAATCAGCTCGTGTGTGAGTTCTGTCTGGGAGATGTGACAGATTACTAGTACTTTTGGCAGGATATGTGTTGTGGGTTAACCCTGGTCAGCAGCTCAGCCCCACACAGCCACTTGATTACTCCCCCCACCATGGTGGCGCAGGGCAAAGAACAGGAGGAACAAAACCAAGAAAACTTGGGGGATGAGATAAAAATAGTTTAATAAGTGAAGGAAAGAGGAAGAAGAAGGAAACAACAATGAAACAAAAAAACCAACCACCTAGCCCAAGTGGTGCAAAGGCAGTCACTCAGCTCCCACAAGCAGACTGATACCCAGCTATTCTCCAAGCAATGGCTGCCTTCATTTTTATTGCTGACCATGGCATTATATGGCATCCAAAAACCAGCATCCAAAAACTCAACTCCATGCCAGCCAGAACCAGTATAATATGTTTACCTTGGTATCTGTGCTTCCCATATTTAATCCTTAGCAAGTATGGGACTTGACCCTGCAGTCAGATCATGCAGAGTGGAGCTGCACTGCCTTCAAGGAAAGTGCACCAGAGCAGATTCTTATTGCAGGATCAGATTTTTGGGGTGTGAACACCATGTAAATAACATTTCCTACTTCCTTAATCAGCTTTTTATGGGCATGGCACTTACCTCTGAAAATGAATTTTTACCCAGCTAAACAGAGCAAACATTCTGAGTATTTCATATTCAAAATGATGGTTCTTACAGCTTTCCCCACATTTCCAGCTTTCTCTTACAAGGGAACGCAACTCTTCCATGAAACATGAAAACCACAAGTGAGCAGTAAAACTTTTTTTTTAGGTGGGAAAGAACAGAACAGGTTTGAAATAAGCAAGCAAAGTGCTCTTAGCAGACCTCATCCCTCTTGACAGATGTCTTGTCAAGGTGGCTGCAGTTTAAAGGCTGTCTCAACAAGGAAGACAAGCCCAGGACTGGAGGGATTCAGTGGTGCTACCTCACTTCACATGGTGCTCTCCAGACAATGTAAGGAATTTCCCTGCCTGTTCAATGCTCCCTGCTTTCATGGACTTTATAGCATAAAACTCTGATCCACAAAAAGCTTCAATTCCATTATTTCATGGGTTTTAAACACATCTAAAGCACTGCCCTGAAAACTGATATTTACCTGAGTTACACTAAAACACCACTGTGGGTTAACCCTGGCAGGCAGCTAAGCACCACACAGCCGCTTGCTCACTTCCCCACCGCCAACCTAAGTGGCATGGGGAAAGATAAAATGAAAGAGTAAAATGAAGAAAACTCATGGGGCAAGGTAAAAATAATTTAACAGGTGAAGGAGAAGTGGAAGAAGAAATGAAAAAAAACAACAAAGTGATGCAAAGACAATCACTAACCACCTCCCATGCTAAACAAATGCCCCACCAGTTCCCAAGGAAAAGATAACTAACTTACCTAAACTCCCCTCCCCTCTGTTTTACTGCTGAACATGACACAGTATGGCATGGAAAACCTCTTTGATAAGTTTGTGTCATCTGCCTGGTTGTGTTCCCTCCCGACCTCTCGCGCACCCCAGCCTATTCACTGGGGGGCTGCGGAGTAAGCAGAGAAGGCTTTGACACTGCAAACACTGTCCAGCAGCACCTGAGATGTTGGTTTGTTATCAGCACCACAGCAGCTGCTATGGAAAAAATTATCTCCATCACCGGCAGACCCAGTACAAATGCTTTAAACCAGTAACTGCCCACTGGCAGATGATCCTAACTCTGGCCTACCTGGCAAATGCACGAGTCCTTTCAGTCTGCCCTTTGGCAGTCCCATGCTTTCCACTGTTATCATACGTTACATTTTCAAAACAAAGACAAATGCCTCTCATCTCTCCATGTAGTGACTGTAAGACAAATCTCTTTTGCAATGAACAGATGTAAATGGCTCGAAATTAATTTTTTTAATGTGGCCTGGTCCTGCTTTCCCAGACAGGATCTTCTGTTTCTAATGGAAGCTCCCTATAGGGATTTACCTGTAGTGGAGTCATTTCCAACTTTCATATCTCAATAAAGCAGTAAAATTAGATTGATTTCCTATCTTCAGTTCACTTATCATAGCTATGACAAATAGATTTAACTCGTCCAGTTAAGTTCTACCCAAAAGCTTCTCTTTAAGTAATTTGCACTTGACGAGAATTATTTCACTGACACTGAAATAGTAACTTCAGCGAGGGTGACAGTGAGACAAACTCCTTTCAAGTCACTGGAGTTGCAGTTGCTCACATCAGGCTTAGTGTAACCCCTAAGCAAAGCTTCAGTAGCTCTGGGCAACAGGGTGGCTCAGGGTCTTGGGTTGCTATCTGTCTTATTTGTAAAGTGACAGTTGCCATGGTATCTGAGCAGCACTGGAAAGGCAGCTTGTTGCTGCAGGCCTACAAACAGCAGCCAGCCTAGCTGAGCTCTTAAAAGTATTATCATGCCAGGGCTGTTCAATAGCGTGTATGCACTGGCCCAAAAATAAAATGAATTAATTTGAACTTGGGTTCTCCGGAAGCCGTGAGTTTGAACTTCCTGAAATTGCCAAAACCCAAGAAGCCCAGTTCCTTGTTTGCTGGGCAAGTCCTGTTGAAAAAAAAAAAAAAAAAAAAGTTACCTCAACTGTCAGCCGTGTTTAAGAACGAAAATGACCTCAGCTGCTCTCCTTTGGGGTGATTTATTGACAGCAGTATACATTCAAGTGCATGATATAAACACAGTCCCAGCACTGGAACCCTTTGGAGTTTTAGGCACAGCATCACTTATCAAAGAACCTCTGAACAGGCTCAGGCATGACCTGGAAAGCAGAGTGCTCAGACCTGCCAAGCCAGCTGCAGCCTAGGCATTGGCAGGTACCTAAAGTACCTTATGATGGAAACTCAGGTGCTTGGATGGGTCTACATACAAACTGGACATACATGAGTCCAGCACACAGGGGGACTACATACGTGGGGCTGAACAGCTGGAGAGTGGCTTGTCAGAAAAGGTGCTGGAGGTCCTGGTGGACAACAAGTTGACCATGAGCCAGCAATGTGCCTTTGTGGAAAAAAAGTCAATGGTCTCCTGTGTTGCATTAGGAAAAGCAATGCCAACAGGTCAAGGGATGTGATTCTTCATCTCTGCTCAGCACTGGAGATGCACATGCAGAAGCTCAGTCCAGGTCTAGGCCACCACAAATATTCTTGAGTGAGTACAACGACAGACCACAAATGTGATGGTGGGGCTGGAGCACCTTTCATAGAAAGAGAGGCTGAGAGAGCTGGGACTGTTCCGCCTGGAGAAGAGAAGACTTGGGGGGGCGTCTTATAAATGTGCATAAATACCCAATGGGAGAGAATAAAGAAGATGGAGTCAGACTCTTCCCAGTAGTATCCAGTGAAGAGAGACGCAGTGGAAACAAACCAAAATAAAAGACATTCCATTGAACCACGAGGAAAGAATAAATTTTCTGTAAGGGTGATAAAACACCAGAACAGGTTGTCCAGAGATGATGTGTAGTCTCCATCCTTGGGGATATTCAAAACCAACCAGACACAACCCTGAGCAACCTGCTGCACCTGATTCTGCTAGGAGCGCCCACCAGCCTCTGTGACCGTGGTTCTGTTACCCACATGGACTGCAGGCTTTCATTTAGTTTCTAGGTGCCCAAACTTTCCACGTTAAGGAACGTAGCTATTCTATCCTGATGACCAACCTGCAAACCAAGGGCAATACTTGCTTACTTTATAAAAATTAAAGGGAAAGAACAAAAGCGCTAGTTAATATATTTATCCCAATCTGAGAGTGAAATTTTACTACAGAAAAAACTTAATATTATTGTTGAACATTTGGAAAAGTTAATGAAATACCTGCTCAGCATAAAAAATACAGTGTAGCACACAGTTATACTGTGTCACATGATCAGAGAGACACTGTAAGTTGAATATACTTTCTATAAGGAAAGTTCGCAATGGAAAAAGTTGAACAGTACATGATGCAAATTCTCACTTTTCAACATTACAAGAAAATGAACCTCTTGTAAATCTGAGGACCATGGAAAAAGTCATCCCAGCAGCAGTGAAGAACTTATAAGGAAGGAAAAATGGCTGGCTTTCAGATAAATTTAGCTAACACTTTTCAATTAACCCAACCTAGAGAACATATTTTCCCTATTGAAAGTGCAAGTTAGCACCTTTTATTTCGTTTTCACTGGGTACAGGCTAATCTTTAGAGAAAGCATAACAAGTCCAGCACCTGTATCACTTCTTTCAAAAACCTTAGACATCTTGTGTAACATCTCTGAAATGAGCACCTACGAGGATAATTTTTCTCTCTTGAGGAAGTACTTCAGCATGATGCGTGCCCCATTTTCAGCACTTGCAGACTTGCCAGTATTTTGCCTTAGAGCTTGTTTATACATGTACCTTCCTCCAAGCACCACTCATTCTGTCATAAACAATGGAAATAAGATGAAAGTCTGCCTGTTTTAATCTACATAGTTTGCCAGCTCAATTTAAATCACTCTGCGGGAGAGTAACCTTAAACAACCAGTGAAAATGGGAACATCTGAGTTTTGGTCAGCTTTAAATTTGCTCCCAGAGCTTCTCAAGAAACTGTTTTTAAGCCGAAGTTATCTCCTTGGTGGCTGAAGAAGGTGAAATGAGCTATATGAAAGACTTGTCACCATTTATGAATGGATCACTTATGGAAACATTATAAATAATGTAACTGGAGCTGTAAAAATCCTGGTTAGTCATGCAGTTGCAAGTAACTCTGAGGATTATTATGATAGATAAGTCGTGGTATGGGTGCCCCATTTTTAAAAGTAGTTTTTGCCTCGTGAGTTTGCTTCTCTAGAAATGAGAAATTTGTGTTAACTACATTGTTTGGAATTGCTGGGGGAAGAATCTATCAACCACAAGGTGCCCTGTTGAACTCAGCCAAAAAACTCTTAATAACTCCAGCAGATGTTTCTGCTTTTTAGGCAACAGGACTCCTCCCTTTCTCCCACTGCTCTCTTTTTCAAAAGCAGACACCAAAATGACTGAATTCCAGTATCCTCCACAGTTACTGCTAAAGCAAAATCCAGTGTTATTCAGTCAGTGGTGATAAAACCTCTGTGCAGAAAGTCAATGTGAGAGCAAAATTTGGTCTCAGTACATCTACTCTGGTAAGCACTGTGTAGTGCTGTGTAGCCAAGAAAGCTTTCCTTGTGAGAAAGTTTGTAAGATAAAGCCATAACTATTCCCATAACTTACAGTCTGCATTTTTAAAAATGTTGACCTTGATTATTAGCACTAAGAAGCTGGCCTTACTTATTTATTTAGGCGTTGTCTATTGTTGAGCACATGGTCACCCATTCAACAACTTTCCCACCAAAGAGAATGGGCCCTGTTACAGTCTCAGCACAATATTGTTTCCTTTCTTTTATTTTCGGATTGTTTTTCATGCTCTGGCCTTCAGGGTTCTGCAGTATTGGGAATATATTTTATACACACTTTTACATCTCTGTGCAGTACTTTAGCAAGCCTTGGCACCGAAATGCTCAGACACTTGTTGTCAGCATCTTGGTACTGTTATGAATCTGAAATCTTAAACTAAAAGTCTGTTCTATGCTCTTTCTAATGAGAAAGAAAACTTATGAAAGAAAGACCTCTTTGTTTCCTTCTTTTTGGAGTATGGAGCTTCATAGACGTTCTTAAAGCAAGATGTAGTGGCCAAGGAAATAAAGGTGTCAATATATTAATGGAAAAAAGTGTATTGCATACTTCACACCATAAACAAGGAAACAGTGTCTGGATGTTTCAAGAAGGGCAAAATGAAAGACTGATTCCTGACTCAGTATGCATTCTGCTGTTATTTAATTAAAAAATAACAATGGTCTGGGCTCAGTAGCACATCATCATTCACCAGCTGTACTACTTAGACACAGAAGTGCTCATTTTATAATATCCTGTCGGAGGTAAGAATTGTTAGGTTTTTTTGGATTCTCTTTCATGCTTCTTTTCAAACCTGCAATTGCTAAACTAAGTAAGGTCCATCAATCTGTCAGAAAAGATACTAACCCACAGAGGAGTATTTCTAGTGATTGAAACTGTGGGAGTAGTAGTCTCAGTCCCATAAAATTACTTCGTTGTCTTTTTTCAGAGACTTCTGCTGAGCAGCTTGTGTTGAGATTGTGCTCAATGTCACTAATACTCAAAGACTCATGCAAATCAGTGTTCTTTGCTGCAATCATACCAGGTTACATTTCCAATTATAAAGCTTAAAAAGAAAAAAAAAATGTGCACAGACATAAAAACTTCCTTTTCCTGTGCAATGGTAAGTGTATCAGAAAAAGCTAAATGACATAGTAGATCAAAACCTATTGGTTTAGGCATATTCAGTTCTCCCCTTCATTTGCAATGCTTAGGAAAATGTTATGGGAAAAATACTAAGAAATGACTGAGATTAGGGAAAAATAGCATAGATCACATTCTGATTATATTTGCAGGTGTAGTTATATTTGGAAGCTGAAAAATCTTTTTTTCTAAAAACACCTTCAAGCTTTAAGAAACACACAGCACAACATCTTGTAATTTCTTTTACAAGAATGCAAATTCAACTTTTGAAGAAAATGGAATTACAGTTTCTGGACAAAATGTGAACCTGTTATGGGCAAACCACTTACAGCAGCTGTGAAGCATGACAGTCGTTTACATTAAAGAAGTACTTTCAAGTCATTGTGGGAAAACAGCAGTAACCTTATTTTATCAGTACACTACCTTACACGACTGCCACGATACACAGAATATGCTGGACCACCAAAACTCTAAAGCAGTCTGAAAGGATAACTTCTGCCTGCAAACAAATCTGTCATAAGGTGAAGAAACCAGAAATACAAAAGGGTTCATAGCTCAGCTATTTATATTTAATATATAAATCCAGTTCCTGAACGGTTCAAAAAGCTGTACAAGTACCTGCATCTTTGACTTTCTGCTTGCATTTAAAGCATGCCTTGCTATTTTCTTATTTCAAACCATGGTGAAGACTGAAATCCACAGATTTCAGCACTTCTAAACTCCAAATATTTTCAGTATTTGCAGCACATTACGTAGGAATGTCTGAAGTTACAAGAATGGCTAAGTGACTGGATTGAAGAACTACCAATGAAACAAATAATTTTAACATGTTGGAAAGAATAAATTCCATTTAGAATTTATTATTTTATGTTAATATTGTTATTAACATCTTATCAAGACTGGCATCTGTTACTACATCATGTTACATAAGCGCAGTTACTAAGATTGTATGGAATCTAGGCAACTTAAAAGAATATTGTGCTTTGACTCAAGCTGTATAGAGAGTGCTTTTTATATCAACCTGATTTATAAAAGAATGGGAAACAAGAATCTCTTCCACAACTTTACAAAGAAATCATGGGAATTTTCCCAAGCAATTATTTCCCATGCGTTGTCTGACTGGTTTGTAAGCTAGCACAGAGAATGTTCTTGCTTGGGGTCATGATCTTGTCTTTCCTGTCACTTCTATGAGCTAGAAAGATGGGTCTTAAGTATAAATTTCTTTACTCTTATTCTTGGAGAAATTGTGAGAGAATTCTGTACAAGCAGATGAATGAAAGGAGAATACTATGCACAACTGGACTACCCTTTGGGAGAACAACAGGCATTGCCAGCAGAAAAATATTTGTTTGGATGATGCTAAATTCCATTTTTTTCTAACAGGTCAAACACAAATTTTAGCCTCAGAAAGAAAAAAAGGTTTGGGTGCACTTCTGGTATATATACTTCCCATTCATCAGATATCATTCTTCATTGCAGAATGCAGAGCAGAAATGTTTTTGTTAGGGATTTCAGGGTCTCTTTTCTTTACTACGTATGATGCAAGGAACTTAACTGCATGTATTGTGTAATGTGCAACAAATCAATCTTCCACAGACTACAGCAACCCCACCACTGTGATGTCGGTGGTACCATGACCCCTGCTCTCATTCATGTCAAAGGTGTCATCTAATTTCCTAACAGCTCCTTATACGTCCTTGTTATTCCTGGCTGCAGTCTGCATATCAGGGGTATCTTCTCAAATGAGCAGCATGTAAAAGGGATATTAAAAGGAGACTGAAAAGTATTTCTCAAATTACTTGTCCGAAAGCAGACCATTTGAGAATTACAGCCCTGTGTCATTAATACACATCTTCTTAAGCATTCCTTCGTATTAACAAATGCTGGCAATTTATGGGTGAAACTGCATACTCAGCTTTGAAAGATGATTATTTTTCTTTGGAATCAGCTGAAGAGGAGTCTGGTTTGGGCAAACTCGGTGCAGAATGGGCTTCACCTCCAAGACAGCAGCTGAGAGGACTACCAGACAGGAGAGGATGAACTGCTGATAGGGAAGCAAGGAGGTGTGCTGCATATGACCATCCCGTGACGCATTCTCCCAGCAAAATGGAGAATGCGCTCTTGACAATGAATAGACTTTCTGTTTAAGACATGATAAAGAAAAGCCAATCACGCTTGAAGGGAAGGAACCTTTATAATCACATCCTGGATTTCACCCATATTCCCTAGTGAGCCTACAACAAGGAGGAGGTCACTCTTCCAAAGAGGATCGTGGTGGGGAGATCCTTCATCAGTGGACCAGTAGAGAAGCTGTCTTGGTAAGAAGTCAACTGGCTGCATGTACAGCACACTGGAGTTTATACTAGCAGCTTAGACAAATTTCTTAGACAAATTAGGGATAAATTTCTGTCCCTAATGGTTGTAGCTGGATGAGTTCTTAGACAAGTTATACTAGGAAGACATGGAGCATAACTCAGCTCCAGCTGCTGTAAAGGGAAACAAATTTTATTTCTACTCAAGAAACATAAGTACAGTAGTGAAAAGCAAAGCACAATTATATTTATTTTTTCCAAAATAATACCATTAAGATATTTTGTAAACTTACTACAGCAAGACATCTCACATTCTAAAATTTCTTCAACTTTGGAACTGAGTTGCAAAACTCTACAGATATTTGCTAAACTTATACATAAATATTTGCTGAATAACATGATTTGACGTCCATTACAGAGAATCATACAGCCCTGTTGACTCCCTTAATAACCCTTCTTAATAGGTATCTATCCTTAATGAAGCTTCTTCCAATTTAGAATGACCTTGTCCAGCAGTATTAAAAACTGGGGTCTGTATGTTACATGGAGAGTTACATGCTATATATTCAAATGAGTTTTTAAAAAGCTCAGTCAGCTGAGTTAACTCTCTAATCATACACCTGCTTCATTTGGGCTCCAAGCTGGAAATCTGTAAACATGACAGGTGTTACATGCTGCAAGCAATCTTACTGAAATCACCAGGGGTGCCCTGCATGAGCAGCAGTTCTACAGGGGCTCAAGTCTGAAGCCGTAAGAGTGCTTCCACTTGCAAATGTGGGTAGTTGACATAGTCTAGGATAAGAGAATTCAAACTGCAACAGAAATATCTGAAAACGGAAATTTCAAATATCTCTTTAATGTAAGCTGTTGACTTCAGATGACAGTTTTGTTTCTCGGGGCAGGTCCATGACTTTTAGTATGTTTTAGTTATGTCTAAGACTGTCACTAATTGGAAGTAGAATTTTCTTTGCTTTTTTTGGTGGGAGGTTATTTTTCAACCTTGACAAAGTTTGCCAGCATCAAGCCAAAGACAAGCTCCTTTAAATTCATACTTACAAAAAATTCCAGCAAAAACTATTACACTTTCTAATGCAATGGTCAGAAAAACAACATAATACGTCTTGCTGCTAGATCAGGCCCCTAAGTATCTGCACAACAGGACTATGAGACAATGCCTCCTTTCCCTCAGTTCAGCGGGACTTCTCAGGCACAGCACTTCTGAAAATCAGGCTGCTATTCAAATAAGGGACAAAGAATTCCAAAGCCTTATGTTAGAGCATGATGTCCACTTTAATGAAAGCCAGTAATCAAAATGTATTTTTTAATACTGAATGCCATTACCTCTAGCTGTATCTAGACACATGAACCGGCTATTGGCTCTGCCTTAGTTCTATGGCTGCAGGTCAACCTACCCAAAACATTTTGCTGGGGCAAATGTTTGTAAAATGAAAGAATTTGGAATGGAGTCATTATAAGCAAATAATTAATTAAAAATAACTCTTTTAGCTTGAAGAATATGTGGAAGCAGACGAGGGGTTCTTCATGCATACTTTTTGTTCTTTGTTTTAGAAGATGAAAAACTACTTTCAGAACAAATAGTCTAGTGAAATAACCAGAAAATCCTTGCACCAAACTTAACATTTATCTTCATCTATTTTGACTCATCAGTAAAGTTCCAATACATGAGTACTTTCAAAAGAAAATATTTCAGGGAGGTAAGTTTTTTGTGGGTTTGTTGGATTATATTTTTTTTTGGAGGAGAATGTGTTCTAAAGTGTAGTTGAAGCTTTGAATTTTTATTTTTTTTTTAAAAAAAAGCTTGTTGGTATTCACTTAGCTTTAGAGTAACAGCAAATTAAGCAACCTCGGAAATGTGTGGAACATCACAAGAAAGTAGATCTTCAGTATAAGGAAGTATGTTACCATAGGATTTCACCTGAAACATGGGGACATTTAAATCTTTTCCTATTCATTAGATCTGCGCATGTTGCTCTTCAGATGGATCTGTAGCCAAGGGTGCCACCAGTAAAAATCACTGCTGGAGCTGCTATCACAGACAAGCCAGTCTCTTGGAAAGATTTTATTAATTTTGTGCTCTTGGCTGAGTAAGAGGCATTACAAGTGTTAAAGCAGAGTAGTCATTAAGATTGCAGCTGAGACATGATTAATTATCCCCTCTCTGTCACCTGTGCTTGTCTGTCACCTTTCCCTCTGACCTGTTTCTATTCTTCTTTCCCCAGCACTCTGTGGACCAGATTTTCATTGGTGACATCAGTGATGCTGAGATCAGAAATTGGCTCCTTGCCTCTATTTTTCCCTTGCCTTCTCTCTAATTTGCCTTTCCCTGTGCTTCTCTTCAAAGACTCTTCGCTGCAGCTCCCAGTGCTTTGCAGGTATCCTTGACTACAGCTCACATTCCCCGATCTCCGGCCAGCTGGAGCAGCTCCGTGGTATGATATAATCCCGATCAAAGGCAGGTGGCCAATCAGCAAACAAGCAACTTGTTGGCACTCAACAGAGGTGACTCAGACACTATTTGGTCCCCTCTTTTCAGTCTTAAATTTGGCCAAAAAACTGCGTGGTGGACCTTGAAGACAGTGGATTGCGAGTCATGGTGAGCTGTACAAATTAAAAACAAAAAATGTCTCTTCTGGAACTGGATGCAGTCACAGACTTAACCCAATCAGCATTCCAGCTGCCAGGCAAGAACAGCACAGCCCAATACTGCAGCAGATTTGTACTTTTTGGAGATTGCATCAGAATAACTTAGTAATGCAAAAATCTATGATGGGATGGATAGAAGAATTTCTATGGAATTGGAAAGCAAATGCCAAAGTATCTTAAAAAAACCTTTAAAGATGTTAATTGCATAATACTGTAGCTGTAGCATGAGATTTGTATTCCATTTACATTTAACCCATCTGGAGTAGGTTCTGGGCACAAAGAAAGCTGCTATGTGCACAGTGATTTGAACATGTTTACAAAGCCCTGCTTGTATTTGAAATCAAAGTACATCCACCTACAAACATTTCCACCCCATGAAGGTACTCAGCAAGTTGTTACAAGGATAAGGTAAGTCACTATTTGTTTTCACTATCTATTCTTGGAAGGCTAGTTTTTTAAAGATTTTTTTACTAAATGGAAACCAAATTTAAACCCACAAGTTTTTAATCCTTCCTGTCATAATTCTTCTTGACAGTGGCAGTTTCACCTTTTGAATGCCTTCAAAATATCTCTTTTCTTCCCATCAAGTAATTAACGCCAGTTATTGAGCTACAAGGGGAAATTTACCATGTCACCAAAGATTCAACATTTCCACCAGTTAGATCACTGGTAGATCAAAGAGTTGACCTCTGTGTGCTGTCCGTATCTCTGCCATTAGTTTATTCTTTCTTTCAGGGAAATTGCATGCTGCTGTTGTGCTTTCAGAGTGGGGATTGTCTATCTTGCAAGAATTTGGGTGCTTGTCCAAATTACACTTGCAACACAAGAATATTATTCTTCACAGTATACTTGCAGACATAAGGAAACACTGGGGGAGAAAATTCACCACCATGGCATGCTGAGCCAGACATTTTACCATCATGTGTCAACACAGCTCCGTATGCCAGGAGCACATAATAAGGCAGCCATCGTAAGGGATCTGAAGAGGAGTGTTGGTACAGTTTACTAACTCAGTTTAGCATCCAGTGCAAATTAATGCTGCTTCGTTCAACTCAAGGTACTAAAGAAATGAAAGTACTGTTTCTCAGGAAGAGAAAAATGTGGTAGCTATGTGCAGTATAGTTCCAGAATGCTTTGGCAGGAATTCACTTGCTGTTATTTAAGTTAAAAATGAAAGAATTTCCAAGAGGGACAAACCCATATCACACATGTGTACTTCCAGAAACAAAGTAGGAAAGGTTTCACCCATGACATTTCAAGTCCCATCTGCACTAACATCTTTGCCAATTACTGAAATCAGCGCTTTGTTTTTCCAGAGGGTCTCTGTCAAAGCCTGATCATTAGACACAAACCCCAATATAACTGCAGACCTCCATTCCTGACTGTCTGATTTGTGGGTTGTACTCGTCCCTTTCAGGGCTTGTGGTAACTATCACTGTCCTTTTCACAACAAACTTTCTACTCACCAGTACCTTCTAATAGCCAGGATGCTTCTTGAGTAAAATTACCCAAGAACGTAAAAGAAAGAATCCACCTACACGTTGAATAACCATGCATGGAAAATGGCGCTTTTGTAATGACTGAAATTTGAGATCTTCTCTGATGGCTGACTTCCTTACTCCTCAGTTCAGCAGTAACCTCTCCACAATCGAAGCCCTGTTAAGGTATTTGTTCCTCAAATTAGTTACCCTTGCTTTAACTGTAACAGAAAATAACAAAGTGTACATGAACCAAGGTAGCATGTTAAGAGGGTTACTTGTTTACAATCTCTATGCAGTCTACTTTATCCCTGAGATTATCGTTTAACCAACTACAATCATAACTGCTTCCATATGAAGTCGCTTATGCAGGATGTTCCAAAAACACCTATCAGATGAAACAAAATATAGAAATTAGTTTTGAACTTATACACCAGCAAAGGCTGTTGCAGCCATGAGGAGGCAAAAGAACTGGCTCGGTCAAATGTGCTTCCCACTAGTTGCCAGGAACCTCCATTTTACATTCCTTGGCCCGAATTTCTTCCCATTGATTAGTTTTAACTCTGCTTGTTTCTCATTCTCATTATGGCCTCTCTCTTATTCTTACCTCCTCTTGTGCTTCCTCTGCTCCTCGCTACCTTTCCTTCCTCCTCCCTCAAATGAACAAAAGTCTATTTTTCTTCCAGACAGACCACGCATACCAGCTAGGAACACAGAATTAAGCTAACAGGTTTCGTGTGCATATGCACATTTGAAGGCAGATTTACAAAGAACAGGGAAGGGAAGGGATTGGGTACTAGAAAAAGAATGTGTATTTAGAAGGAGCAGCATTCTCTGTTGGGATCCTTCATTTTTCAGAATGGCCAAAATTTTGCTTGTTTGGTGGATGACTTGACAGGGAGGAGTATACAGCTATGGATATATTCACAATGCTGATAACAGAGCCCCATATTTAGATTTGGCAGAGTAGTACAATACTACACCCTGTGAATGCTGACTGCATAGCAGTGTGACCTCTGTCTCCAGTGTATTTGGGTTGTTCCTCAACAGCCCATGAATTTTTGGTAACAACTTTACTGTCAAGTTGCCCATAGGCTGAAATGAGGTCTTGCTGCTGTTGCCCTTACTCATGCATATGGTTCGATCACTTTCTTCCAAAATGCTTTATGTGGTGACAAACACAGGTTTACAGCCCTGCTGTCCAGGCCAACTTGCCACGCAACTTGAATAGATAGAAATCTGTCCAACCAGCCAATTGGTTTTCAAGTGGGGAATTTCTATTTAACTTCTGGGATGGTTTCAGAGTCTACCATGCTGCTGGTACATTTAGGGTTAACCTTCCAGTTTGGATCCATCCTGTGTAAGGATTTGTGCCACACCTTTGCTCCCAGGGGCTGTTTGGGAAAGTCCTCAGTGTGGTGGCTTCAGAAGCAGCCACGTCTGTGCATTCTCTGTTTGGATTACTCTGAATTTAGCTCTTTCATAGCTTTCTAAAATGCAGCCTGTTCAGAGACTTGCAAGTGAAAAGGACTCGCTTTTGGCCCAGGCAAAGTAGGCAGCAACTTTTACAACAGCAGACTATCTGCTTTGTCTTGTCTAAGACAGCAATAATCAGTTCCTTCAGCAGCCTATACAACCTGAAGAGTCAGTTTTACTTCCTACTTGCATAACCTTGACCTCTGGGGGAAAAGTTGAGGGATGCAAGGCAGCAGCAGAAACAAACATGAGCAAGAAAAGTAGCAAGTCCTTTTTTCTTCTGGCTGTCCTACGCAATGACAGAAGTAGCAAGCTTAGTCCCTTCTCAGCAGCCTATATAGGCAGGACAGTAGCTGGCTGTAGTGGGAGGGATGTGGGAAGAAGAGCTCTAGGAGGGAAGAGACACATACCTGTAATCATTACTTCAAATCAATTTTTCCTGTTGCAAGAACCTTACGATTATAAATCATAAATCAATTATTACCAAATCATAATTAACAATAATGTACCATTCTTTTCTAAGTACAAACAAAATAGCACCGTTTGTTTACTGTGATGCAGGATAATGAATGCTTTGCAAGAGATTTCTAGATATTTCCTTGTCTTTCATACCTGTTTCAGGCCTTACACAACTGCATCTCCAATTACACTGCTGCTATCTTGCTTTATTTTGTCATTATATCCCTTACGAGTCGGGCTATATTAGCCTGTTTTTTGTAACTGATTATATTTGTTTCCTTGTTTTTAGGACTCTCTTACACAACAGGCCAGTACGGGTTTCCAGTTATCTTTTAAATGTCACCTTATTTGGTTACTCTTATTACTCTTCTATCTCAGACTGTTTGCATCTGCCCCCTCACAAATTTGTTTTCTTCCTTGCTAATTATTGTTAATGCATCCAGTCTCAGCGGAGGTTCAGAAGTTCACCAGCAAAATGCAGGTTTTCCGTGCTTTCTGAAAGGCTTCCAAGCAAGTTTAATACAATCATGCACCTGTGCTGCTTAGCAGTCTGTATACCACACACAGTAACATACAGCACCTCTGTGTCTGGGAAGAGCATGGAACAGATCCTTCTAGAAGCCATGCTACGGCACAGGGCGGACAGGGAGGTGATTCGAGACAGCCAGCATGGCTTTAGTAAGGGCAAGTCCTGCCTGACGAACCTAGTGGCTTTCTACAATGGAGTGACTGCATCAGTGGACAAGGGAAGAGCAACAGATATCATCTATCTATCTGGACTTCTGCAAGGCCTTTGACACGGTCCCCCACAACATCCTTCTCTCTAAGTTGGTGAGATATGGATTTGATGGGTGGACTGTTTGGTGGATGAGGAACTGGCTGGATGGTCATATCCAGAGGGTGGTGGTCAATGGCTCGATGTCCAGATGGAGAGGGGTGACAAGTGGTGTCCCTCAGGCATCCGTGTTGGGATCGGTGCTGTTCAACATCTTCATCAATGACATAGACAGTGGGATCAAGTGCACCCTCAGCAAGTTTGCAGATGACACCAA
>VYZM01001502.1:112140-122474 GCA_013398915.1 Dromas ardeola
GCAGATCCAGAGAGGTGATTCTCCCCCTCTACTCTGCTCTCGTCAGACCCCACCTGGAGTAATGTGTCCAGCTCTGGAGCCCTCAGCACAAGAAGGACATGGACCTGTTGGAGCGAGTCCAGAGGAAGGCCACAATGATCAGAGGGCTGGAGCACCTCTCCTATGAAGACGGGCTGAGAGTGCTGGGGTTGTTCAGCCTGGAGAAGAGAAGGCTCTGGGGAGACCTTATAGCGGCCTTCCAGTACCTGAAGGGGGCCTGCAGGAAGGATGGGGAGGGGCTGTTTGGAAGGGCATGTAGCGATAGGACGAGGGGCAATGGTTTTAACCTAGAGCAGGGTAGGTTTAGATTAGACATTAGGAAGAAGTTCTGTACAATGAGGGTGGTGAGACACTGGAACAGGTTGCCCAAAGAGGTGGTGGAGGGCCCGCCGCGGGAGACATTCAAGGCCAGGCTTGATGAGGCTCTGAGCAACCTGATCTAGCTAAAGATGTCCCTGCTTACTGCAGGGGGGTTGGACTCGGTGGCCTTTAAAGGTCTCTTTCCAACCCAACACATTCTATGATTCTTTAAATCCCTGCTAGATGAACACCTCTCCAGTACAAACCCATAGGTGCCTGATTATCCATTTTCCTTGATACTTTCATCTTTTCACCTGGACAAATGAATTCTGAGGTTTTAAACTTACCTACTTTCTTCCAGATACTAGTATGTTAAGATTTTTGTGGCATCTTTCTCTTCAGTATCTTATAGTAATACTTTTCAAGTACTTTCAGGTTATTTAATACTCTTTATGACCCCAACAGCTACCTCAGATAGCAAATGACAATTGACTTTTTCCCAGATTTCCCTGCCCTGCCCCAGGGAGTGACCTGACATCTAAAGTTCTTTGCTTTATTTTGTTATTGCTCTTAGCAGGTCATCCTACACACGTTTTAGAGAGGAAAAAGTCATCATTAAAGTAATTTCACAGAAAAGTCCTAGGTATTTTTAGGAAGTGGTGAATTGACAAAACTTAAGGAGGGTTGGTTAACTGCATATGTTTTATACAGTTTAGAGGAAGTGAAAGAAAAAAAATAATTTCTGTTTCTTGACAGTTGCTAACAGAAGTATTTGAAAAACATTAATATAAGGCTGTTACACAGAAACTCCTCTGAGTATCTTCATATCAGAAATGGGTTATTTTCACGTTGTTCAGAAACAGTATCCAATTCTGCTCCTTTAGCCACAAAAAGCATTCAAAAAAACCAAATTTGTAACCCTATTAAGAGTTTTTTCATTAAAATATAGTTCTGATTATTCTCTTAGAAAAAGAGTCCATAAGGCTAGATACATCTGTTTGAGACACAGAGGCTTTCAGACTGATAAAGGTTTTTAAAAGTCCTAAAAATCAAACAGGTGGACTAGAACACAATGTTTTGAATGTGATACTGGTCTCACAGAGATTACATTTTGCCTGAGCATTAAAGAGTGCTTGGAAAGAGATGTAGGGCTCTGACTCATAAGCATTGCAGCAAACTAACACACAGACTGTTCTGCCTTCCAACAGCCAGGACAATGGAGTGTCCCAGACACTGTGATGTAAAATCTCTTCAGCAGGCTTTATTTTCAGTTCAACAAAATAGCAGGGTGGTATTGCAAAATGGGCAGTAACAGGATTTCTCTTCTCCTTTGGGTCAGGCACCACTACCCTTTTAAAGGAATAATTTTGCCTCTGAAGCTTGCACATGTACTAATTTTACTTTTTTAAGCCTTCAGCATATACATCCAATTCCACCCTACACCTTCTCAACTGGAAATCTATTAAACTCCAAGGAAATCAGATCCCCAACTGATCCTCAGAACAAGCTGCTCTTCCACATATTTCCAAGAGCACTGCATCCTGTTCCACATCTCTAGACATCCACAAAGCCCCAGGGCAAGAATCACCACTTTATGGTTTTGGCTCAGAAGCAGTACCATGTCCACAACTCAGCTATCAATCACAGGTCACACTGGAACAGCACAGACAAACTTCTGCCAGTTTATCCCCACAAATGCTTAAGAACCTAGTAGGCCAATTCCAGGAACGTGCTCTTTTCTCCTGGCCCTACATCAAGGGTTGGTAATGTGGCTGATGGGAGAGGGAAAGGAAGCCTACCCATGGGGTAGTGTCTTATTAAAATATTTTATATGAATCTATTAGAATTTGTGTCAGAGCTGTAAGAAGAGGAATACTACTTGAGCCTAGTGTAACCCAGAGGACCTTAGTATTTTCTCACAGGAGGTCTCTAGCAAAGTTGGGGAGAATAGTCTTCATTGCCTAGTCTCACAATTTCATGTACTGCCATTTTTTTCTGCATGTATACCAAGTTTCTGAAATTAATAAACACTAATTTTCCAAGGTATGAAGACAGTATGTAGCTGCAGCTGTTCCAAGAACTTTCTTTGCCAAGGTTAACTGCCCCTAGCTATCTCAGCTATTAAACTCAACATTTGTTGCACAAAACAAACTGGACAGTAAGTACCATTATCGCCATCCCATTCTGGAGCTTTCAAGCACATCATCGTGACTTACACAAGTACATGACTCAGGTAGACTAAACCATTTTGTATTAGAACAACACTTCATAAGTGTTTTTAAGTTTAACACATACAGGTGTGAAGGGTGAACAGGCTCTAATTCTCAGAGAGACATCAGGCAAAGTCAGTGTAACAATGCACAAAAAACCCATGCAGGTTAAGGTAGCAGAATTTGTGTGGTACAGTAGGAAATGCATAAAGGCTGAAGAACTCATTAGGGTTTCTGAAAGCAGCACACAGATCTTTTTAACATAGGAATGTCCCTGACTTAACTAGAATATGTGGATTTAAAATTATTTAGCTGAATTATGAATCCCTTGAATGAATTCCTGTTTATGGATGAATGTCCTTTTCTGGATTCAGCTGGTTTTTTGGACTGAATGTTGCCTTCACCCATCACCACATTTCTTGCGAAGAACGAAGTTCTCTGTGATATGTTGAAAACACAGCCTGTAGCAGCATTGCTTTGGCAAAATCTGATGGGTTGGCTCACACTATTTACCTTAACAGACAAAATTAACCTGATATATCTGAATTTCTCATACTAGAGAGTGGTCATATGAACTGCTGTGTCAGCAGATCCCTGCAAGCAGTGACTATTGTGAACAGCAGTGGCAGACAGCTGACATCTACTTCTTCCATTGGTATAGCTGAATCTAGGTGTGTCCTGTCCACTGTCCCATGGTGAATGATTCATGTTGGCTTCAAGATCAATTGACTAAAGCTAAACACAAGAAAACTATTCTTATACTCTAACCAGGGTGTGAACTATGAATTAGGAAAAGTCTGTATGTTGACGAGGCCAGTATACTCTAGCTGAAATCAGAACTCCACACCTTAAATCACACATCTTCCTTATCAAGCAGCCATATTTCATGTTTATGCATCCGATTTAGTGAGGAACAAGTATAAATATAAAATAAAAATATCTCCAGATCCCTACTTACCTATAACTGTTAACAATGAGCTCATAAGTGAGCAGGAACAGAACAACCTTAAGGCTATATTTTGCCATTATTCTACAAGTTGAATGGCAGCAGAGACGGCCCCGATTTATCCAGGGGTTTGATAGCCTCTGGAGAAGCTTACACATCCCAGGTCTGCTATTTGCCTTTGGCCTTTCTGATCAAACCCTGTAACTGAGCAGATAGCTGTCACTCTCCTTGGGAAACTGTGTTACAATACATGAGAAAACTGCTCTTGCACACTGAAAATGTATTTAACAAAATTCTGAAACAAATATCTCTTAATTGGCCATTAGCCACCCCGTTTTACTGTTTTGTTTTCCCTTATCATTATACCCTTTGGGTTAATTTCTGATAAAATACACTTTTGAGATACGAAGGCTAATCAGAAGTTCTTGGACTTGCCTCAGAAGTTCCACCTTTGGGCAGGAGGAAATCTCAACATATTCTGCTACTTGATACAGAATAGGCTTTTGTCTGGTTTACTTAGAACATACTGGTAAGTCTTATAATTTTATTTGACAGCTGCTATTGTAGTAGGCAAAGAAAAAGATGCCATAATTGAGAAATTGCAAATATATTCTACTGCTCAAGAAAAAAAAAAAAAAAGAATTCTATTGATATAACCTGTACTTTGCTTGTGGATTCACTGCTTTCTCAAACATGAACACATGAGACAGGCAATAGTATCCCAAAATAATACTGTGAAAACAGAAAAAAAAAGTCTACTATTTCTCTTCAGAAAGTCAGAGTTACGTTTTTCTCTGCGGTATTTTATTTTGTTCCTGGTTGCCAGGACAAGGATATCCCCTCTTTCGTGCTATGAAGTTACGTATGTATGTTACGTATGAGAGAAAATGCGTGTTTAGTAAGGATGCAAGTCATGTTACATGAAAAGCATTTGACACTGTTCCCCATAGAATTCTCATGGAAAAACTGGCTACTCACGGCCTGGATGAGCATATGATCTGCTGGATCAAGCACTGGCTGGATGGACAGTGCTTGACACAACACTAGTGAGGCCGCACCTTGAGTATCATGTCCAGTTTTGGGCACCTCAGTACAAGAGAGATATCGAGGTGCTGGAGCGAGTGCAGAGGAGGTCAACGAAGCTGGTGAAGGGCCTGGAGAATAAATCTTATGAAGAGCGACCGAAGGAGTGAGATTGTTTAGTTTGAGGAAGAGGAGGCTGAGGGGACAACTCATCACTCTCTACAACTACTTGAAAGGACATTGTAGAGAGGTTGGTGCAGCTCTCTTCTCACAGGTAATTAGCAATAGAACAAGAGGGAATGGCTTCAAGCTGCAACAGGGTAGGTTTGGACTGGACATTAGGAAAAAATTCTTCACAGAACAAGTAGTCAGACACTGGAATGGGCTGCCCAGGGAGGTGGTGGAGTCACCATCCCTGAATGTGTTTAAGAGTGGTTTAGATGTGGTGTTGGGGGATATGGTGTAGGGGAGAACTTCGTAGAGTGCGGCTGATAGTTGGACTCAATGATCCCAAGGGTCTTTTCCAACCTGAATGATTCTATGTTAGGAGCAGTTAGAAAAGTTAGGCCAAATTCAGCCTTATTTTGATCCCATTGTCTTAAGTGTGCCTCTATCTGGGGAAAGCCAAGCCCATATTTCAAGAAGTGGAGACAGTACTCATAAATGGTTCTCAAATTTTGCATAAATGGTAAGCAGTAGCTTATTTAAATAAGTATTTCTTAACTAGTACAATTCCACCTTGTAGTCACAATGCATAACACTGGCATGAGCAGCACTGATGCAGGAACAAATATACTGGAAGAAAGCATAATACAAATGAAAAAAAAAGTAGGTATCTACAGAAAGGAAGAAGCTGCGAAGTGAAGAGTTAAATAATTGTGAGCAAAAAGATTTGAACACAACTCTCACAAATTGGATGAGAGGAAAGAAAAGTGCATGGAGAAGAAAAGAGCAAGCTATGGCAAATTCCACTGACCTGAGGATCCAGCTTTTTGTGACTGTGTCTTTTTGAACAGCAGGCTTGACATACAGAACAGTCCTAAGATTTCCCTGGTACGTAACTGTGACTTACCCAGAATTCAAGTGCAAGTCACACTTTTCAAAGGCCTCAGTATTCATTGCCTAAATATATTTCCTTTCACACACAACTTCATACTGCAAACTAGAACCGATCCTGTAATACATGCCATGCTTTGAGTAGTAGCCTGGCTTGAGTTGAGTGTTATTAGAAAACAACATGGTCCTCTATACTTGTTTTTCACTTTGACTAAATTGAATCACCACAGTCTTTATTATCATACAACAAAGAATTTATTTTTCCCAATCTAGTACATTCATAAGCTTTTCTGCTTATAGGGTCAGAATTCTACAGTTGTAATTATCCTTATGTAGTCCTGCACTGTCCTGCAATTAGCACAATTCTAATACCGGGAACACTAGAAGAAGCAAATCACCATAGATTTTACTTCTGTTTCTTGTACTTAGAGATAAACTCAGAGACTGTTTAAGGATGGGTAAATTCATGTTTGCAGAAGGAGCACTATTAACCACAAAAAGCACAACAAAAGGGACTCTCCAAGAACTACTGGCACCGGTTCAGCATTCTGGGTTTGCCCTGCTGAGCAAAAGTTGTTTGACCACTTCCAGCAGGCAGTTTAACAGACCAGGAATAGCCAAAACTAGGAAACAGACTATCTTACCAAAAACACATGAAAAGATAACTGGCTGACAGAACCAGAACAGGTTAGCACCCAGGAATGAATGCTTAATAACTGAGGATGCCTCAGAGTCCCGGAGAAATCCATTCTGGGCATGGTTCTATTTAATATTCTTTTTAATTGCTTCAGTGATGAGTTTTTTTATAAAATCTGCAGCTGACACAAAGCTAGTGGGATTTAGTGAGCACCTGAGAAGAGGACTGGAACTGAAAATGACATTGAAAGATTGCAGAGAAGCTCAAAACCCATTAAGATAAAACTCAATAAAATCAAGTGTAAAGTGATACTCTTGCAGAAGCACAACAACAAAACTGGGACCACCTGGTTAGGAAGCAAAACATCAGCCTGAAAAAAACAAGGAAAGACATCAACACCACAGTGTGCTTCTCTTCCTTAAAATATGACATCAAACCAAACTGTGGAATTTTGTGGACTACAAAATAAATAGGAACACTAATACATTATCACTGTAAGCCAACCCACCTTTCTCACACAGACTTCATTTTGGAATGTATTCAGAAAGGCTCCTTAGACAAAGGACATAATCATTCCCCTCTACTTAGCCTTGAGAAGATCTCAGCTGAACATTATCTTTTCGGCATCACACTCACAAACACACCTTGAGAGTTTACAACAAAGGAAGCTACTTTGAAAAGGGCTCTATCTTTTAAACCTATAAAGACAGCTAGATGAACATGTACGTCTCCAGGAAAAAAAGGCTGAGGGGAAAAGTGCACCAGTACTAAGCACATTCATGGAATTTGTATGAGAACAGAAATTTTACTTTTAATTTAGAAAGCAATTACATCTCCTGTAAGAGAAGGAAAGACTCTAACCAGCTCTAATGATTACTTTGTTGCCAATCATATCAGGCTGAGACACACCATTTCAGTGGAGTATGGCTCACCCGTAATATTATACACTGAAGATCAGTAGATGGGTAGGTAGAGTATCCTTCCCACTAGGATTCACATACCTCAGGAAAAGTACTGTTCCCAATATACAACGGGTAGGGCATGAGGAGACTTTTGCGGGAAGTACCAGCAAAACAGACACTACCCAGCGTTTCTTATCTCAATGATTTACTTCATCATCACAGGATTTGCCTTTACTGTTTAATAATAATAATAAAAAAAATGGCCTTTTTCTTCGTTAGTTACCCAAGACACATGAACTATCTTAGTGTAAAAGACACTTCCACCTTACTGCAGCAAACTCATGGAGGCCAGCCTTACTGCCACACCTGACAATGATCTCAATTAACATACCTCACTGTAATGCTGAAGTATCTTGCCTCCACCCCATTTTCACCTTTGAAAGTTCAAACAAGTACGTTTTTTCTCTTTGCTTTTTGGGGCAAACACTATTCACTACAGCAGCAGACATATACAAAAATGTTACACATTTCTGTAAGGCAAGTCTTCAGTTTGCTCACTTATGACATTCCTGGACACATAAAAAATTCTTTTTGTTCTGTTTTGTTATTTATGTACAAACCTGAGCATGAGGCCATCTTCATGGAATGTTCTAGCTTAAACCCATTTTCACTGGCCACCTAACCTAAGCAGCTGGACTTTGCTAGGAACTGGCTGGGGCACTAAAAAAAGTACACCTTTCTGGCATTTCTTATAAGTTGATAGCAGAGAAGTATCACCACAAACTGTTACAGCAGGGGTTTCGAGGGGGTAAAGGCAAGGTTGCTCTAAACAACTGCAACTCCCTGATGGTAATGACCTTCTTTTGGTCTAAGAGCGTCCCTGCAAGAGCTCCACTGATGTATCACTTTCCAAACAGTTTTCATTATATTGGTATAATTTCTCACCTAAACAAGCTTCAGTTCCATAACAAAATGGTACCTCATCTCACCATGGTACTTTATCCAGTTTGAAAACTTTATGTGCAATTTTACTGCTGCCAGCATCATCCAAAGCATTAATTCAGTTAAAGGCCATCATCTTTTTTTCCTTTTGCTGACCTAGACAAATCAACCAGGGGGAAACAAATTTATCCTTTAGCATGTGATTATTCACCATATTTGCATATACACTATGCATAAAGCTTCAGCCACCCAAGTCACATATAGTGAACACTCATTGATCCTACCAATTTTAGTAAAGATTTTCACATCAGTTGAACATGCCTGCCTTGACAGAAAACATGTTTTCCAATCACTCAATACAGGCTACAATGAGACTAAATGATACTTCACCAAAATACAAAAAGAAAAAGCCTTCAGATTGACATCAGCAACATGCCCATTTGACTGCAGCTTTTGTTGCCCCAAAATGAAACTGGCTGCTGCACCCTTCCCAAAATAAATGTAATTGTTAACTAAACATAGATGCATTTATCCCAAAGTCAAGTGAACTTTTTTCTTTTGCCTGAAGGACTGATTTTATATTCCTTTTGTCTTCTCTGTATGCCTTCCACCAAAAAGAATGGCTTGACCTGTTTTAGAATGGTTTGAGTGCTGCTGAGTCAAACAACCAGCTGAGCTGTCTTGCAAGGAAGCTTCCCCTCTGTTACTTAAGGCATGTTTTCTTTTCTGGAGAGAGAAAAGGCAAAGGGCCCTCAGATTCACCCTGTGGAATGGAGGGGAGAAAAAAAAAAAAAGACTGCCTAATGAGAGTTACAGTAGGGTATGAAGGAAAAAAAAAGGGGGGGGGAAGAACCCCTTTACCTCTTTCATTTCCATTAGCATAATTTTCCAAGAATGTTAACTACATTCTTTTATCTCCAAGACACCAGGTTGCAACTCATAGTTTAAGACAAAGCTAAAAACAAACTATAAATTACTCGTGGATCAAGAGTTTATGTAATGATATTGGCTATTATGTATACACAGATTTGAATGCTTCCATTTCTTTGATTTTGTTCCCAAGTAAATATTTTTCACAGACAACGATGAACTGAAAATAATAACCTTTTAAATGCTTTATTTATTGGATACTTAGTGCTGACCAGTTAGCACTAATTCTTACACACTTATCCTTTAGCATTTTGTTAGTCATTTTACATAACAAGTAAAATTAAGCTAATGACTAAGTAGCACCACCTTGGAAAACTGCAGAAATGGTAGTAATTAGCACTGTATAGCCAGCATTGAACTTGGTGATTACCGGTCCTATTCAACCAGTAAAAAAAGCACCAAGCTAAACACCACGTAAACAGTAGCTGTCACTTAACGACCACAAAGTGCATTTGGTGCTCCCAGCATCGCTTCAGGTCCTTAACTACTCCACCTGGCCACTGCAGAGGAACTTCAGGTTAAAACACTGTCACCTGAGCATCTGTAGCAGCTACTGATTTTAATATTGATGTTCCTCTTAACATTTTTGCTCCGTCACACAAAGTCAAATCCTCAGTAAGACGGTTACACTAGCTTCAGAACGGCAAATACCATACGAAGAGATAAAAAAAGATAATCACATATAACACCACGTGCGGTAGTTTGGGCCTATTTTTTTTTTTAATGTTGACTCCACAACTGGTGTTCAAAAAAAAATAAAACAACAAAACAACCCTCAGACTGGCGGGCCCATTACTTTAATGAAGTACTTAGTCGTTACGTATACATAAACAGGTAGATCTTCGGCAAACAACGTGAGACCTCTGCAGCGCTTGGCTGCAGATCAGGTAAACGATCTGCAACATAAAATAATAATAATAATAAAAGAATACAGCACCATCACGCGCAGTCGAAAACTGCATTTCCAAACCAACGGCTAAAAAGCGAAAAGGACGGAAGCGAGCGAGACGGGGACGCAGCTAATTGCACTGTCTACTCTCCCCACCCCTAAGAAAACACGAGATCCACCTCCACTCAGCCTTGTCCTGTCGGGCGACTACCGCCGACAGCCGCCTCCAGACCTGCGACAGGCGGCAGACGGCTATTCCCGGAGTCCGGGCGGTAAATCACCGCCAGCCCCGCCGGCACCGGGACCCCGCCTGACTGGCTGACGGGCCGCTTCAGCTGGAACGTTCTCCGCACCCTCCTCTTCGTCCACGACGGCACCCTCTGCCACCGAGGACCGAGGTGTAAGTTTCGTGACGAATGACAACGCCCTTCCATGCCGTTTTGTTTTCCTTTTTTTTTTT
>VYZM01001504.1:0-67111 GCA_013398915.1 Dromas ardeola
CTGGTTGGGGGGTCTATAACAAAATCCCACCCTGATGTCTAGCTTGTTGACCTTCCCCTTGATTCTTATCCATAAACACTCAACAATGTCGTCATGCACATTGTTAAGTTCTTGACATTCAAAACAGTCCCTGACATAGAGGGCCATCCCACCACCTCTCCTTCCTTGCCTATCCCTTCTGAAGAGTTGGTAGCCCTCAATCACCGCACTCCAGTTGTGTGTGTCTTCCACCCACGTTTCTGTGATGGCAACTATATCATAGTTTCCCTGCTGTACAATGGCCTCCAACTCTTCCTGTTTGTTGCCCATGCTGTGTGCATTCATGTAGATTCATCTGTCTTCCTCTTGCTCCAAAAAAGCAGTAAAAGAAGTTGTGTCTATATCTTTGCTAAAATGTCACTACAGCTCTGTACATGATCTACAAGCATTCTGTCTAACTTAATTTGGTTTATGGGCAATGTAGGTCTAGTTACTTTGAGCAAACTTTTTGTGTGAAATTCTTTCTTCCTCCCCAACCTTACAGAATATACTTTTGAACGGCTGTATCAAACAGTTCATCCCTAAGGAAAAAGTTTCACTGGAGAAAAGGCCAAAAGATTTAATGGTATATTAGTCTGTTAGCTTTGGGATATGGTTCCCCCAGGTGAGAGTTCAGATCCTTTGAGTCACTGCTAACAAAAAGTAAATTATTACAGTATCACCTGTACTGCAATGCTATTAAACCTTTTTGACAAGGCATTTGAGGGGTTTTGTAATACTGCTGTGGAAGGCAAGAGTCTCTTTTTCTGCCCATATCAGTGCTCATCTTGCAATGGTTACGGGGGCAGAGCTTCTGCTTGGGTCAAACATTGTTCCCTGGAGGAGGTTATAGCAAAACCAACGCTGAGCACGCTTGAACTTCATTGTGATTTCAAGTGCTGCTATGTTCAGACAAACTTCTCTTTGTCTGTTACTCTTCTGAGATCCACAGGAGCTCTGCCCTGGCATTATCCTCACAGGAAAATGCCTAAGCACCACAATCTGTGTGGGGCTAAAATGCTTCCAACTTTTTCCCCTCCCCAGCAGCGAGGCAAAGCAAGTATCAGTATTATTGTCGCTGTTTTGGACACAGGTTATGGGTACCAGAGCATGACAAAGTAAACTGAAGATGAGAAAGACTTAAGTTCAAATGCACTGGGCTGTACAGAGCAAGGCACAGCACTAGTATTGCTGCGGAGAATGAAGAAACGTAGTAATATCAGCACCTAATAACTGGTGTCACAAGCATCTAACTTTACAGTGCTATAATGACATAGGCATATTAGCTATTAACAATGCTATGATGAGACATACCTTTGAAACTGTTAATTTAATCTCTTGGGCTTCTCTGTTTTATTTGCTCTAGTTCAATTATTTGCTCTTTTAATAGTTAGATCTCCAGCTACACTATTTGCAATTAGCTCACAAAATCCTGTCCTTCTGACAATTAGATTGTACCATTTTTGTTGCTTACAATAAGGGACAATGAATTTACAAGACATGCAGGGAGCTTAATGAACATATCACTACTATATCTCTGTGAGGGAGACATTTTACTCCTCATCCTTGCACGCAGCAAGGCATTTGAGCTAGTGACGAGATACCCGTTTTGGGACATGGTGCACCCTTGTAATGTTGAATTTGTCCCTGGTCCTCTCTGCCATTCCATTCAATCTACACGTGAGCTATGCAAGGAACTTTCCCACTAGCTCCCTAAAAAGCTGAACAAAATTGCCCTCACCGTCATATATGGCTAGACATACGTGGCTGCACAGGGCTGACCCTATTATCTCGTTCCTGGGGAACTGCCTCTTAACTTTTGAAAATCCTTTTCTTTTGTTGTACAGCTGGTAAATCAACGATAGCCAAACAACAAAACAATCCTTCTAATCCAAAAAGCCAACCCTCCAACAGCTGAGTAAATGCCAATATTCTGATATTTAAAGTTTTTGCATGTTTTGGTTTTCTTTTTTTTTTTTCTTTCTAATCTATTGCAGAATTTTCATTTTGTTGCTGAAATTGGACACAGTGATAATTACAGCTCTTGGTAGCTCATTAACAGCTCTGCCTTTAAATCGAAACATTTAAATAATGAGTTGGTCTAATTTGATCTCCCTGTTGACTGTCAACAATTGCTTTTCTTCCCTCTCTTAATGAATGATTCTGTTCTTTAATTGGGAAACTAGTTCCTGGCCTAGTCCAAGGGGTAGATCTTTCATGATTGCATATGCTTATGCACTTTTTTTTAGATTTGTCATAAATCATTATTTTATGGTATCTTAATTTTTTATTCCACTATAAGCTTTATGGAACTGAAATTTCTGTTTATACTTACTTATTTCCATGGATGTGTGTTCCATATGTTTACTGTGAAATTTATTCCAAATAGAGACAGGGAGGCCTATAACAACCTTTTAAAATCGTATCTGAGGTGAAACATAATGATTGCTTTGCAATATATAGGAGTCACAGCAGTGATTAATAATGTTTATTTTAACTGATAAATAAATTGTATTTTCACAAGCACTGTATTTTTTAAGTTCATGACTGAAAACTCTCAAGATGCCTTTGTGAAATATGAAGACATCCTTTGATACTTGATAGTGAAGTCAGCAAAAAGACGGAGCGATGACTTAGCAGCCCTGCATGTTTAGATGTTTCAGAATGTCATGGTACAAATATTTGGAGTTTACCTGTTCTGACTGAGGCTGCCAGAAATATAGAACACGCTCCAGTAAATCTTGCTGCAAGAGTTAGAGATGTTATGGCTCCCCATTTTCTGGCTTGCCTCACTTGTGAAAATTATTACCTGCATCACAGAAGGGACAAAAGGTTGTACCTGAGCCATTTCAAGTTGTCTTTTCAGTGTCTGAACTTAAGTCATAGATGATTGTGAGTTTGAACTAAAACAGTAGGCTTAGCAGTGGGTAAAACACAATTATCGTTCTGCTGCCTTTGCAAGGAGAGCTGCTGCTAGTGATGTGTGGACAAGCTATCGCTACAGCAGGGAGTGTTGGTGCTTGTCTACCATGGCCAGTAGAATTGATCTCTCTTGTTAAGTTCTACCAAGATGGCAAAGCTGTGGGGAAAGAAAGCATATGCTCTACTTAATGCAACTATGCCTTCAAAACTCTTGATGTCAGTGCAGCTTTACTGAATGCAGAGCGCTTCTGTCGGTTTAACTGTTTGTGCTCTTTCAGGAAGATGATATAGCTAAGCTGGCAGGACAACTGGAAGCACATATTTCCTCTCCAGTAGGAGGAACTCTGCTGAGAGACCTATCTTGTAGTCTCCAGTGTAGTCATGTATACTTTCAAGAGGTTGTGGTATGTTTTTCTTCTGTAGAAACTTGTATCAGAAGTGGGATTAATACCAAAATTAAAGTAAAAAACCAAATGTAAAAGTCCTTGTGGTATTATTTGATAACAACCTACTCATGCCAGAGAAATCACAGCAGCAAGGAGTAAAATGGAAAAAATGCTGTCTCTCTCATCTCTGTGGCAGAAGCATGGTTTTGAGAATTTTGTCTGTAGGTGGAATAAGTGTTTGAAGGTGCCCATTAATGATCTCTATTAGGACAATATATGTTTATCTATTTCTTAGAGTTGCCTCCTGCCAGTATGAGTTAACATGTTGACACTTAAAATACCCTCTCTCTATGAGAAAGACGAATACAGTGAGGAGGAAAATAAGCACTGTAAATGTGAGAAATAAGGAAGGCATGCAGCCTCGAGTTGGGATATGGAAAAAAGCAAAGGAAGAGGTTGGGGAAATGCGGAACTCAAGAGAGGTCTCGTACTACTTCACTGTAGTACGTGAAGAATGGGGGAAAAAACGAAATGTGTCACCAATAGAACTGATGTGTATAGTGGCACACATACACATTCATGACTGGCAATAAAATGGTGGAAGGCACACAAAACTCTTTGTAGAAGACTCCTTGTGATACGGATCCCTGAGAATAAGGGCCAACAAACCATAACCCAGTGGTTTTTAACATCAATGTAAGAAGAATTACAAAGACTTTAAAAACAAAAGCAAAAACAAACAAAAAACCCAACAAGAACAAGACGCCTTAATAATATGGTTGGGAAGGGCTTTCAGGAAAATGTTTGCTTTTTAACTACATAGGAGGGAAAGTAAGAGAACAAGTTCTGTTGATGAGATGCCTCTGGATTTGCCTAGTCTTGGAGACAGGTTGTAAAAACCAGCGTGAATCCCTTACAGGATGTTCTTAATGAAGCACTAGAAATATTTTTTCCAGTTTTCTACCAGTGCCAAATGTAACTCTGAGTGATAGGTCTTCCAGGCTTCTCTGGTTGATGCAAAAGAAATACAGTGATAGTTGTATGCTTTGTGCTACCCATTGCTATTCAGTGGGTATGCCCAGGCTGTGTAAATTCTAGTGATCCTCAGTGGAGTTGCCAAAAATGTGATCATCAGACCCACCTGCAGCATATACTAATACCAGACAAGCAAAACCTGCACGAGTTAGAGACAGAATTGTAGAATCATTTAGATGCTTCCTTCAGTTCTTTCTCTTTGGTTCTTCAACAACTACAGTTCTGTTGAATTTGGTATACAGCTTTCACTACCATAGCTGATATAATTGAAAAATACCTAATAGTATTAAATTCTTTAAAGTGATTTGCTGTGTTAGTGCAGAGTACTTTGTCTTTTTACACTATTTCAGGAAACTTTGGGGGGTGGTTAAATACATGCTATTATACTCCCCTCAGAGAGAGCAGAAGCTTTTATTTACATTTCTCAATTCTTAGTGCTTTTGATGGGAGGGAAGGGTTATTTTTCAGTAACAGTTACTGTAAACCCTTTTGAGACATCAATGCTTTAATAAGGCATGGGTTCTAATAGGATCTAATGAATAAAGCATTTTGCACTCTTTCCCATGACATGCTGTACAAGCATATCTGCTCTAGCTTTCATGGAATTATCTTTTCATAGGTTAGATAAGCAAAACTAGTCCAAATGTTGCTGGCACATTAAATTTCTCATCACTATTTCTTTGAAAAATTGCTAAGTCTAAATTCTTTGTACATTTCATTAGTTTTATTAGCACTGAAAGGTGCAGTGATATAACTTTGGCCAATATCATCGGGAAGACACAAGTTGGTGCAGAATTGTTTCCAAATGTTCAGTGCTCAGAGTAAAAAGCACTTAACAAAAGCACAATACCTGGAGAATGCAAATGGTCAGAGTATTTTTATTGTTCATATAGTATACTTTTTTGCCTTTTTCTGAAAATTCTATGTGCAAATACTGAATCAGACTCAGTTAGGTTGGCTTGGTTTGTACTTGGAGTCCTAAATTCTTACTGAAGGGCCCAGTGAAGAAGAAAATAATTATTTCTTAAATACTTACTTGTGGAAGATCAAATAAAAGTAAAAAACAAGGACCTATGTTCTATGGCATGTTCTCCTTCACGAAAATACAGCTGTTTCATGTGAAAAGTACAAGAGTAAATAGCGCTGCCCAGGTAATCTGACTTCTGTGCATAAAGTACAATGCCTGTGCATAAAGTACAATGCCTATGCATGTGATGTGAGTAAGCTTTTCCAGGAGTAAAAAAAAAGAAGGAGACAGAGATGTAGAAAGACACAGATACTGTTGTGTGCAGAGCTGACATCCCATCTAAGTATGCAAAAATTTTTGAGTAGAATTGTTCATGCCTAATAGAGGGAGAAAAAAAGTGGGAAAACCAAAATTTTTAAAAAAGAAAGAATCGTTTGTTCCTCTGTCAGGATTAGCAAATAAGTATTTCTCTGATAATAGACTGACCTTGGTAATTATTAACCTTTAATGTAGTTCTTCACTTAGGGGTAGTCATTAGGCTGAGAATTAAATGTTCTTTTTTTTAAAAAAAACAACCCCCAAAAGAAATTGCTACCTTTGAGCTCTTTGAGCTCTTTTATAGGCATGAAATAACGAGGGGGAAAATGTCTGTCCTTCCAGAGCTGACATAGGAAAAATTTTATATTTAACATAGTACTTGTCTTTGTATAGTCACTTCTAATTTTCCAGGATCAAGATATAATGGAATTGCTGAATTGCTACTAAGGGAAAAGTGGGATGAGAGCAGGGCGAGGCAGGAGAGAGAACTTGTTTGAGGGATGGATAACTTGGCTTAGTTCTAAGGGGTGGAGAGTGTTAAATCCTGAGCCCTGGTAAATATCTGTGCAACTCAAAGTCTTGTAAAGAAAATTGCTTATATATGATGAGGTCCAAAATGAGTAAAATGAAAGAGGACCTTCAGAGAATAGCCTGCTAAGAAATAAATTTAGTCTGGTAAATTAATATATTGAGATTGCAGCTTAAAATCAAGTCTAAAGAAATGCAACTTCAACTTTCCTTTCTCTTTGCTCTTTGTTATGTTATTTACTGTCATTTGCTGTCTGAACATAGCTCTGTAGGTGGCCTTGCTTCAACAGGGGTGTTGGACAAGATGACCTCCAGAGGTCCCTTACAACCTCAACCGTTTTGTAATTTTGTGATTTCATCTGATGTCCGATAACATTTGCCCATTTGTCACCAGAAGTCTCCTAGCATTCACCAGGTTCAGGTGATGATTATTCCAAGCTTGTGGTACTCAAAGACATTTTCTGTCTTATTTTCCTCTTCCAGGAGTGGCTGTTTTCTGCTCTGGGTGGGATTCTGGAGTTTTCTGCCTCTATTTATTATTTGTTTTCCTCTCTAAATCAGACCAGTTGCCTCGAGTAATAAGTAAAAAAGAGTCAGTCAGTCTCACTACAGTTCACTGGAATTGGTCTTTAGCTTTTTTCCTTCCCTTTCCTACTTACATAGCTGTATTTTTTTCTTGGTTCTGGATTTTTTTTTTTAATTTTTTTAATTTCCTTTCTCTATTCATTTTATATGCTCTTCTGTGACTCAGACATTAGAAGACATTGACAATCTTGCTCAGCCTTACTTTGCACATCTCATTTGTTCTGTCCCAAGTATTCCAGAGATTTGACATTCACTACTATCTTGCTATTTTATCTCTAATATTGAGAGAGGACCGGGAGTCTTGGCAGCCGTGCTTGCTGAAAGCAAGCTGAAATGGGAATGTGGAGCTAAAAGAGGGAATGCTTGGTATGTGAAGAGGTAGGTTTCAGTAGGGCTATTTGTCCAAATACTAACAACATACTTAGACCATGACTTGTCTCTGATTTGATGGAGGGTTAGATTGTTGTTACTTTTTCATCAGTACTTGCACTGTGATTGGACTCTTCAAACCTGGCCTGAGGATTTAGCCACACAACATTCATTAATTTTAATAGGAACTAACTCCCATAAACTCATCCTGTCTCTTTGGCGTTAAATTTTGTCTTCAGTTACATACACATAGTGTCACTTTCAAGTTCCTAAAGTATTGTCAAGAAGAGAGAATTGTGTATCCAGGGCCAGATTTTTGTGTAAAGACAGACTCTGTAACTGCAAGTGAACTGGTGGTGTACTGTGCAATATCTTCAATTTACTGACAGAGGTAAATTTGCTTAACTGAAAACAGAGATCCAAGTATTTATGCGTAGTTGCTGTTTAAGACAAGAAAATATATATTAACATACTTTATTCTTTCTTTTCTGATAGAAAGCGGAGGGATCATTTTCCTAAGTGGAAAAAACAAACCTGGCTATGCCATCACTGTAATAATGTTGCTGTGACTAGGATTTAATTCAGACATTTACTAGAGACCTCACAGAACTTAATTTGTCTTAAATGTTTACTCTTTCCTAGATGCTTAAGGAAAACAAATTAATGTATAAAAGGATATCATCAAGAAAGAAATTCTTGATTTGAATTCAATTAAATGTCAGCTTGTCAGATATTAAGTAGCACCGTGGGAGGACTGCTTTGTTGTGTAATTAAAATGGCTCATTGTTAGGGAGAAATATTTACAGAGATATTGAAATATTAGCTGGGATTTAAGCATGTTTATAAACTGGTCTCTTGGTACCTTCTCCATGTTATTTCCTCCAGCAGTTGTATTCATTCCTATAAATTTAATTCAGATTGCTAAAATCAGTATCTTCACAGAAATAAATAAAAATCTGTTTACTTACTCCAGTTTCAAAATTGGATGTTCTTCTGTTCTTTCATCTATAGCATCAATAACAAAACAACACAAGATTTGAAACCTTTGGGATACTGGAAACCAACAGGAATCTCTGGAATCATCCAAAGTGTTACCCAAAAACCTATCTGTAACAAATGCATGTCTAACTAGAAAGAAAAATGGTAAAAAATCCTAAATCTGTTTGCCACATAAAGCATACTTATTTGCTCCATTTCTGTGGGCAAATGCAGATACTGACTTCAGTTGTGGCAAAAATAGATGTGGCAAAAAGCAAAACAGACCAGAATGTGTCAGGGCTATTTTCGGTTGTATACAAGATTGCAGTGAGGTCCTGGATGGAGCTTCTGCATAGCACAGGAAATATTTTAATATAAAAAGTCATAATCAGTGTCACAAGTATGGATAAATCTATCTACTATATGGATAGGAAATGCAGACCTTACAATATCTAAGAAAAGGTATCTAACAAAACCAGGAAATTTGTTCCACTAGATTTTTTGTTGACAAGCCACCATTATTTCTGTTTATTTCAGGCTATAATCTGCAATCATATCCACACCTTAACATTTGACTCTACTTGTTCTTGAAGAAGAAAATCCCTTCACTTGAATGTGAACATGACCACATTAGCTTTGTGGAAGATAACTGTTGCAATATTTTTTCTGGGACTGAATGCTGAATGGGATAGTTAGTGCACTGTGGAAGTGCTGCAATGCTTGAGACCATGTTGCTCTTAGACATTACTAAAGGACTTAGGAAATATGTGTAATTAATTTTCAGCTCCTTAAACAAATGCCCTAGTTCATCAGGAAAGACATGTAAGCTTTGCATCTTGATATGTGCTATGTTGCTCAGAGATACTGTAAAATGTGTCGGGAAAGAAAAGTCCTTGAATTTCTTCTGCTTCAGTTGCAAGTCTATTAATAGAATGGGCAGAGAATCGTAATGCTTCATTGCTTTTGGCTGATGGAGGGGAATACAAGGACCTTCCTACTTTCAAAGTGGCTTTGAAATAGTATTACCAGCGACAAGGCATCAGAGGAGTTCAGCACTGTAAAGGAAAAATGATATTTTAAAAAAATAGAAAAATGCAATTTTCTCCTTACTTTTACTTTATCAGCAGGAAACTCAGATAACTGGCTCTGTCATTTCCCTCCTCATCTTCTGCAGCTTTAAATGAATGGGGTCATAAAGATATACTAATAAACATAAAATTTAATAGTGAAAGCTTTCTGGTAATCATCTGATTAAAGTGGGCACTGCATGACCCTGTAGAATAATCATGATCAATTACTAGCCTAGTGACTAGGAATAAACAGCTGATTATATGATTACAGAAAGCTTCAAAAATGTCATAGCAGCTGAATCCTCAGTCTATCTGAAATGTTTGGTCTGACCTTGTGTGAGATATTATGCAGTACCATTCCTGTGGGCTGCTAGGGTCCCGCGGTTTTCCATTAAGCTAAATGAGAGAGTCTTGACCATCACAATTTGCACCATTGGGTCCATTATCTTTTGCCCTACAGGTGATTTGCTATGTGCTTTATTACAGAAGGCAGAATAGTTGAGAGGGTATTGTCCTGCGGACAGCAATGTCAAAGCTTATCCGTGTACGAGTACAATGATACTTTCCAAGTTATACGGTAGAGAGTGCTGTATGATTCCCATTAATTGTGGTAGGAAGTACATAATTTAATATTACAAATTACTCTGAAAAGGAGTTAGAATGATTTTCTTGATGAAACAAAGCATAAAAGTGCATACAGACATTTTTAGTTGCTTTAGCACAATGTCTTTGACCCTAAAAGAAGAAAGCAGGTCTGTTATAACTACTCACATAGCTAAAATACACTGGCATGTGCTGGCAGACTAAAATGCTCATGTGAGTGTAGCCAATATATTAAAATGGCTGCAACTGTACAAAATCCCTTAGAGCAGTTCTAAACAGCCTTTCAACCGGCATACTTACCTTCTTTTCTTCTGACAGGTACTAAGCATCTCAGTATTCGCTCATGAACTGTTACCCCGTGAAAAATGTTGACGTGTGACTAGCCTCACGTAGCGCGCTCTGACTAAATTCTGTGCCTTTGTGTAGCAACGGCAGGGCTGACACCAGGCAAGGTGAGGAATATTTGTTAGTGAATCTCCTCAATAGCCAGCAGGGGAAGCTGCTGCATTGGTTTTCAGTGTGACTCACAAATATAAATGCTGGTTATTTTTAAATCCACAGATGAAAAGGTGGAGTTATCTCAAAATGAGAGACAGAATATGTATGTTTGCATGAAGGAGTTTTTGTCAGACTACGCTTGGGATGACTAAACTACTCACAAGTGAGAAAGCAGGGAATGAGTGGTGCATGATGGAACAATCAGGTGCTACTTAGTGTCTAAATTTAGTATGTCCTATATATTTACTTAGACTGCTAAATACAAGAGACTTCAAAAGCTGGCTTAATATAAATTCGGCGATTTAAGCAATTATTAGATGACTGTAGTCCTTGCTCCATGTGCATAAGAAAAGTGTTTCTGTGAAAAAGATACTGGACTGGAACAAGCCTGGGTTCTGTTTACAGGCTCATCACAAGTGTCAGAAAGTCATTTGGGATCCATTCAAAATATTTTTCTTAAGCATATGCTTGTGGTCTTCACAGAATTTGGCTTGTAATCCATCTGATGTTCAGTCTTTTATCTTTAAAAAACACTACAATACTTTGTCCTTCCCAACTTTTTCCTCATATTAAAAAGAGGTCTGTTTGATGGCCAAAAAGCTACAGTCCTCCAGCTGGTCTGAAATAAAGATGAAGCTTTAGCACATACTTTTACTTTATCCTTAAAATGTTATTGGGACCTCATGAGACTTCCAAGTTGCAAGGACAAATAATAAACATGAAATTGATTATTAAAGAGAGGTGGAGACCAAGAAATGTCTGCCGAATTTTTCAGCTGAATTTGAAGTAACCATGTATATGGTCCTAAAACCAATAATTTAACTATTAGCACATCTTTTCTTCTCAGTTTCTACCAGAACAGGATTTGTATGAGTGTTATCACACTAGTAAACTGGCAATATTTCCTTCATGCCTTATTAATAATAGATGTGTCAGATACTGTGGCACAAAAGAGGTTTTAATTGCGCATGTATAGAAGCTCTGCAATTAGAAAGGCCATTGTCAGTTCTAGTATGAACCGTGCCTTGAGGTTATATTAATGATCCATGAAGAGAGTTTTCTCGTGAAATCTAATACTCTTGGTTTTGTCCTAACTAATGATATAGTCCTAATTCAAATTTAATTCTAATTCTAACCTTTCTACTGGCATAAATGTCCCTCAGTAGGAACCTGCAAGTTTGCTAAACAGCTGAATGAAATTTATTATTTCATCTGTTGGAAATTTACTAGTTTAGGACCAACTCTTTCCTGTCTCTAGTTTCAAACAAATGGATTTTGTTCTCCAAATGGAAGTTTGGTTTGAAAGTGCTTGTAGATATATAGTGGGGATTTACTTGTGATTCTGTCCAAACTAATGCCTTTGTATAGCAAATATTAAAACACTGTGTACTCAGAGGTTACGTTGCTCATGACCATACATGACACGTGTCCATAGATATTTATAAGTTCAGTTCTACGCTAGTAGCAACTGAAGGAATGGACACAATTTATCCCTTAAGGTGACAGAATCAGTTGGTAACCTGTGGGTAATAAAGAGAAATTCCTACCTCATATGCAATTATTTTTGTTACAAGCTCTTATAAGAACAAAGATGATTTGTATTACTCTTTTATCATCAAGGAGATTAAACTTTACTTTAGAAATTGATTCAACATATATTTCAAATCTAGAAAAGGCTGCATATTTATGTTTCCAGAGCAGTCAAGACACCCAGAAGTACTGCTCTAGAAAGCTTAATATTTAATTTGTCTGTTGGGGAAAGCTTTACCAAAAAAGGCTGAAAAACAAACAAGTGAACGTTCCACTGGTACAGCTTGAGAGAGTCTACCAGGCACTATTTATTGCATCTGTTACCTTCTAAGCTGTTTGCTCTCATTCAAATAGCTAATGCAGTGCTGGAAGAGGTAAATATTAGATGCATGATGGCAGCAAGGATTTCTCCCCAAGAAAAAATAGACACCGTTGTTGGAACATTGAGTTATGGGGCAGACTCAATGTTCAGGCTTCAGAATTAAAGGCAACTTTAGAGGAACCGTAGTTGTGGGAAAAATCCCTTTATGCAAACTATTTAAAAGACTCAGCCTCTTTAGTCTAATACAGAGAAATGAGCAAGATATATGTCTTGATTACAGCCCATAAACACCTCTAATGGAGGAAAGATTTTTGACAGCTTATGTCTCCTGAAATTTAATAAGTAGTAGCACAAAAGAACTAAACCTACCATACAAAGCTTAAAGATAAAGATACAAAGATAAATTCAGGGTGAAAATAGGGGTGACAATATCTTAAACTATGTATGAATCCACAAGATATCACAGTTCCCATCTCCAAGTTGTCCTGTGAACTTCTCAGAATTTTTCTCCCAGTCATTTTTGGTTTTGACAGTGGTGTTATAGATTGGTAGAGACTAATTACTTTATACAGAAAATCAGAGAAGTATAGTAAGTCATTCCTTCTGTTCTTACGAGTCACTGAGCATAACAGTAAGATTAGCAAAAATATTAGCATTAGCCAAATGATATTTAGAAACAATCCTGTCACTAATTCCTTACAAATATTCCTGTTTCCTCATTCTGCAACAAAAACTGGTATTCCTTTTCTGTCTGCCTCATTATAAAACTTCTCCAGTTTTCATTACTACTCCCTTCCAGTATTCATTGACTTTCTATCACCTTTCTAATGAACTATCTGTCCAACACTTCCAACACACATATGGACGTGCCAGTTCACTATCTTGGATGGTTTCAGAAAAACAACCAGAAGTATTGCTTTGAATTCACTTCTTTTTTAACTTCCACGTCATACCATATTTTATTTATAACTACCATTTGCACTCCGAAGCCAACTACTTCTATCGATTTCATATTGCTTACAGGAATATATTAGCCTTTCTTATTTTACCCCAGTATTCATCTGTTTCCTCTGTGTGCTTCTTGTTACATCTTGTATAATACACTAAAAGTGAAATATCTCCAGCATATAAAAATGTTGAAGTACTCAGGTACCCATTATACTTAGGAAAAAAAATGGTTTTCACATACCCTTACATAATTCTTATCCTTTTAGTTTTATTTTTTTTATGTTTTACTTTTTTTTCGAATCAGTTGAAGCTGCTGACTGTCTTAGAGCAATACTGAAGGTGGTTTCTAAAACATCGTATATGTAGTCAAGTTTGGTTAAATATGCATCCTTTTTTCACATTCTTCAGTAGTTTTCTTCCTACCTTCTGAGTCTTTTGACAGGAAGATTTTATTAGAAGAAATTTTAAAACTCATTTTAAATAAATGGTGGATGGTTCCATTTACAGAGCAAGAGTTTAGCCAAATACTGAAAGCTTTAAGCAGTAAGAAGTTTTCCTTTGAAGCAAGAAGCCCAAATGTCTCACAGTGAGGAAAAAAATTGTTTAATTTCAGAAAAGATAGTACTTAAAGGAACTTGACTCTTTCTGCTAAGTTTGAGCATTTCATATCTATAGGTTTCTTTAAAGAGCCTCAAATTTTCACTGTTTGGCTAACATAATTGATCCCAGCTATGCCTCTGGAATTAGTTGCTATAGACTTGATTTGGATGAATCACATGACTACAGGCAGGACTTCACCCAGAGTCAGTAAATACCAGATGGTAAAATAGCCAAATACGTTTGTAAACAGCTCCCTAGGCTAAATCTCCGCATCAACAGCTGGAAGAGGGTATTCAATATGGTTAGTGCCTTTTTCTGTGTGGATACCAACTGTTACTGGACATTTGCTGTGTTTACTGAATACTGGGAAGAACCTTGATGCATATGAGGCTTTATATGTATTTTTTAGCTTTTCGTACATGGCAGATGTTGGCTGAAAACAATTAGGCAAAAAGCAAGTAGATTAAAAACTTCTTCAATAAATTATAATATAATTTAAATTAGAAAATTTACATTAGACATCTTCTCAGAATAATTATGAAACAATTACCTAATAATAAAGCTTCCAAGCTTTTTCTAACAGATGGTCAGAAGATGAAATATATTGGATCATAGATAATCAGCAAATTTAATATGCAGGATAAATGCAGCAATCTATCATCCTGCTATAACCCACTGTACTATAATGTACTTGTTATAACTCCAAGATCAGAGGAACATTCCAGGGTCTCTAATCTAATATAGGGGTGATAGAGGGGTTTGGAGACAGCAGTTCAGAAAGTTGTCTAAACTTGTAGCTTTACAGAGATACATGTTGACTTAACCACACACTTAGTTATGTCACCTTAAAAACAGTAATCAGACAACTTCAGGACTCACTATGTTTCACATCCAATTTCTATTGGAGTACAAATTACTTGCTATATGTTGTCATTCTAGACAATGATAGCTGCTTCTTGTTTTATGTGAATTTTATGTTAACTCCTTTATAAAATGCTAAATAAAAAGTAGGCATGTGTATTATATATTAGCCAAATAAAATATATAATGTCATATAGGTGTATGACAAAGTCATTTTCAGAGTCTGCTACTGATCACCTCACACAAATGAGGAGTTTTTATGCCTTCAGTATGTCTCATGAATGAACAGCACATTGCAGAAATGTTTATCTAGAATAGTTATAAATAGTAACTAACTATAAATAAGAATATTTGAGCAAACTTCTGTTTCATTTTATAATCTTAGTCTGTACCAAGCTGAAGTTAATGTGGTAATGTGATTCTTTTACCTTTTGTATGGTAGTGTCTTGACTTGATATGGTTTATACTTGTTATGACTAACAAGCAGTTTGAATTTCGATGTCTGATTCTGCACTTCAAAGCTGATGGTAGTAGTGTGTGAGTGAAGACAGCAATACATTACAACTTAATGAGCAACTGTTCTTACTCTGACTCATGCTAAGAACTATCGAAGGCAGAAGCTAATAAGAAAGATGAAAAACAAAATTCAGACTAAAGGGCTTTTAATTCACTATCAGTAGCATTTCTGAAAGAAAGTTAAAAGTAATTATTTGATAATTTGATTTTTATATTTTGGCCATTTTAAAATTAAACAGGTTTTCCCAGCTCAGTTTACAGTTTAAGAGTAACAACACAGTGTCATCCAGAAAATCTGAACAGCTTAGTCAAGTGAGCTGACTTGATGTTGCTGGAAAGTATACCATATATTTCAGTGGCAGTTTCTGATGCAGAACTGAAACAATCACAACTTTTACAGGCAAATTTAAAAACATATAAAAGCAAACTTAAAAATTCAGTTGAGGTTATAGTTTCACCACTAAGCTATTAATTATTACGAAAGATCCAATCAAATTAGTCTTGGCCTTATTGTGACAGGATCACATATGGTTGTTTTATGGGATCTTCATGAGCAATGGGGACTAATTCCACCTGTGAATAAAGCAGAAAGAGCGCATACAGGATGACATAACAGTCTATGTAAATCAAGCTTATGTAAAGATGATCTACCGTTTCCTAAAGTTTACTTTCCTGTTGAAACCTTAGCATGATCCTTGATGCATCTCCTGCATATGCCGATAAACTGTCAAGCCTACATTTGAGGATGCTCTAAATCAGAAGTCAGAATAACCCATTACTTAGCAGTAAGAGTAGAGTCAGCTTAGCAAGGTGAACATTATATTAGCGCCTAACTGTATTCAGATAATACTGAGGCTTGATCCCCTTGAATAGGGCAGCAGGGCTGGACATAATTAATCGAACTGAAGTGTAGCTGGATGGCAGGGCTAGTAACTAGTATCTTCTGGTTAAGAGCTGCACGTAGGAAGTATAAGTAGATCAGGACTAAAATCCAGTGTTCAGTCATGGTATAATATAATATAAAAATAGTAAATACTTAATTGCATTAATTTATTATCAATAAAGTATGTTAACAGTTAATTTTGATTTATTAATATTCTAATCATATTTATGCAATACAAAATTACACACATCAAAATCTGTCATTTACTGATGGGAAGGTTAGTAGTGTTATGTTTTCTGCATTATGCAGGGTGCTATTCTACTCTAGCTGTACAGTCAGTCACATAGTAAAGCCAAAAGGATAATCTAGACTTTTAATTTCCATATTTATTAAAAATGTGACTCTTAGTAAATCCTTGATTTTATTTTCTTGGTAAATTACACTTATTTCCTGTATGGTATTATAATCATTTCTAGCAGGCATCTCATTACTGTATTTGTAGGTTTTCTTTATAATATCTTAGGTCTATGAAAAAAAGATTCCAAAGTCACACTTCCTAAATGTACTTTTCCATGTATATGTAATGAACAATCAGTGAATAAGAAGTTTAAAGGACAGAATTACAGATGGCTTCAGAAGGGAGAGGCCACAGTCAAAATAATGATGTGGGTCTCTTAAATAGAACAGGCTTTAGGCATGTACATCCATCTAAAAAAAGTCTCTTACTATACCCCTGCAAGTATCCTAAATTTGTAGGCATCTTATTTTCGCTTTTTGTATATTCTCTGGAAGTTAGCAATTTTCTTTTCTTGCCCTGAACTGCCTTGATGTGAGCAATGAGATGCCTTTTCTGATGTTGAAATACAGGAACCAGGTGGAATTAATTCTAAGTCTCCTGAGAGCATCTAGTGAATGCATTCAAAGCACACCTAGCACAAACTATTCAGACAGAGCTCCCTGAAAATGCCTTTAGAGCGACTTTATTTTTTCAAGTGAAGATGGTACATAACTTCTGTAGTGGAGAAATCACGTAACTCAGGAGGTGAATGGTCTATCTTGCAGTTCAGTAACTAGGACACCTAGTAGATGAGTCCTGTTTTTGCAGGACTATTGTTGCTTTAGCCTGGTAATGCTTTAATAGAAAATGACCATCTATACATAGGTGAGTATCCCAACCATAATGATACAGAATTATTTTGTTCTATGTCTTTCTGATAACATGAATGTTGCCTTTCATTCTTAACACTGGCCTAGAAAAGAAAATAATGAATAATGTACTTCTGTTGTGTCAGCTTCGTGAGCTTCCGTTCAGATGGCAAAGATGTATATAGAGGGTGCTGTTTTTCCATCTAAATCCTCATTCATGCAAGTGTGTGTTCTTAATTTGGAGATGGTGTGTCACTGCTTTTGTATAAGAGCACTGCCATCTACACAGCTGCAAGATTGTTTCACATTACTCCTTCACTTGACTGATACAGTCGAGAAATACAGTCCAGCTTTTCCATAAACTTTCTGACAGTTTTAAACGTGCTGGAAAAGCACTACTGAAGGACCTCTATTGTATATTCTGATGAAGGTCACCACTTCAGGCTAATCTGAGCTTTGGAGCTCATCTTTTCTTGCTCAACGCCTTGCGAGGCAGCTGGCTTTTGGCACAGCACTCCTTGCAGACCACCACCTTGCAGAACTTCTGACAGCTCCATTTCTAAGCACCCTGCACTGCGTCCCGTCCAGCTGCCAGTCACTTCTCTCCTCTATAATCTGTCCACACAAAGCAATCCCAAGCACAGGTTAGAAATGACCAGTCCTGGGACTGATCATGCACTTCACAGTCAGAAATCCATTTGCTTCACATAAACACCTTGGGTAGAGACCTAAGCCTTGCTGGGGTAAAGTCTTTCTACAAATCCTGATTGCAGCCGGTCTGGTACAGTTGGGTAGGATCCAGATTAACATTTTTGTGCATTTTCATCCTCGAGATGGGAGGTCTCACAAGCTTGAAGACAGCAGAGGCAGGAGGAGACACAGATGAGACGATTTCAGGAGAGGAAATGCTGAGCCCTCGCCCCCACCACAGACACACAAGCACACCTGGAGGTGCTGCAGTGTGCGCAGAGCAGCAGCCCATGGAAACAGGAGTGAAGCAATGTCCCCACAGGAGCAGGGGGGAAGGAGGAGTTGGCCAAGGAACAGTCACACATCTGCCTCAGGAGAGTATGGGACCCCCCTGTCCCTTCTGGGGTGCTGGTGCCGGTGCCCACACCAAGGCCTACACTCCTGTAGGCCCCTCTCGGCAGGGGTTCCCTGGTCCCCAGGGCTCGCGACCACCCTCTTGACTGCCAGCACTTGTCCCCGGTGCTCAGAGGGAGGGTGTCAGGGCAGCTCCTGGGCTGGCGTCATGTGTGAGGGTTTGCTGGCCAGGGATGGGTCTAGAACAGCAGTGATGTCTGGGGAGCACCCAGCTCTGCATGGACCCTTGGCCTCCCTGGCACTCTCCTCACCCTGGCCGCTAGCCCTGATACCACCACTGGCTCCCCATTGCCCCTGTATTAACTACTCTCGACACATTCTCCATGTGGTGGCAGAGAAATGCCCCAGTCGCATGTACCACCTTTGGTCCCCATTCCCAGCACACAGCACACAGGACCAGGTGACTTCCTAGTAGGGGTTTGGTGCTGGAGGTGGGGAGGGTCTCTCCTCCCTGTGTAGCATCAACAGCACCAGCAGCATGCTAGAAGTCCTTCTGCCCTGGGAGTAAGACCTGCCCAAAGGCATGGGAGTGCTCAGGAAGGGTTGATGTGGCTTCAGTTAGAGAAATGATCAATAAGAATGGTAGACTGGCCAAAAAAGTTTTTACTTAAACAGAGACATCCTCAGCTGAGGTCATCTAGCCTAGCTCCTACGTGATCAATGGAAAGAGATCATAGAATCATAGAATGTGTTGGGTTGGAAGGGACCTTTAAAGGTCATCTAGTCCAACCCCCCTGCAGTAAGCAGGGGGCTTATGCCAAATATGGAAGATCCTCTTCAAAACACCATGTATGACGGAAACAAATCTCACCTTGTGGGGAAATATTAGAAAGGAACCTTACAAGGCCAATATAGGTTACATTTGAAAAGGGACTTGACAAGTGTTTAGTTTATATCAGCTTCTCTAAACTAAATCCAACTGCTTGCTGGACCTACCCATCCCTGTATTTCTAAAGCAGTGGTAGCACTGAAATTCTCTTAAGTGCTGAGAGTCTGTGGTTGGTCTTGCAGAGGCTTTGGAGTCGTAGCTGTGAGTGTCACAATTGCTCATATCTTTGAGCAGTGAAGTGACACTCCTGTGTTGATTTATGTGTGTTCTGCTGGGACATCATGATGGAGGTGAATAGGTGCAGGGGTAAAACATGCTAACCTGGAGTTTCAATTTCCAAATGTCATTGTAGTAGTATGTTCAAATCTCAAATAATAAAATGAGAGCTGCAGAGATTAATTACTAATAGGCAGCAGTGGCAAAAAATTGTACTGCTGGTTTGTGTTTCTTACATAGGTTACAGCCAGTTGTTCAGAGGCTTGCCATGGCCTCTGTGATTTCTCTCCTCTTCCCTGTACATCATTACTCCCATAAGAATGATGAATATAGTACAGGTGATTTAATGCGATTACTTACTTCTTAACTGAAGGGGGAAAAAAAAAGAAGAAAGATTTACATAGATAATGAAGTTCAGTTATTCAATTAAGCCTAGCTGTAGCAGCAGAGGCAAATGAATTGAGCAGCAGAAACTGCTGCTGCGTGAGAGGAAAGGGGATGAACATGATGGGTTGAGCACTGCAGAAGCAAGCTCGGTGCACGTATTGTAGGCAGGGTTTGAGAACAGGAGGGGAGAGAGATGTCTGTATATAGCAAAGGTTGACAGTTTTTATGAACTGGTAGAATAATATCTGAGGAATTTCAATGAAAGAATAGCATTTAAATTAGAGAATAAATTGCATATTCAGGTACAAACTCATTTGTGCATGGAAGACCAAGTGTTAAGTGTTCAATTAACACCGGAGGAGGTACTTAATGTTACTATCCGCGAGGCATGTGGAAACAGGCCTTTTGTTGCAGAAGCAGTAGTTCTCCAAGCCAAGTAGCATTGCGAAACTAATGTAAAATGTAAAACACCTCCCTCTGTATGTATATGGAGAGATAAAGTATATGTAGCTGCATGCAACTGTGCTTTACCCAATAATCTAAAAAGTGTAAGACACATATTCTCATTATTTGAAGTGTTGTTTTCATTTTTAAACAACAATTCTAAATTTTGTACTGACCGGTTTTTTATATTTAAATTCCAAAATATTCTGGTTCATGGCAGTTTAAATGCTTCAGGTTGCATTTTGTACTGTGCTGCTGAAAACATGTTTATGTAGCTCAAATATCAAGTCAGTACTTTAATAAATGCCTATTCCATATTAATGAACGTATTATAATTAATAAAAATATAGATAAGTCAGAATACAACATTCAGATACTTTCAATTAGAAAAATTCCTTTTTGCCCCTTTCTTACACAAAACTTTTCAATACTGTGGAAATCATGTTATTTCCAGAAAATAGGGCTTTGCAGACATTTCTTTGTCTGCTCCTACAACTTCTGATCCTTCGTTGTTCAAGAATAAATAGTTACTTGTAATCCTTTTTCATAATACGTTATATGAAATTGTGCAAAAGTCTTAAATTTCATATAAGAAAGATCTCAAGAATCAGCATTCATTAATAAATACTCCTTCATGATGTACCATATATTGACATTCAATGCAGAAAAATCAAAATGTTCTCTTTTTCTATCAGTCAAAATGCCTCTATGAACTTCTGTAGATATTAATATCCTTCTATGCATTCTTAAATAACTGTGACTATAAAATCCATAGCCTAGGCCTCTACGTAATTTGCAGAACATAGTAAAGGGCACTTAAACAGCAGCCACATGTCAAATCATAGCACTTAGGAAATCTCTTCCTGATGTTTTTTAATAAAAAAGTGTGAATTCAGGTGTTTATTTTGTTTATTATAAAACTTTAAAAACAGTGATGCTGAAATCATAAAGTTTCTGTTAAATTCATAGAATCATAAAACCAGAATGGTTTGGCTTGGAAGTGACCTTAAAGATCATCTGGTTCCAACCCCCCTGCCCTGGGCAGGACCCCTCCCACTAGACCAGGCTTCTCAAAGCCCCATCCAGCCTGGCCTTGGACACTTCCAGGGATGGGGCATCCACAACCTCCCTGGGCAACCTGTTCCAGTGTCTCACCACCTTAACAGTAAAGAATTCCTTCCTAATATCTAATCTAAATCTACCCTCTTTCAGTTTAAAACCATTACCCCTTTTCCTGTTGCTACACTCCCTGATAACGAGTCCCTCCCCATCTTTCCTGTAGGCCCCCTTCAGGTACTGGAAGGCTGCTATAAGGTGTCTCCGGAGCCTTCTCTTCTCCAGGCTGAACAACCCCGACTCTCTCAGCCTGTCCTCATAGGAGAGGTGCTCCAGCCCTCTGATCATCTTCGTGGCCCTCCTCTAGACTCGCCTCCAACAGGTCCATGTCCTTCTTGTGCTGAGGGCTCCAGAGCTGGACACAGTACTCCAGGTGGGGTCTCATGAGTGCAGAGTAGAGGGGGAGAATCACCTCCCTCAACCTGCTGGCCACGCTTCTTTTGATGCAGCCCAGGGTGCAGTTGGCTTTCTGGGCTGTGAGAGCACATTGTTGGGTTATGCTGAGCTTCTCATCCACCAACACTCCCACATTATTTAAATTAATTCCATTGAGTTCAGAAGTAGATTTGCAAAACACATCAAAAGTGCGGTTAAAAAACTAAAAAATACCCCCTCAAAAATGGAATTCATTCCACTACTTCACAACATAATTTTATTTCAATTTTTGTGTTTTGTCTTTCTTATGAATCTTTGCTTGAAGCAAGCAAGAACCCTAATTAGCTAATTAAGATTCTAAGGCTCAAATATTATTGACCTTTTCTTTTTTTGTGGTATTGGTTGGCAAGCATAAAAATGTTGCCTTCTCCTCATCTACTGGAGGCTCTCCAGGGCGTGACTTCTAATTACATTCTCAGAAACCATCACCCCTAGTAATTTGAATATAGGGCACATACCATTATTTCCTCCTTGCGTGGCATTTGCTGAGCTAGCAAGCAGAAAGACACAGAACTGGGAAGGCTTGTGAATGAATACTAATTGCATAGGGACACATCTTTGTACTTATTCTCTCTATTGATGTATGCAGGGGAGGAAAACTGCATTTGGTATTCTTGATATTTTTAGAGGCATGCAACCTTACCATAAACAAAGCAACCACCTCCCACCCTGTAAAACCCCCCTTAAACAGTGCAGCAAAAACAAAGTAGAGACACAGACAGATGTTTTTCTCCCTTTACAGATCACCTTTGAAGAAACACTTTCATTTTGAACTACTTTATTTGAATTTTTTATAAAATAGTATTAAAATCAAGTATTATATTATGCACAAAAGCTCAACAGCGTACAGCTCAGACTGCTGTTTGGGCACTGCATTACCTCTAAGGCAAGCACGCTATTCCTACTTAAGAGCTTGTCTGACTTGTTGCAGAATCACCTGTAAATGATTAGTAAACCCATGGAGCTTCAATCATTTTCTTATCTGTTCTATTGCCCACAGGAGAGTCATTACTGCAGTATTTACAGCTGCCACAATAGTTAATATGATCTAGGCATAGCTACTTGTTTACCCATTGATATGATGTGACAGTTTAATAATAACCATCATAATCATGCGTACATAAGACCAGAAATATTTTTTTACCCTATGGAGATGCTGTTTTCGTCTTCTACCAAAGGCATTCTATCCAGTCCTTTAAATTATTGCACTTCACTGGAGGCATTATAGGATATTTTTAGCTTTATCAGCAACTTAAAAACACACTGCTGTGTCTGTTTCCCCAAAAAGGAAGAAAAAAATGGCAAAGACTTTATTTTTTTGCAGATGAAATGGGGCATTCAGTAATAAAATGTAAAAATGAAAGTTGTCCCAAAAGGTGAAAACCAAATAAAATCAGCTATAAGGGTGTTAAATCCTAGAATAAGAAAGAAAAAAAATGATGACAGAAGGATTTACTGTGACAAAAAAAGCAGAACAGTTTCCAGCATACTCAAATGCACTCATTTACTGCTACATTTACTTATCATTTTGTCTGTTTTCTATCAGGTTCAGATTAAATGGATGATTTTTAGCGGCAGTCTGAAAGGAAGACGCTTTGGTGGACAAAGGACAAGGTTCCTATGGGTACAGTTTCGGATATTTTGTATGACTGATCCCAAATCCCCTCACCCCACCTGCCTTTTAATCACATACACCACTCAAGAGATGAGAAAATGTTACACAGTGAGACAGTCCTTCATTTCTCTTTCATAGCACGGTGAAGCAAGAAACTCTCAAATGGTAACAGAGCAGACCATTGCATTTGTTAAGCTCTTAATCTTAGTGTCAACCAAAGCCTCACCAGATGAAATGAAGTTTGTCTCTTGCAGTTGTGTGAACATTTGTACTGTAGAAGCTCACTTGAGATACTGCAGTTGGATCTCATGTCTATCCGTGACTGGCACATTAAAAAGCCATAAATAAAGCCCTTGTGTGGCTACTCAGTGTGAATGAATTGACAGATCCATCCAGGATAGAATTAAACTGAAGGCTTTAAATGAAAAGGCAATGAATTTATAACAGGATTATACAGCAGCCTGAATCAAGTTTGTACAATGCTGAGCTGAGAATTCAAGGAAAAACAAGAGACGGTACAAAGTATTGGCATTTATAATTGGCAAACGAGACTTCAGCGACCAGGAATTTCGCAGCTGCAGCAGATTCTCACGTAGTTAGAAAGACTGAAGAGGATTTTAGTTCCTGTGCTTCACCAGTTAGCTTTACTAAAAGACAAGTCCCCCAGTGGCAACTTCTATCTAGTTTTTTCTGCTCCTCAAAACTTGCAGATATTTTTAGTCAGAGTATTTTTTTTGGCTGTTCATGCGCATCAAGTCTGGCCTAAAATTTGTGACAGTTTAGGCCACTAGGATAAAGGTTATTATCAGCTGATCAACAAGCTATAGCAGAAAGCTATCAGAAGTTTCCTAAATTAGGGGATTTTCATACCCAGAATGTTTACCTCCTTGTACTTTATTTTAAAAGCGAGTTTGGGACTTCTTTCACAATTCTAGGAATAGATTAAATAAAATGTTCTATATAGAATTTTGCATACAAACCAAATCCCAGATGATACAGTTACCAAGTTCAATGGGAAAATATAGCAAAGGGAGACAGAAATTTAGAAGTAGAAGTTAGGAAAGACAAAAGCACTTTCAGCCAGGATATAACATGAGATGTTGATGAGGCAAAAAGATACAGGAAGGAAGGCTGTTATTTCAGGTATAAGGTATATCAGGTATATATATATAAGGTATATATATTAGGTATTTCAGGTATAACATTGCTCCGATTAAAAAAAAAAAAAAAATTTTTTTACAAAAGTCAGATTTTATTTCACAAGTTTCAACCAGAAGTGTTTACCCTTCAGCTGTCATCTCAACTCACTATTCACATACTGTACTAAGCTATAAAATCAGCTCTCTGCTGCTAGAACATTTTACCAGAGATTAGACCTTGGGCTAATAACCTCTTTGGTTGTTTCACAAAAATATTGCATGAAAAAAGCTTTCCAATGTTTAATGTAATAATTTTTGGATTCTCTATTGCAAATATATCTATAGATATCAAGTGATTGACCCTCTGCTTTTGGAAATGTCACTACCACGTCAGTCAAATGCGTGATTTGGAAAATAGTAGTAGTTGCATGCCTAGCAAGTAATCCTTGATAAAGAAATTGCATTTAGAAACAGGCATTTAATCTTTAGTTTTCATTCATCTATAAGCATCCTGAAGAAGATCCATCTTTGACTACTTTTGACTAGTTGTCACAGCAGGCATCTTTGAAATCTCATTTTCCGTGGTCTGTGATGCTTCACAAGGTTCTTCTGAAACTTTATGTTGCTTATGGGCAGTTGCATTTGCTCGGATTGTTTGAGAGTTGTTTGGAAGAAGGAGGAGGGATTGAACATCTCGGGCTTTGCAGAAGAGTCTCCTGTGTCCCCATAGCGTCTGCTACCCCTGAGGTAAATCAGTCCTTTCTCCTTTAACAGCGTGGGCCACAGGCAAAACCAGAACTCCAGTGTCACCACCACACTCTCCAAACTGATCTCCACCTTCATAAGTGCTTCCTAGACCACCCTCTCCTCCTCTAACAAGTCACATGAAACTAGTTGTTTCATACAGCAGTTTTAGGGCAGATACCCCATATTTTCGTCCTGCACCATGAGTCCAGGTCGATTCACCATTTTACCTTCATTTGCCTCCCGCCCCAAGCAACCGTGGTCTGACTCTTCACCCTTTCTTAGACTAGCAGCCTCTCTCACAGGATGCTTTTTGTCTTCAGCAAGATTCTTGGTCTGGGAAGCAGCTGCAGATCTAACTCTCTCGTTACAGTAAGTTGCAAGTAATCAAACCTGGTAAATGGAAACGTATGCTATTACATTCTGAAAATGCATGTCATTCAAAACGCTGGAGTAACCTCACCACCATACATTTTTTGAAAGTTAGTGAGAGAGTACAGGTATTACTATAGGTAACTTAAAGCTGTGGCAGTTATTTTTTTTCCCGTTTTTTCCTCCATCTCCTCTCATGCTTCCAATTTTTCGGAGAATTTGTGATGATTTGGCCACTTGAAAAAAATGACAGTCAAAAAACCTGGGCATAGGAAGTGCAGAAATGTTCTGTTCAGTTCTGAGAGGAACATTTAGCCAAGGAAGTTAAGGCTGTGTTTAGAAGCAATTAAACCTGTCACTTTAAACTGTACCTACCCTCACTTTGATACTGATAAGGAAACTCCTGCTGCCTAAGTGTTTTAAAAGAAATCATTCTCTTGAGGAATGTCAGACTCACTGCTTTAAATGTGGCTTCCCACTGCAGTGTTAATGAAAAGTCTGTTTGCCAGGACTATAAAAAAAAAAAAAATCCATGTAGTTCCTTTTCCTATGGACTTACATATCTTGAAATCTACCTGTATTTGCAGTTACCATATTAATAAATAATAAGTGATGCTTTTCTTTCACTAATGGCTGCATCAAACTTATATCTGGTGGCACATCAGCAAATAAGCTTCAGTGAAACCAGTGGCATGTTTCTGATGAATCAGTGACGTGAGATCGAGCTTCAGTAATTTTATTCTATGTCAGGCCTAAATGTTTAACAATTTTCACAGCAGTCAATCAAGCCTGTTTCTTTTTAGCTTGTTCTTTCTTTCTCTCTCTCTGGTGTAAATTGGGAACAATCCTGTCTGAATTCAACGGAGTTATAATAGTCTAAGGAGAGAATAAGAACACGCTCGTGCTAGATTTGCTCTCTGACAACTGCCTTAAAATAAGTAAGTAGAGAATCAAAAAACCAGACCAACCACAACCCAGCAACCCTAAATAATACTGACAGGGTATGATAGAGGCAGCCAAACTATTGAAAGTCAAAAACCCTGCCAGTCCATGTGATGACAACTATGATTATTCTTTTTCTTTGGCCTGATATATGGTCATCTTATCATGACCTCAGGTTACAGTTCTTGTCTAACATTATACAGTACCCAGAGGTATTCACACCCCTGTTCTATATCCCCTTCACATACGCAATTCTCACTGAATTATTTGGGGAATTATTTTTTAGAGTTTCGGTGTAGTATGACTACTAATTTTGAAAAATAACAATTTCTCACTCATTGTTTTGTAAATAAGTGACTATTATGAGAGAATACTAAATTTTCCTTATAATTTTTGGTATGGTGACTCCTTGTTTATTTTTAATACAGTTACTGTACCATGGGCACTTTTTCTTCTTGTGCATGGTAGATGTCTAATGTGTTTTGCCATGTGATAGGGAAATGGAGTAGGTGACCTTTCAGGGTACCTATTTTTCATGCTTCCCTATTTAAAACAAAGGGAGGTTCTCAGTATATGCAATCCACTTTCATCCTGCCTTCACTGTGTCTGCATTAAGATGAGGTAATAGAGATATGATAGGAATTGGGAATGTTGTAATGTGTAGGTGTTACTTGTTTTTGTGTAGTATAGCTCAATTTTAACTGGCTTCATTTCTGCTCTTCAAAATCAGAAATATGGGATCTTCAATTACATCTTTTACATTTTCTAATTTCTTTTATAATTGACAGTGCAAGTGCTTTAATTCTTAAAGTATATATTTGATTAAATTTTATTGGCTTGTAAGACATATTTCATTGTTAATCTTAGTTAAATGGATTTGTTAAATGCTCCTTTGGAGTATATGCATCCTCTCCAGGTTCTGCTTTTCCTCAGTGCATTAGAAATTGAGTTGGTCATTTAAATTACCTAATGTACTGAAAAGAAAGAATTTTTCCAGAAAATTGATCTAGTACATAAACCACTTGCCTATGAAGTACAGTTTAGTCTTCTTTTTGTTATAACAGTGTCACCTTTTTTTCTATAAAAAGATAGTATGGTAAAAACATCATGACTATCTGATTCTGATACACTGCTTAGGTATATATAACTAGAACTTGATCCTCTTTTAACTGAAATCTCTATTTTGCCAATCTTTTGCACTGCTGCAGGCAAAGGAAGGAACCCCTCCATGTTGTTTTTGTTTTAATTCCTGAGGTTTTTTTAGGTTTTAAACTTCCATGTGAAATTTGCTGCACAATATCTTTTCAGCAAAAGGTCAGTGTCAGTAAGCTCAAAAATACTTACAAACATTTTTGGTGCATTGACCTTTTGCTAAATCCAGGTGGTCATTCCAAAGAATCTAACTTAGATTCTTGGCCTTGTGCACTCCAGTGCCTAATATTTTTTTTCCAGGGCCAACCAGCTCTTCACTTTCAGCTGCTTCCCTTTTTTTTTTGGTGTTCACAGAAATTCTAAAAGGAAATCATTTTCAGTGGGCAGCTGACAGTATCAAGAAGTTTAAAGTTTGATGAAAATCATAGCTTCAAAAATCCAGATAAGTCCAATGGCTGGTCTGCTCTTGTGCTATGCTTTTAATAGCAATCAGTAACAGATGCTTCCATGTAGGTGTAAGCTGCTTATAGTGATCCTAATCATAGCACTGTCACAGGTGGTGAGAGCCTTGCTATGTATCTGGAGGGATCAGATCCATGTTCCAAATCACAGACAGTGATATCTTACTTGTTGGTTCTTCATAAACTTCAAAAGGTCTGGTGGTTTTTTTTTTTATAGCCCTGTAATAGGAAAGTTTCTGGATTTTTTTTTTAAGAGGTGGAAAAAAAGAGAAGATAGTTTCCTACATCACTTCAGGTCAAAGCAATCCTGTTCCATGGACTGCTGTGAAGCCAGGGGCATAAGGATTTCAGGGACAGCAGCATCCTAGAAATACTTGAGCTGCTCATCTTCAATTTGTAGTTAAAAATAGAAAACAAGATAAGGAAAACTTTATTTAAATGCCATTGAATGAGATGTAGTCTGGTGAACGTTCTGTCTTCGCTATTCAGGGTGCATTTTTTAAAAAAAAAGCATTTAGCTATTAAATAGTATTTATTGATCACTATTTAGTTTTTAATAACTGTTTAGTTATTAAAGAGTTAATATATTAAATATACTCCTGTGGTACCCACTTTGTAGAGATATTTAAAATAAATTAATCAAATATATGTCAGCTATAACTTTTAACTTCAGAATCGAACTGAAAAGAAGTGTACTAAGGACTAAATGAATGTGTAATTTTCAAGTGAAAAAATTTGCAACACCTTTAATTAGTGTGAGTGTTAATATTACAGTATTGTGAGGTAAGAATGGATGGTGTTAAAAGATTAAAGAATTAAAAATTATTTCTAGATCAAACCCCGTAATTTTTAAATGGATTTTTAAAACTATTTTTGAGCTTTAGCCCTCCTAGTTTCAGATTTTTCTGAGTAATTTTGAGATATTTTTAAGTAAAGTTTCGTACATTTGCAAAAATCTGAGGTGCACTAAATTAAAAAGATTTAGAATTAAATATCCAGTGGTGGCAACAATGGAGTTTCAAGCTCTTATCAGCATCTTTTATGCTTGTAGAACTTTCTTATGCCTTAGGACTTTTAATGCCAGAAGCAGAGATTGTTAGTTAGTTTTGGATTTAAAAATTTTCATCCTTAAGGTAAAAAGCAGTTAAAAGAAGGTGTTTGTGATACAGTACTCAAATAAAGTACTCTCTCTCCAACATGCAATTCACCAAAAAAGTCTTTCATTGACTATAGCATATCATGAAAATATGAACTTCTGTGAACTTACAGAAAATAACAAAGAAGCCTGAGGAATCCAGAGCTCTGCAGCTGCTGAGTTATTCATAGCTTGGTTGAAAGGCTGCGTAAAGGTAGGTTTCCACAGCTGCAGAACAGGAGGACCTTGCAAGGCTTCTGTGATCCTCAATCTGGAGAAGTGCACATATTTATAAGGGTACTAGATGAAGCAAGATTTACAGGTTCAAAGAGACATACTCCTGGTGTAGTGGTCAGGCTTCAAGGGCTCTAATTTAGCTATGATGCCTCTCAGTTTTTTGGTCTCTCAAATCTGATTTTTTTTTCTATTCTTGAAAAACTCTGAAAAATAGCAGAAAATTCAGAAGGGCTATAAAGCTTTTGACCAATTCTCCTTCAATTACTGTTTAGAATACCTATTTTTCCTCTAGTGATCAAAGGACTGTTGTTTTCAAACTATACAAAATAAAGACGGAGTGATACAGATTCCCCTGTGACTCTTAAGCTCACTGCACTCAGATTAATCCTGGAATTTGAAGCCCAGGCGATAAATTTAGGTCTGTGCTCCAGACCTGTGCAAAATGGGTATATTAGTCTGGGTTAGTACAAGTTTGGGACATTGTGCTTCATTTTACTGAATATTTCAGTCTTGGTACTCAAACTTCAAATCTGTTAATACTCAAAAAATACTGAAAACTTGAAAAATAATATCTTTACAGCAGAAATTGTTTGAAAACTTTCATTTTATAGAAACATGTTCCATCATGGTTTTACATCAAAGGATAATAATTAAAGATACAAATAACTCTAGTTAAGTCTTGAAATCATTACATAACATTAGGGTTTGTAATTAATGTCATAAAACGTGCCATGCAATGCCATTTCTTGACTTCTAATATAACCCTGCGTGTTTAGCTGTTCAGTTTCCCATCAGTGGGCGGAAATATTCGAATAATCCTTACAATAGCTAGGCTTGTATAGTAGGTGTCCAGATTACCCACTCTGTGTCCTATCTTTAGGCTGTTTTGATTTGTATCTGAGTTTGCTGTAGCTTCTGAACTTGCTTCCAGGATCCATATGTCAAAGGCAATGCGTACCAGCACCTGAAAACAGATAGAAATAAGTAACCATTCATATTAAACTAAATCCGATGAAAATGAATTTTATGTAGATTAACCTTGTTAGGTAAACCATCCTCAGATTGACAGATTTAGGAGGTTTTGGTCATGTTAGTGGGTGGGGAGTGGAGTCACAATTATTTCGGTCAATAAAAGTGAAGATGCTCCCTATTTCTATACAATGCTATTATATCTGAGACTAAAATGAATTATGGTTCTTGAAAGCAAGCAGTGAAACTGGTCAAAACATCTTGCTGAATCTTCTCCTGTTTTCATGGAGTTTTAAAGAAAACAAAGATATGGGTCTGACATATCTAACACACAGATTTCTGACAGAAACTTGCCTAGTTTCTAGCTAATTCATGGCGGGATTTACAGTTCCCACACTTCTAAATCCCATAGCTACAGCACAGCAACATCACGTAATGTCGCACATCTCTTGTGCAAGAAACTCGGTAGTTTGGACTCCTTTCACCGTGGATAAGGATACAGGTCAGTAGTCCTGAAGCTCAGAGTCTTAGACCCCAAGTCCTGAACTGAGGATTCCTGTGGCTCCAGTGAGGCCCCTCTGGACTGTCCTTTGGAAGCAAAGACATCCAATAAAAGTCTCAAGCAATGTTTTCTTGAGGAAGTTTGTTGTGTCTTGTGAAATGCAGGTTTGATTTAAGACTAATTACTGTTGCCTTTGCAAAAAACGACATTTTTCATTGTAGTTAAATGATAAAGACCTCTTCATTTCCAGTATCTCACGTAAATAAAAGATTTATTTACTTATCAAATTGTATTTATTGAATAGTCTAGCTGTATAACATGTAAGTTCCACATAGTGGTGGTGTTTCTAGGTGGCTATCATTCAGTCTATGAAAAGAATTAAACTGTAGTACATTCCTGCTCAAAAACGTCTTAAAGGTGAGGAGAATCCAAAGAGAAGGTGGGTTCTATTGACATCTGTTAAAGGTAAACGAAAGGACCACTGGAAAGGCTTACAGTATTATTACGTTATATATGTTGCTATATTTTGTTGAGAAGCTTATAATGAAGCAGAGAAAAATGATAAGAATATGACTCTTGGACAACTAACTATACTTTAAACTTTCCTGGAGTAAACGGTTACGTTAACCTATGGCAATAATTTTGGCATGGGGAAGAAGAAATTAAAGAACAGAAGAAATTTAAGAAATTTGAAGAAGACATTTAAAGAAGCAATGAATTTAAGAAATTAATGTACGGAGGAAAACAGAAGTGTTTGGCTCTTGAAGCTGACAGAAGATCTGTTAAAATTCTCTAGTATATAGAAGATCGTGGCAGCTCTGAAGTACCATGTTTCATTCAAGCAGAGAACGGAATTAAAAGGACCTGTTACCAAAGCTACACATCTAACTTTCTAACTATCTTTGAATCACTTTGTTCAGACAGCTGGAGCCCAGCCTTGGGGAGGGGGAAGGCTGCAGTTAGGGTGTGGAGCAGAACATGATGAGGGATGAGTCGGAAGCGGAGCAAGCATAACTTCTACTGCAGGCCGAGCAGCGGCTTGAAACCTGTCCATGCTGCTAGAGACTTATGTGAGGCGTAACTACAGGAAGAGGGAAGTAACTACCTGACCAAGAAATTACCCTGGATACAAACAACGAACTGTGATATAATTAAAGTTATACTTCAGGAATTAGGAATTGGATGCTATTGTTTTTCTATTTGGCTATCTTCTTTTCTCCCTTACTAAAATGCTGTTAGGTAAACTAATTCATTGGTATTTGTGAATAGGGGAAATTAGCTCACCAAGTACCAGCAGGTTTAACTTAATTTTTCCTCAGCTTCTGGGTGAAGATACAAGCCACTGTTTTGTCAGCAGACTTTTATTTTAAACTTTGGCCAACTTGCTGCCAAGCCAGGTCTGAGGGGTGAGTAATATATCTGGATCTTCTGCAAATTGCTAGGCTCTTTAGTTCTTATCAAAACTGATGACGAATCCTGCTCCCTTTAGAGATTTTGGGACAATGGGAGACTTGCAGAGAAATCCTATGAACTGGACCTAGTTACCTAACTTCTACCAACATGAATGGGAGATAAGAGCATTTGAAAATCTCCCTGATGTTTATTTGTGTCTTTAGGCATATAAGTTCCTAGCAAAATTTGTCTTACAGAATCTTAAAAAAAAATCAAAAAACCTCCAAACATGTAGTTTTCTCCTGATAAGTAACCAGTAAAGGTCTTTGAAGTAAGTTGAGGAAATCTCCCCAACAACTGAAATGATCTGTATACTGCTAAAAAGATGAAGATAAAAATGTATCCATTATTATGACAAGTAATAAAGAAGGGAAAAATAAAGTGGGGGGAGGTGTTCATTGCAAAATTAGTAATTTTTCGTTGAGAGAGTCTACCTGCAGTCTTGCCTGGATTACTCTTGAATTAAAAACTCAGAACAGGCTAAGTTTGGACCCTCTGGTATGCAAATACTCACCTGGGGCAATTACACCTGCACATGTTATGTCTTTTCAATGCAATGGGTAACTGGTTTAATTTAGTTAACAAGCCGATACTTTAGGCATTCTGCTTCACTGGTTTGCACATGATTCCAGCCTTAATACTTTCCTAAAGTTTAAATTAGAATTTTGACTGCTGCTGAACTTTTGAAATTACTTTATCTGATATGTAATTCCAGAAGCTCAATGCCAGTAAAAATGCTAATTATTACTTAAGTCCAAATGTAAGTTGAGTTTGTGAAATGCAATAAAATCAGATTTTCTAAGTATTTTTATAATGTCCTTTTGCAAATGTCATAAAAATTTAAGATACTAATAATTCTACTACTTGACAGCATTATGAATTATGAATAAAGCGTATTCTCCTTTCATTCCCCTTTTGAAGGATGTTTTTAATGCAAGCAATAAGCAAAAGTTTCAAGTTCTTAAAATACAGCTTCCTTGCTCAAACTGGCTTTAACAAACTCAAGGCAAGTCCACTCTGAGCTCCCACAGAGTCATACATTGGACGTAAATGAGAAAAAATAAATGGACAGAGAGAGGATGAAAATAAAAAAGTTGGTATTTTTAATTAATGACAACTCTACTATTGCTATAGTTTGCAAGGAACAAGCAAAAACAGGAATCAAAAAGCAGATGATCTAAATGTGATTCGTAGTGATTTTGTTGTTACCTTTTTTAAAATTTTGTACCAAAACAGTCTACCAAACAAGTGAGACGTGACAGTGATGGTATTAATGCCTTCTGCTGTCTGTATTCGCATATTTATTTCCGTTAGACCTGTTCTGGGCTGGACAGGAGCTCATGTTGGTGTATTTCTGTGTGCACTTTTCCAGTTTTCCCAAAAAGGGAACTAACATGCAAAGCACTGAACAAGCTTTATGCCTCACAGAGAATGCTAATGAGCGGTAGTGGACAGGCTGGCATTTTTCTGTTTGGTTCAAGAACAGCGGGAACATCTATCTCAGATCTCAGGCCAATATTGACTAAATTTTAAAAGAAATTTGTATTCCTTTTATTTCTGTCTGAAAACCTAGTTGAGTTTAAGCTCTGCATATGACCAATTTTATTCAGGTATTCCTCATTTTCCTCCACCCTAAAAAAGCATTGCAATTTCAAGTGTTTCTTAGTTCGCTGCTTCAGATCGGGTACTAATCTTTCTGTCTCTTTCCAGGACTTAGGTTATACTGTCAGATTCAGTGTAAAGCAATGCCTTTTCTTGGGATGAGGCACTCGGCAATCTCTCTAACCTCCCAGAACACAAAAGCCTCTGACTTTCCCTTCTCTCTCAATTAACTTATCACCACTTTCCCCACCATCCCACCAACAACTTTTGGGTACTCCAGACTTCTCCTTTAATCCTGAGGTAACATGGCAAGAAAGCAAGGAACAAAAACTTAGCAAAATAAACTTTTCATCACTTACCCATTTCACTGTAATCTCTTGAGAGTTAGACAACTGTCTGACCCTTCCTGTTCAATCTTCTCAGCATTTCTCTACAGACAGAAGTCTCATATTCACTTCCCTGTATGACATAGACTTCTGCTGCACCACCCAGCAACCCAAACCGTAAACCAAAGCTCTACTGCACAAGGTGCTGTAAAAACACAGTCCTAAAAGATGATTTCTAATTCAAAAAAACAGATGAGACAAACTAAAAGACTGTTGTAGACTTCTTACTGGGTTTTGGATGCTTTGTAGGAGCATATATTTTGTACTTTGGAGATGATGAATGAAAACTTTTACTTGAAAGGGGGCCCAAAAAGATATTCAGGAAAGAAGAATGAAAGAAAACTTTAACTAAGAAACTGTAAAAGGAGTGTCCTTTTGACTGAAATAGCTTGAATTAATCACAGTCAAAAAATCAAGACTTAATTTAGAAAACAGCCTGGTTGCAAAATTAAACTAAAAATTGGATGTGATCTTCCCAAAGACATGTAACAAGTTAGAGATGCCCATTTTCAATATAATATTAAAGCAGTCTTGTTTTACTGATTTGAAAATAAAAGAATGACTGACATACATAACGTTCCTTATACTCACTCCAAAGTTTCCACCTGAAGGAGTGATGATACCCTTAATGTTTTTGCATGTTAAGAAAGAAATCATCAATTTGTGGTTTTCAGAACTTAGCATTAAGAATTTTTTCTTTCTGTTAAATCAGTAATATTGTATTTTATTTTGTGTTTATATTGTGTGGTCATTTACTGCATTATATACTTAATATTTTCAGAAACCTTTGAAAGTATTTCTTTGGAGAACTTGTTTGGATAAATTCCTGATACGCAATTCATGCGAATAAATCAGCAACATGCTGCTTCTATATGATGGCAACTGTCTTTCCTTTCAAGAGCTGTGCCCTAGTTTTCTCCCTGCCCTGGATGATTTGAGTCTCTCCCTGTTATTTTTTTGGGCTTTGAGGAAGGCAAGATGTCCACCATGACATGTTACTGGGTTTGTAATCAAGAAAAACTGCTGAGGCACTAGATTGATTGGCATTTTCCCAGTGAATGCTGTAGAAGGGGTTATCAACAATAAGCATGCAACATAAATCTGTATTGTTTACATTTAAATATGTTTTCATCATGAAGTTCAAAGTGGCTGGTTTAGAACAAAATTAAGTTCCCAAATGTGATACAGGCTGATCACAATCTGTCACAACAATTAATGGCAGTGAGATGCAAAGACAGTCTTAATTACTGAGTCAATTTCCAGGAGAATTCCTGAAAGAGGAAAAATTAAATCAATGCCTGGCGATACTCAGAATAGGCTTTAACAATGAAGAGTAAATTATCTGGACACCAGTAATGTGAAGCTTAGAGGGAGATGAATTAGCAGTAAATTAGTAATTAAAATACTTCTTTTTCACATTTAAAGTGTTATTAAAGCTGTTGTTTCGATACAGAATGAGGCTGTTGACATATCTCTTATGAAAAATTAGTTATAAATATTACAGCTTTCAGTTCAAGAGTGCTATGAATCTGAAAGCCTTCCTTTCAGATTTACTCATAAATGCTCTTTAAAATATTTATTTCCATTAACATCTTTCAGGGCCACTGGGATTAATCTTAGGTCAAGCAAGAGATTTGAGTTTTTGATATGGTTATCATGAGAGCTGCTTAGTTTCTGATAATTTCTAGTAAATCTAACACAGTTTCATAATCCCTCAGACTAGAAGAAAGAACAGCCTGTGACAAGGTAAATTGAAAGTTACGATTTAATGACCCGATAGATGCAGTATAATATCAGTTCCTATTTTCATGCCTGGAAGAACAAACAGACATTTTTTCCACTTTGTTTTTAATACCTAAGATGTTTATGAACTCCAGCAGACTATGTATGCCCCAGCTAATATTGTTTTAATATCATAAAGCTGCCCTGGAGTGGAAATATCCATTTCAGTGGCAGCTTACTGGAAAATTCTAGTCAAACCCAATTATCTATGGTTATTTTCAAGCTTGTAGATCATTCATTATTAATGGATGAGTTAATTAAATTAATTTCAGTGAAAATGTTGAGACAGAGCGATTCCTGTTGAGGTGATATGCCAAGATATGCCAGGAGATGTCTGCTTCTTCATTAATTTTGTCTTGATTGAGGTTAGGTGAACCCCTCTGAGAGTCTCTTAGCAAGCCTTAGTCCTTTAGGTGAGAATCAATTTCTACTAAAGGCAGTCTTGTGTGTAGCGCTGATTTGTTTTTCTCTTAGCTCAAACAAGAAATTGAGAGTTACATTAAGCCTTCCTATATACTGACTGCTTTTAATTTGTTAAGCATGAAGATTAAAGCTGCCTCCTTGTGCAAAATGTGTCAGGAGCTGCTGCCCTTGTGTTTTCTGGTGAGTGGAATAGATTTTATGACCTTGAATTAGGTCTGACGGCTGGGTGCATATTTTACGTTTTCAGTAGCTTCTGTTTCAAGAAAGGTAAGTGGAAGCAATGAAGATTTTTATTAACAGGAGAGGAATTCTCCTGAGCTCCAGCTGCTCCAGGCCGTCAGGAAGGTCTGAGCAGCACTGTGCAGGTATCTCATGATACCTATTAGAGAGCTTTCACGAGTTAAATTTCTCAGCTTGCCTTGTACATCTAGGCAATATGACCTAATTATTTTTTCATATGTTTCTCTGTTCACCAGGAAAGACACACAGAGCGATTTAATTAAATGTTGAAATACTTTTCAGTAGTGACTAGAACTGGAGATGTGCATGGTGGCAGAGATTTCCTGCACTCCTTGATGGGCTCAGCCTGTGTATGGATTGGAATCATGGTCCCTTTTCTTTTCTTTTTTTAGTGAATAAGGCTTTTCATAGAGCATGTGGGAAGTCTGACTATAAGACTATGTGGACTTGTTATATGATCCTGCCAATCAATACAAGGAGCTTTAACTCTTGTTTGTCAATAGAGGGGACGGAATAATTTCCTTTTTTTCTGAGCTTTGTCCAGCATAGAGCCTGCTGGAGAAATATGTCCTATTATGGCCATTACTCTAAGATCAATTTTGGTAGCATAATTCTTTCGTGTCACAGAATCACAGCATGGCAGAGGTTGGAAAGGACCGCTGGAGGTCATCTTGTCCAACACCCTTGCTCAAGCAGGGCCACCTAAAGCTGGCTGCCCAGGTCCATGTCCAGACAACTTGGGAATATCTACATGGAGGAACACTCCACAGCCTCTTTAGGCAGCCTGTGCTAGTGCTCAGTCTCAGTAGAAAATTGTTTCCTGATGTTCGAGAGGAACTTCTGTGTTTTAATTTGTGCCCACTGCCTCTGATCCTGTCACTGAGCGCCACTGAGAAGAGCCTGGCTCTGTTGCCTTTGCAGTCTCCTTTCAGGTATTTGTACACGTTGATAAGATCCTCTCTGAGCCTTCTCTTCTCCAAGCTGAGCAGCCCCAGCTCTCTCAGCCTTTCCTCATAGGAGAGAGGTGCCGGTTCCTTCATTGTTTTTGTGGCTTTTCACTAGACTCTCTCCAATATGTCCATGTCTCTCTTGAACTGGGGAGCCCAGACCTGGACACAGGACTCCAGGTGTGGCTTCACCAGTGCTGATAATATAATGAAAACTGTATATGTTTAATTAATAGTGAAATGGAAATGATGGTGAATTAATTTGCATGTGGCCAGCACTAAAACCTTGTCAGGGCACCAGGGGGGCCAGCGGCTCCCCAGGGCTGTGAGTGTTAGGGGCTCCACCAGGTGGGTGATGGCAGGGACCGGCAGCCATGGCCCATCCCACCACCCCAGCCAGGGGCAGGGCAGCCGGGAGCATGGGGGCCGCCCCAGCCCTGGGCATCAGGCACCTTCCTGGAGATGGGAATAGGCTGAGGCCAGGCCGGGATGTGGACCTGTGGGTGGGCCTGGCTGTGTGCAGCCCATGGCTGGAGCTCCATGTGGGGAGCTGGAGACCGGCCCTGCTGTGGCATCGCCGGGCCAGGGACTGGCAGCCCAGGGGGCCAGCATGGGGTCCTGTGCCATGGGTGAGGTGGGGTGAGCCCTGGAGGTCTGGACAGAGACGGTGAGAGCTGGTGGTGCTCTCAGGGACAGGACAAATCCTTAGAGTTCATTTTGTCTTTACAGTCAGTTTGGTTTTATGTGGGACTTCGAGACTGGCACTTTTATCTAAAAAAAAGTACAGTGTGTTGACAGAAATTATTATATGCCACAGTTCTGTGTTTATTATGTAAATATGCTTTTTCTTTTTCAAGAATAGCTGTCAATAATGTCTAAAATTGCCCAAAATAGCACTGTGAATCTTATTTTTCTTGTGTATGTTTGCCATATTTAACTGTTTGGCACGGAGCTGTTTTGATAAGATGGCCTTGCCAGAGTGACTTTTGATTTCTCATAAAGAGAAAAATGAAGAATAGGAGAGGCTCTGCCCAGAAAATAATCTTGCACATATCTTATAAAAAAAAGTTTTACCCTAGAAAGAAGGACATAAAATGTGATCATCTTGGTATTAACTTTGACTTTTTTCTTTTTTCCTTCTTTTCTGAATGAAAAGACAATAGAATTTATTTAATGTGTAAGCCTGTGAAAACCTGCTGCACACAAGCAGTTAAAGCTGATAATCAAATATTTTGAGGTTTCAATCTGCGTTGGCCAGACGCTTGGACTGAAGATGCGAGCAGGATTTACAGGAAACAGGCTGGTGGCTGGTGATGGCTGCTAATTGCATGACAGAAGTGAAGGTGACAAGGTGTTGTTATAGGAATTAGGGCAGGGGCAGTGTTGCTTTTGCCCTGCTGACCTTCACTTAAAATAGTACTGTTTAAAAGTCAGGCATCTAAATTGGGAAGTATTTTTCCCATGTTAATAATCTGATTAAAACTTGCACTTGAAACACAAACGTAATGTCAAATTAAGTATATATTGCTCCTGACTGACTTTGCAGGATAGACAGGATACATAGAAGCAGCACCTACTCTGTTTTCGCCTTGCTTAGGTTTTACTCCTCCATTAGCCCACGTTGTTCAGACTCAGCCCTCAGTAATGAAGTATTAATTTCTTCCTGCAGTTTTCTGACGTTTTTAACAGCTGAATTTCAAATGCTTTGGATGGATTAATTTGTTTTTACTTTATAAAGGGGAAGCAACAGCCAGACGGAATTCAGAAGCTGATCTGGGAGTCTCTATTGCATATACACAAATATGAGGAATTAAAGGATTATCTGTGACAATATAGTTCTGGCACTTGCTACTTTTTCCATTGTTTGGAAAACAATGTTCTGTAAATGTATCTATTTTGCTCAAGATCTCCTTGGGCTCTTTATGCTTTTTTTCCATCATTGTCTGGTAAAAACATAGGAGAAATGTAAAATAATTTTCTACTTCTTTAGAAACTTAGGAAGTGTCTGTGGGAGCTATTTATCTGTTTAACAGCATACTACAGCAGAAGTGGTCATAGAATTAAGTGAATTCTTCTAATTGTATTAGCCTTTGTCAGAGTTTGTAGATGAGGAATTTCATTGCAGTTTTAAATGGTGTGATGTATTTCTGTGTTCACTTTGAATTACATATAGATGAGCTCTTTTCACATAACTGTGAAACCAGGAAGTAGCACATAATGCCATAGTATTAATTCACTGAAGAGGAGAACTTCACACCTGCTTTTGAATACTGTTGCCGCATGCTCAATTAATGTGGGCGGGTTGTAAACATGGAAGCTAACCATGAAATGGAAGGCATATAAATGTGTCGGGTTTTGAGAACTTCATTGTGAGAATATGTGCTGCTGCTTTCCATTTCAGTCAAAATCTCTGTAATTAAGGTATGACATGCTTTTCGAAAGTTTTCCAAATTATGTTAGAAGGATATGATTCTCCTACAGAATCACATGATTATTTGAGCCCACTACTTAGACCCTGAAGTATCATGCTTGAATTACAGTCTGTTCATTTCACTTTAATTAGAAAATCACCTCAATGTGCAGGTCCAGTTTTAATGACAAGGAGCCTTCAAAGCTTCCATTCATTTGGTTTTATTTATTCAGTAGTCAGATGCATTTAGTTTTAAAGCTTATTAATCCATTATCGTTTAGGGACAGCAATATTAATCAGTTAAAAGTCTACTGTATATATTAAAAGCATTTGCTCATTCAGATTGTTTAGTGTTTTATTAAAATCTATTTTAAACTGATTAATAGGAATTTATGTATGAATTTGTTCATGTGAATGTAGATAACATTTAATGAAAGTAAAGCTCACAAACATTTAACTTAGATAAGGAGTCACTTAATGAGCTTCTTATAAAACCCAAACTACTTAGCATAAACAATCACATTATGATTTATTGCACTTTTGCATAGTTAAGGAAGCAACTCAAGAAGTGATTAATTTATGTTCTTAACTTTAATTTCTTTGCAAAGTAAATATTTTCACATTTAAAAAAAAATCAGTATATTCTTACATTGATTGTTGTAATTATTTTTCATAATACAGTCACAAACTCCAACCAGTCTTGTATCTTGGCCTTTAAAATAAGTGACTTCAATAGATAAAAGCAGGTAACTGCATTGGAATAATGGATGTTATAAAAAAAATATAAACAGTCACATCCATTTAGAGAAGCCATGCTAGTACCTGGAGCAGAAAAATAAGAAATCTGGCCAAGTAATTTGCTCTCATGGGTATGTGATACATTAATAGACATCTTAAAACATCTGAAAGACATCCACCTCCTATAGAAAGCCATGCTTGTGGTTGCTGAAAGTGTTTCTTGTTTGCGTTGTCCTACCTACAGCAACTTCACATTTCATAGAGGCATCTTATGTAAACTGGAAAGCTTAATACAAATTCTTCCCTAGAGATTTCACAGAGTCACAGAATGGTACCTGAGTTTGGAAGGCACCTCTGGAGATCATCCAGTCCAACCGACCTGCTCAAAGAAGGGCTAACAAGGGAGTACATTGCTCAGGACTGTGCTCTATTGTGTTTTTAGCATTTCCAAGGATGGAGTCTCCAAACCTCTCTGGACAACCTGTTCCAGTGTTTGACCACTCTCATAGTAAAAATGTTTTCTTGTGTTTAGAGGGAATTTTCTGTATTTCAGTTTGTGCCCATTGCCTCTTGGTCTTTCACTGAGCATCACTGAGAAGTGTCTGTCTCTGTTTTCTTTGCTCCCCCCCAACTGATATAAATGCATTAGTGAGATGCCCTCAAACCTTTTCTTCTTGAGGCCAAACAGTCCCAGCTGTTTTAGCCTTTCCTCATGTATCAGGTGCTCAGATCCTTTTAACATCTTCACGGTCCTCCACTGGATCTGCTTTGGTATGTCAACACGGAAAAGAGGCATCTAAAGGGCTTGCCATTGTCTATGTTTTGTGCCCAAATCAATCAATATTGTACAGGCATTTTGTGTTTCCTCATTTTCAACCATTTGAAGTAGCTTCTTATTGTTGAATTTTTAAAAGTTTAGGTTTTGTTGCATATGAGGCTTTCAGAAGGCACAAGTTACCAAAACCAACTTTAAATCTTCATAAGCAACTTTATTTTGGTGTTATTATTATTTAAAAGATTATTAGTGGCTTTAAAGAATAGCTCAAAATCAGTCTATGTCAATGAAGCATTTAGTTTATATTGTGTAATTTATAACTATGTTATCATAGATTTGTACCTCTGTAGGTACTGACCTAACGTGGGAAACCTCTAAGTCCCACCGTTTCAAATCGCCTATCATCTACTACAAACAGAGAAAGAGTGAAATAGTCTGATATAATGGGAAATAAAAAATGTGTTAAAAACTGTGATAACAACAATCCTACACTGTCAAAGAGTTGTAATTGACCTTTGATGCGTATGTGCTTGCTATGTCCAATGTTACTTTTACTTAAATTATTCAGTAGTTGAAGGCATACCTCTACTGAGTTAAATTCCAAATCCCCAAATATTAATTTATGACAAGGATCATCAACTTCAGCTCAATTTACTTTCAAATCCCAAAGTGTGTATTGAAATTTCAATGAATATTTCTAGTGCTAATTACTCAATTTCTATATTTATAAGGGAACTGGCACCTCATAAATATCACATTGTGCTATTATCTCCATATGTGCCTGTTCCCTCTAAATATAGAAAATCAACAATTAGCACTAGAAATATTCATTAAAGTTTGAAGGTAGATAAATAACAAGTAGGAATGCCATTTATTTATTATAATTTACAAAGCAAAGAACATCTAACTGCTTCTCATTTGATTAATGTGCCCCATACCACCAGTTACGCTAAATACTTAATCTGAACTACCACTAGATAAAATTTGTACTAGTTAGTAAGACAATATGCCAAATGGCTAGTCAGTTTTGGCATGGCAGACCACCTTGTTAAGTTTTGATTAGCCTCACCTCTAACTTTAGGATTGCAAAACCATCTTAGATGTACGTTTTTCCCCCCCACACCTAGGACCGTTCTTTTTTCAAATAGAAAACAAACCCATGAAGTGCACCAGGGTTATACTTTATGTCAGGAATGTTGTTTCTTCTTTTTTTTTTTTGAGAAGCTGTCCGTCAACTTGTTAAATCAGTGAGCCACCTGTACTGAGAGCTGAGTCAGACTGGGAGGTACAAAACTGAGAAAATTGGCTTCATTATACAAGATAATATCTCCAAAACACATTTTTATCATAATTTCTGTACCATGAATAATCTAGCTTGTTTCTCTTCGCACATACTAACTGTTGTTCATTAGGTGCTGCGCTGCTTGCTATGTACAGCAGATGATATAAAAAGTTTTCAGTACCTGTCCAGATACCAGTCTTAAGTATAAAGATGATTGAGTACAGAACTGTAATTTTCTCTAACAGTATTCATGTCTCCCTTTGCACAAAAGCTCAGGGCAGGCGAAAAGTCAAACAAGCATGTGTGAAATGACCTATAAGCAAGGGAATTTTAGGGTTAATAAGCTGCCTTTCCTACTCTTCACTCTTACCTTTTCCTTGACAGTGCTTTGATTTATGACTTGTATGTTTTTCTACATAGCCTCAACTATTAGTGATACATTTGAAATATAAAATTATTCTTCCCTAAGCAATTCATTTTCCTTCAAGCATGCACTCAACAGAAAACATTGAAGTATTGATTTTATAGGTTCTTGGAAATTATTATTTTACGAAAACAGGGATAAAGAAATATTTAGAAAATCCTACTGTAATCTCAGATTGATTTTCATACTGTTTTAAGGTTTGTTTTATTTTTTGCCAGTGTTAGGGCTTAACATGCAGATATTCCCATGTTTCTGAGGAAATCATTCAATTTTAGATTAGTTTCAAATCTCATCTAAGCCAATATATTTAAGTGGTATATGGCTGCTTCATTTACACTAGACCTGATTTTTTTTTCTCTGTGTGTGTAAAATGATTGTGTGTGTTGTAAAATTATTATAACACATTAAAAGTTGTACATTTTCATCTTTAAAAAAAAAATCTTTTTGGAATAAGAGGTTCTCCCGATAGTATGCTTATCTGTGTTGAACATAGAAGATACTTATGGCTGGAAGTATAAGAATAAAAATGTTACCCATTGATTATTATAACAAACTTATTTGCCCAAATAAGCCTGATTGCAAGTGTCTGTAATGGTAAAACAGACTAGAGAATGGGAAGAATGGGAATTCAACCAAAATGATTTTGTGATAGGGGATACTGTTGTGTGAAACTTTGGCTACATTAGTTAGGGTTTTAGGCAACATTGTCTGCCATCTTACACCAGGAAAATCTCTGATATATTACTGAATATTTTGTTGTCCCTCATTCTGTGCAAGAATCCATTTTGGGACTATTGCTTTGAGAATGTTTGTAATTTTCCACAAAACCATAGTAAAGCAACATCATCATTGAGTCTGTGATTTTATCCGGCTAATTTGTGTGTAAAAAAATACAGAAAATAAGGGGCATATTTTCATGATTCACTAATGATCTGAGGTGCCAAACTCTGCCTCCAGATTTTGACAGGAACAGATAGCCTTGCTATCTCACAGTGTGGGAGGCAGTCAGCATGCTCCAAAAACCAAAAAAAGAACCTCGATGGCACAGAGAGATTAACCAAAGGGGAATCCGTGACTGTCACTTACTACATAGGAAGGAAGAGAAGTGATTTGCCAGTAACAAAGGAAAACACAACACCTGGGACTGGAAGACCAAAGGGAGCAGAGATCAGGATGGTTTCAAAGGGCCTCAGTAGCAGCTCGAGTTTAATTTTTGTATAATTCTTAAGAATAATACAAGCCTTGCTACAGATGTCTCTGTTAAATTTATCTGCTTTTTATTTGTAATTGACTTTTGCTTTCTGAAGTGCTACTTTATGGCACATATCTGATAAAGCATAATACTTGCATAAAGCAAACATTTCCATACAAAGATTTTATTTCTATGACTTATCAACCTTGTACGTGCATGCTTAATATTCTCAACATTCTCACCTCAGCTTTTGAGAATGTGTAATGCGCTTAGTATTTTAAAGTAGGATAAGCATAAAAACTTATAAAATGGAGGAAATTTAAGCACTTAGTACCAGACTGTGAAGCCAATCATATTTAAAGCGGGTGGTGACAATAAAGACAGTTTTGCTGGCTGAACTAGGAGTAGAGTCTACTCCAAAGGAATACTGGATGTGCTTTCAGAAGCTTTGGAGTGCGTAATGATGTATGGACTCAGTGTACTGCAGCGCTGTCCTTAAAATAAGGATAAACCTTGATATAACCTAACATTACAACTTGAAAGGAAGTAAATACTTAGAAGCACTGTGTAACTTTCACCCTTACATGTACTTCATGCTGTTGGCACTAGAGCATTTGATTGTGCATCAGATAAGACTGCCCCATGACTTTGCTTTAAATTTATTGTCTTTTTTTAATGCACTGCTGAAGGTGAATAGATGTCAAGAATGATACATTAGCTAATGTCTAAATGTATTCATATCAAGAAATTGAAGGACAGTTAGTTAAATGCAGCTGGACGGCAGGAAAATAAATGACAGAGTTCTCAGTGTCTCACTTAAAATTTCATGGTTGTCAGTCATCAGAATAAATTCCAGTGTGCCTATAATGGGGACTCTAATTATATACGTAAGAGGAAAGCTGGTTTTCTATTTTGGCTCTTAAATTAGACAAAAAAAATAAAAAAAATCAATATTAACTCTTAGAACATTTTTATATGTATAGGACTCATCTGTACTAAGCTTATTGTATCTGAGCACTCTAAGTATGAATGCTCATATTTAAAATACTGCTTCAAGTCTATTATATAGTTTAATTGTTATTAATAGGTGTATTCTTTGGTAATACATGATGAATTAGACTTGTTTAGTCATGATTGTGTAAGAAGATTAAATCTTTTCATTTTCAATTGCTTACCAATAAACGCGGTTATATTATTACTGGCAGTTACTACATATTTCTTCTACTCTAGGTGCAATGTTAATTGCATTAGATCTCACAGATGATTGCGGTCCTGCAGACTGGGTGTGTTGAACTTCCTGAGAAGAAATCAGAGGATTCATCAACAGTTATTAACCTAAATGTCTCTCGCTGAAGTGACTTAACAGGGACCAAACTGCTGGCTACAAAACATTGTACAGCCTTCTCTCTCTTTCTGCTGATTGCTGCCTTTGCCAGGATCTACTGTACTTGTCTCCACCGTGCCCCACTCCATAAAGATTGCAACTGCCGGGCGGCCCCTGTGTCGCCGGGCCGGGGCTGCCCCGTGCCGGCCCCAGCCGGTTCCAGGCGGCTCCAAGGGCCCCAGCGCAGGGCACAGCTGAGCCCCTCAGCCACGGGCGGGCGCCGCGGGGAAGGGAAAGCCGGGGGCAGAAAGGGCGAAACGCTGCCCGGCAGCCAGGGCTGAGGGAAACCGGGTGAGAAACAGCCCTGCGAGCCCCGAGGGGAGAGCGGGAGGAGGGGAGCAGGGGCTCCGGGCGCCCCCGCAGAGAGAGACCCCGCTGGGGCAGGGGGTTCCCGGCAGCCCCTGGGAAGGGCCCGGGCTGGAGCCGGGGAAAGTGTGAGGAGGCCGGAGCGGCGGAGAGGAGCTGCCGGGGACTGACCGCAGACCCCCGTTCCCCATCCCCCTGCGCCGCTTGGGCAGGAGGAGGTCGCGGAGTCGGGGATGAAGGAGGGAAGTTCAGCCCGGGAAGAAGAGGAGGGTGGGGAGAAGATGTTTTAGCTCTTGTCTTTTTTTCTCGCTATCCAGCTCAACTTTACTTGGCCATAAATTAATGTTCCCCCATTTTCAGGGCTGAGGTCCTTCAGAGTTTTCAGTTCATGAAAAGGCTTGATGACGCTGCCTATGTCAGGGTTGTGAGAACCTGAAAATGGAGTAGTCAGTGCTTCACTGGGCAACAGTACTCACATGGGCACTGTTGGTGAAGTGGGATATGATGCAGTAGCAAGCCATTAGTCTGCTTTTGCAGCCAGTGATCAAACTGCTGGTGTCATGTTAAGATGGTCAGGTATTTCTTGTGCCACTGATCCTACGGCTAAAAGAGATCCTGCCTATAGTTATCCTCCAAGCAGAGGGGTCATTCAAGGAAATGCTTCACTGGGTTGTGGCAGCTGGGTTATTTCTCTTTCACAGTCCCCTCATGAGTCAGTTCCTCCACAGACTGGTAGCAGACATGATGAATCCACAGAGCATTGGTCAGGAGGACACATACTGTCCCTTGTAAGGCTTTCTGGGGGAGGGGTGGCAGGGGGCAGCAAAACTGCAATGCCCCTCTTCCCTTTTCTATCATGTTCTGTAGCAAAAGCAGGAAATAAAATGGCCACTCCTAGCATCAATAGCTACAAGATCTACGGGGAGCTGCAGAAGGCTTGAAGGTAGGTGGTTGTTGGGCGTATGCTATTTTGCAGTATACCCCGATCTAATTGCAGGCACAAGGGACTCCCAGACTTTTTCACTGACATCATCGCAGCAGTATGGTCAGGTCAGAAATATAGGAGCTTCCGGGACGTGTCCAAGGCCAGGCTGGATGGGGCTTTGAGCAACCTGGTCTAGTGGGAGGTGTCCCTGCCCAGGGCAGGGGGGTTGGAACTAGATGATTTTTAAGGTCCCTTCGAACTCTAACCATTCTACGATTCCATGGTTGCTTAATCTAAGACTGGTCTGACTGTAACACTGTTTTTCTATGCACTATTCACCATGTATTAATTTTAGTAGGTTTTGACAACCTTGAGGTGGTACGAATTTTTAAGTGTTTGGTGAGATACATTTTAAGTTGTCCAGTCCTAGGGTGGGGAAGTCATTTGGGCCCTGTCCGTGACTGGCAATGAAACAGTGTTATAAATGAGGACGTGGCATATCCTTCTGTGGCATAGTGTTTTTGTAGAAGGATTTTATGTGCGAATGCAAAGGAGGAGAAAGATGTTGTGCGAGGGAGTGGTGAAAAACGTATTAGGCGGCCACTACTGCTTCGGGAAGACATCTGTGCTTATCGAGGCTGCCTGAAGGGGGTGCTGTGGAAAGGCACAGTCTCGACAAGTCCTGAGACCCTGAACTGTCAGGCTAATAGAAAGCCCGTAACTTTTTACTAGTGGTGGAAAAATCAAATGTACTGGCCCACATCCCTTAGTACACACAATGGCCTCTTTCTACCCAAAGGCTAATGACTTAACTACCTTGGTTTTTTTCAGTGCTTTTGATGGTTATGACTTTGTAAACAGGTATAACTGCGCTAATGTTCTTAGAGGGCAGTGTCGATAAAGATACATAGGCCGATACAAAAGTTGCATAATAATTCTGTTTTGAATTATACTGCTTCTTTCTAGCGCAACAAATTTTTAACAAGAAGTTCTTTAGCAAATTAATGTAGAACTCTTGAAAAAAATATTTTAAGCCTTAATTAGAGCTTTGAAAAATGACATCTTTAAGTTAAATATGCTTAGCTTTCATCTTCCTGCAGAAATATTCAGCTCTGAAGTAATTTGGTTGATTTACAGTGCACATTTTAATAGCAAACCTATTATCATGTCAATCAGGACTTTCCATGTTTTCTTTTCTTTTAAGCAAATAAAACACTCCAAATTAGGTCTACTTAAAATAATGGCAATAAAAGGTGTGATAAAACCTTGAACAACTGCAGTAATGCTAAAAGGCTTATCTTAAATTTTTCCAGAGTTATTGTTCCAAAAAACTTAATTACTTCATCTGAGCACTTTTGAGGTTGTACGGAATACAGTGTTGAACTATTTCTTCCCTGCAAAATTAAAAGACAAAACAAAAACCTGGTAATTTTACTTCATTGACATTAGAGTTAACACTCATCCCCAATTGTGTTTTTTTTTTTAATACTGTCTTGTCAAAGTAAGTGCACAAATATTACCGATCTTACCAGACAGTGTGATAAAATGCAGAAAATTGTACTACTGTACTAATGGTAGTAGTACCTTTTTTTCAGGATTGTTTCCCTATTTTGTACAACTAACTTTGTGTGGTACACCCAAGGTAAACTCGTGTCTCTCTCTCTTAGCTATGAGAAGGCACAGAGGTGTGCTTCAGCACAACTTATTAGAGGATCGTGTCCTAAGCATGTGTTGAACTTGATTTTGAAAGACAGTGGACAGTCTAACCTGCATCTAGCCAGGAGTTTAGGCAGATAATTAAAACAATAGATTTGCTCATTTTTCAAACACATGTTTACATTCTGTGATGTTTTGGGTTCCAGCAACTGGAAAACTCTCAAAACTTTACAGTAGCGAACCCTTTAATATTCTGTGCTCAAGGTAACACTTCATTGCCAAGCAATTTGATTTTATTTCTAAATACAATATTCACTGTGTGCTTTTGAAGCACTGCTTTTATATTCAAGTGGGGAAAAATATATGTTTAAAGTTAATGGTCATCTCAGATATGCTTTTAAATCTTAATTTTCCTCATCTGTGCCCCTTGGGCTCACCATGACTTTGGCAAACATTGTTCTGTTTTGCATTTTGCTTTTGTTTGCTGTAGTGGACTTCATGAAAATGCATGGCTGACTAAAGAATGCAAACTGGTAGATGCCAGTTCATTGCAGATGCAAAACATTTTACAAAATGTAAACTCGGATATTATGATCTGGTCTAGTTTTCTAGTTGCAAGGAGTGGTTTTAGTGGAAGCAAAATGTGCTTCATCTGGCTGAAACAAAAAAATAATATATAGAAAGGCTTAATATAAGCACATGTTTAATTCTGCTCAGATGGATGATCATTTCTAACTTTTTTATCACTGACAGTGGTGAGTGGTAGATGTCTAAGGAAAGAGGAGACAGGGCAATTGCATAGTAACAGTTTCCCAGGTCCCAGTTGTGCAGATGCAAGCACTTTCTGACTTAAGAACTTCCTGAGGTCATATCCCTGTTGCTGTTTTAATATCATTAATAATTTTCTTTCCTTCACTGAATGCATCTAATTGTTTAGGTTGAAACTCCCAATGGTTTCAAAAAGGTTATGGCTCAAAGGCATGGTCAGAGAATTTACATAATCGGCACACACACTTGCATTGTCTAAGTATGTTAAGATGGGAGTTTTCCTGGATTATCAGGGACAAAGATAGATTTAAAAGAAAAAAAAAATCTAATTTTATCAAAAGAAAAACAGCTTGTTTGTCCAACACTGTAATTTAGAGCTAAGAATCAAACATCTGGTGCATAATATGCCTGTTATAATTTGATTTTCTTTTACCTGACAAGATTTTTTCGGGGTGAAGAGAAACTTATCTATTCTTTCCTATATAGTCTCAGTGGAATCCAGAGCAAAATGGAAATGGGGACATTTAGCTGGAAGATTTTTGCATACAAAATAAATGGCAAAGTTTTAAGGGCACATGCATTTGAATACTATAATCAAAATGTCATTTAATGCAAATTCCAAAAGTAGTATCAACACAGAATTATAAATTTGACAGGGAAGTGCCTTTTGTGAATAAATAGTTAAAGAAAGGTTATGATATTGCTGTCTCTATCATGCTTCTGTTTGCTCTTCAAAGTTCTTGGTATTTCAATTTGGTAAAAAGTAGGTGGTGGTGTAATTTTTTTTTTCCTTTTTTTTTTTTTTCCCCCGTAGCTATAGGCCACCAGTTTTCAGTATTCTGCAGATATTCCAACATATCGTTGTCCTCTTAACAGGGAGAAATCACCATCCATGTAAAAGTATGCAGTCGAGAAATTACACTTAGCCATTAAAAGAATATTCAGTCAAATCACTTTAAGTGGGAAGTGAAAGAGGTTTTATTTTTAATCTTGATAAAGTGTGTATTTTAAGATGGGAAAAGCAAAGTAGACCCATCTTAATTTCTTGGTAATGCATTCACTGGAAAAGGGCAACATTATAAGATATATTTATATGTTCCATCTGTGCTGAATTGTCCTCATTGGATAAAAGATAAATCAATCATAGAATCATTTAGGTTGGAAGAGACCCTTAAGATCATTGAGTCCAACCATTAACCTAGCACTGCCAAGACCACCACTAAAGGATGTCCCTAAGCTACACGTCTTTTAAATACCTCCAGGGACGGTGCCTCAACCACTTGCCTGGGCAGTGTGTTCCAATGCTTGACAACATTTTCAGTGAAGAAATTTTTCTTAATATCCAATCTAAACCTTCCCTGGTGCAACTTGAGGCCTTTTCATCTTGTCCTATTGCTTGCTACTTGGGAAAAGGACCGATACCCACCTCACTACAGCCTCCTTTCACATAGTTGTAGAGAGCGATAAGGTCTCCCCTCAGTCTCCTTTTCTGCAGACTGAACAGGATAGGGAATCCTCCATGTCATGTGTCCTGTCTGCTAGTGGGGCCTGTCCCAGGGAAGGTAGGGCGCAGTTCCAGTGGTCAGTCTCCATCTCAGACTCCCAGATATTCCTCAACCTACTCACCTCCTCCCAGAGCTCTGTCACTGAGCGGATGATTTCCTCTACCTGGGCACACCTCCCACAGGTAAGGCACAACCCTGCAGCCTGGCACCTGCATGGTGCCCTGTTCCCACCGGAGCTCTGTCTGCAAAGCTGCATCACTTGCAGCGGGTACAGAGTTTAGAGAGGCCATGGCTTTCTGCTGGATGGATACCATTGCTCCCTGGTTGAGCCAGCAGAGCTTCAGTGCCCTTCCTGCACAAATCGCCATGCAAACTGACACTCCATGCCCTGTTTCCCCGCCCTGGCCACTAGCACTCCCTGTTTGTGTTTTTTTTGTACAGGGTTGGGGAGGTGGGGAGCTTGGCTGCCATTGCTGCTGGACCTGCCCAGGTCTCATCAGCCACCATCACACAAGCTGCGAGCTCCTGGTGGGTCTCTCCGCTCCCCTGAGATCTCCCTGGTTCAGGAAACCCCCCTGGGCACCGCGCTGGAGCACTCTGCTGTGCATTGTGCTGGAACCAGAGCTGCTTCTTGGGGGAGCTTTTGTTGAAAGTCCACTTGATGGTGGTGCTGGTATTTATTTAAGGCAGAATTAAGTTCAGGTAGCACAGAGCAGATACATGTGGGTAGCCTCTGCAGCCTTTTCCCCTCCCCTTTCTATGATATGATTATGATCAGTGCATGTGTGTGGGACATGCAAAACTGCCTGAGGGGGCATTTTCTCCGAAACTGGTAACACCATTATTTAACAATAACAAAGTTTGCTTAAGATGATTGTCAGCCAGCTAAAACACTATCCAGGGAACTGCCAAAGAGCTTTTGGGAAAAAAGGAGTTGGCTTGAAAACTGGTATAAAAGAAGTAGGATAATTTGTAATGAGAGGGGAGAGAGAAGAGGGTAACTGAATAACAGTCAGTCCCTGGTCTGACACTGCTGGCAGCCACCCCACAGGCATCACAATCTCTGCTTGGGGTGACCGTGCAGCTTCCCCATGGGGTGCTGGGATCAGCCTGCACCCAGCAGCCAGTGAGGACCCACATCTCAGGGTGTGTGTGGGCACTTGTGGGGATGCCCCCTCTCCAGCATGTGTGTTAGCAGGTGGTAGGAAGCAGCAGAAGTACACACAGAGCTGGAGCACCCACGTTTCCCACAGGGGGGGTGTGCAGTCAGGGAACCCACACTTTTCCCCAGTAAGGGGGTGTGCTGGTAGACCACACCACCATGTGGATTCTGTACACATGTAACTGTGGGACTAGAATTGTTTGGGGTTAGCTATAGAAGGATGCTGAAATATTTTCACTCTAAAGCAATGACACAAAGATCAAAATGGGTAAGTATTTGCTGCTGTGTAGGTGTGTTTTTAGATGCAGCACATACATCCAGCAAGAGCTGGGTAGTATTGAAACCTTTATCACCATAAAGCATTCATTACTGTTGTAGAAGCCAGTGATGATTTTTTAACCCCGTTGAATATGTATCCTTCTGGACTTTAAATCTGTTACACAGCTGTCTATGAGAATTTGGACTTGGCAAACTAGAATCATAGAATCATTGAATACCACGTTGGATGGAACCTCAAGGATCATATGGTCCAACCTTTCTTGGCAAAAGCATGGTCTAGACAAGACGGTCCAGCACTGTGTCCTCCTGAATCTTAAAAGTGTCCAATGATGTGGAATACACCACTTCCCTGGGGAGATTATTCCAATGGCTGATTGTCCTCGTTGTGAAAAATTTTCCTCTTGTGTCCAATTGGAATCTCCCCAGGAGGAAATTGTACCCATTACCCCTCATCATTTCCATGTGATGCCTTGCAAAAAGGGAGTCTCCATCTTCTTTGTAGCCACCCTTTAAACACTGGAACATGTTCATAAAGTCTCCCCTAAGCCTTCTTTTTTCAAGGCTGAAGAAACCCAGTTCTCTCAGCCTTTCCTCTGCCAGGCTTCCCAGTCCTTTTGTCATCTTTGTGGCCCCTCTCTGGACCCTCATCAGCCTGTCCACATTTTTTCTTGTATAGCGGGAACCAAAACTGAACACAGTATTCCAGGTGTGGCCTGAAAAGTGCTGAGTAGGGTGGGATAATGACTTCTTTGAATCTGCTGGTGATGTCCTTGTTGATGCAACCCAGTATCCTCTTAGCTTTCTTTGCTGCAGCAGCACACTGTTCACTCATATTGAGCTTGTTGTCCACCAGGACCCATAGATCCCTTTCCACAGCGCAGCTCCCCAGCCAAGTAGATCCCAACCTGTGCTGAACACCTGGATAATGTTTTCCCAGGTGCAAGACCTTACGCTTGTCCTTCTTGAATTTCATAAGGTTCTTGTTCACCCACTCTTCCAGCCTACCCAGGTCTTCCTGTCAGAATCACCTCCCCTGACCTGCTGGCCATGCTTCTTTTGATGCAGCCCAGGATGCGGTTGGCTTTCTGGGCGGCAAGCACACATTGCTGGCTCATGTTGAGCTTCTCACCCACCAACACCCACAACTCCTTCTCCTCAGGGCTGCCCTCAATCCATTCTCTGCCCAGCCTGTATTTGTGATTGGGATTGCCGTGACCCAGGTGCAGGATGTTGCACTTTGCCTTGTTGAACTTCATGAGGTTTTCACGGGCCCACCTCTCAAGCCTGTCCAGGTCTGTCTGGATGGTGTCCCTCCCCTCCAGCATGTTGACTGCACCACACAGCTTGGTGTCATGGGTAAACTTGCTATAGTTCACTCGATCCCAGTGTCCATGTCACCGACAAAGATGTTAAACAGCACTGGTCCCAGTTCTGACCCCTGAGGAACACCATTCGTCACTGGTCTCCACTTGAACATCGAGCTGTTGACTGCAAGTCTTTGAGTGCAGCCATCCAGCCAATTCCTTATCCACTGGATGCTCCATCTGTCAAATCCATGCCTCTCCAATTTAGAGACAAAGATGTCATATGGGACAGTGTCAAATGCTTTGCATAAGTCCAGGCAGATGATGTCAGTTGCTCTTTTCTTATCCACCAAAGCTGTAATGCTGCCGTAAAAGGCCACCAAATTTGTCAGACACCATTTGCCCTTAGTGAAGCCATGTTGTCTCTCATCAATCACGTCATTATTTTCAATGTACCTTAGTGTAGTTTCCAGAAGGATCTGCTCCATGATCTTGCCTGGCACAGAAGTGAGACTGACTCGCCCGTAGTTCCTCAAGTCTTAATTTTTTCCCATTTGAAAAATGGGGGTTAGGTTTCCCCTTTTCCAGTCAGCAGGAACTTCACCGGACTGCCACAACTTCTCAAACATGATGGATAGTGGCTTAGCAACTTCATCCGCCAGTTCCCTCAGGAGCCGTGGATGTACCTTATCAGATTCCATGGACTTGTGTACCTTCAGGTTCCTTAAATGGTCTTGAACTTGGTCTTCTACAGTGGGCAGTTCCTCATTCTCTCTCTCCCTGCCTTTGCCTTCTGTGACTTGGATAGTGTGGCTAGAGCACTTACCGGTGAAGACTGAGGCTAAAAAGTTGAGTACCTCAGCCTTCTCCATGTCCCGGGTAACCAGGTCTCCCATTTCCTTCCGGAGAGGGCCCACATTTTCCCTAGTCTCCCTTTTGTCACTGATGTACCTGTAGAAGCTATTCTTGTTGCCCGTGGTGTTGCTGGACAGATTTAACTATATCAGGGCTTTAGCTTTCTTAACCTGATCCTTGGCTGCTCGTACAATTTCTCTGTATTCCTCCCAGGCTGCCCGTCCTTGTTTACAGCCTCTGTAGTCTTCCTTTTTGTGTTTGAGTTTGTCCAGGAGCTCCTTGTCCATCTATGCAGGACTCCTGGCATTTCTGCCTGACTTCCTCTTAGCTGGGATGCATTGCTCCTGAGCTTGGACGAGGTGATCCTTGAATATTAACCAGCTTTCTTGGGCCCCTCTTCCCTCTAGGGCTTTATCCTGTGGTACTTTTGCAAAGTTGACCTTAACTGTAGTCAAAGACTAATCTCACTAAATTTTCAATTAGTTCCTACATATTGACAGAATAGCTATGTCAAAGAAAAACAAGCCTAAAGATCAAAACTTCCACAGGTGTTTTTAAATAACCGCTGTTTGAGCTAAATGTTTTGTTGAATGCTTTCCAAGTCAAAATATATGTGGGATTTTTTTGGCTTTTATTTAACCCATCACTCTGTATTTCTTATGATCTCTACAATTTTTTGTTTGTTTTTTTTTTTTTTTTTTTGTTCCAGTGTATACCCTTTAATATTTTCAAGCATATAACACTTTTTCTAGTATACTTCAAAGACGACAATCCTTGAATGGCCAACACACAGCACAGACTAAGGTCATAGAAGACTTTCCGTTTGCTTCAGTCAATGCTGTTGTGAGTCTTGCACCACAATGAGTGAGTCTCAAAACTTCAAGTTCTGATTTTATTGTTGGGTTTGGGGACTGTGCTCATTCCATCATAACTTTATGATGACATTTTTTGTGTGGGGGTATGTGTCTCTAATGTTTTAATACTGAACAGTATTTGCTTCACACTAGTAAATATGATTCTTCTATGTTGTTACCTCTTTCTAAGAGAACATGTCCTTAGTGGTCCTGCTTTCGCCCAAAAACAAACATTTCAAAAAGTCAGATTTTGTTGGGTTTTACAAGAACCATGCTTGAATTTTTTTATTGGCAACTCATTGTTTTTCTGTTAATATGATGATGCAGTCTACTTTTATATCTTATACATTTGCCTTGCAAAAGATCTGGTAGGTGGTGGTAGAATCACTTTTTTTCTGGTCGAACTAGGAATGCTAACACCCAAACATACATGGCTGCAGGCCCAGGAATGCTTTAATTTCTGTTCTTTTCAATATTCCATAGCAACAAGCTAAACACTTTTCAAATACTGGCAAGGGAAGATGAGGGAAGTATTTGAGGATGTTAAGTCTCTAAAAGAACATAAAATGAATTATTGAGAGAATCTTGGTGTTGGAGGCATAGAGAGCCAGAGAGAAGGTGAATGTCGAGGCTCTGTCCTTTGATTGGAACTGGTAATTGAGCAGTTTTTTAATCATGCCAATATCATAATTAAGTGTAATATAGTGGAGACTTTAGCATCTTTCATATTGATTGCTAAGTGCATGAAAGAAGTGAGGAAAATGAAATTTCATAATTTCTGTAGTAGTCTGTGTCTTAGAACAGGCTTGGGTCACTCAGACATACAACTTGCAGGAAAGCTAATTGCAAGGGCCAAATAACTTGAGTGATCTTCCCATCGCACTATAAAGCACAGTCAGTGTCAGAGGCTGAGGTAAACAGTGAAAGAAACGTAATTTACCAGCCTGTCCTTTCTTATTTCTTATCCATAAAGAGCAGAACAACAGAAGGCCTTATGGTTCTAGGAGGGAAGGTAGAATAACTGACAAAATACTTATAACAGAATTTAAAAAATGAAGTAAATGTTTTCAAAGTAATTTTACATATTTCTGTAGGACACACTATGTAAGAAATTCTCAGACCTTTTCTCTTTAGAAAACTAAACCCAGTGAAATTTATACATTCTAAGGGTTATTTTTATGTATTTTAAGTTGGGGAAAAAAAATCCAAAAAATTGTAAAAACGTTACATCTTCTGCAATAAGATGCTGTCCCAAGACGTTTCAAGCTTCCTGAAGAGAACGAAGCCTTTTGAATAAGTCTGAATATCTTAAAAATAATTAAGTTTAAATCTTTACATTTATTTACAGCTTTTCATTATCACTTCACTATCTTAAAAAAGCGAACAAAAAACCTGAAAAGTGAGAATTTTGTTACCTGTCCTTGTGTAAGTGTAGCCTGCTCATGGCTCCTCTACTTCAGTATTATAAACCATGCTTCTGTTTGAAGATGAATATGGTATCTGTACTTACTGAATGACATTACATTAATCAGAAGATAGAAAGCAGTGTTTTTCCACCAATGGCATATATTTCTCTGGAGACAAGATACAGGCAATATGCTTTGACAGTGATGAGAATATGGAATTCACCTTTATCATAACACATACTCAGCTTGGCCACTCAGTTCTCATCTTGCCGTATTCTTATCTTGTTTTGCTTTTGTTGAACACTTTCAACACCTCCAGCTTGCAGGAGAATGTGATTTTACTTTCATGCAGCTAGACAGAGCACATAGATGTCATGCAAATGGGAAAATATAGTTTGTATATTCCCAGAGCATGTGTGATGAATGGAGGGCTAAGAGAACTCTGAAGTTCTTGATAGATGTTTTAGGAATTCATGCTCATTAAAACTTGGTCTAACACAAAAATGTTGGTCTTTCCTCGTGCTTTAGCAAAACTTTAGTATCAGAATGCTCCGGTAAGGATTCATCATGAGATTTTTTTATTTTTTTTTCTAAAGTTGCATAGTTCGGCTTCTTTAAAATTAGTAGTTACCCATGCAGCTTATACCAGTATCTTCAGTCTTTGCAAAACTGAATATAATTTGTGGTAGAGGAGTTGATAATTTTTACAAAAAATATTGTTACTGATTATGGCAAACTATTTTCAACATAATGTCACCAAGGAATCACAGTTGTAGATTGGGGATGTACTGTACTTATCATTGTGAACAAAACCTAGAATAAGAGGACAGTCAAATGTGTAGGTAAAATGATACATACGACTGAATTTACATTGGCTCTTCTAATGTTCATTGAGACTGATGTCCTCATCCCACTATAAATTATGGTAAAACTCTCTCTGGTATAACTGAGTGAGCAGTTGATCTTTGCTTACTGGTTAGTTAACTTCATTACTCATGGTAGAGTATTTGATTCTATTAGAGATGTCAAAGAGTTTAATCATGGTGACAGTATGTATCCTGGGGCTTCGGGGACCAGTCTCTATGGCAGGCCCACTATGTACCTCTGTCTTAGTTTATAGAGCTTTAAAAAAGATTATAACATACAATTAAACAGTGTTTATCGAAAGAGATTGAAAGTAAGATTATTTTTTTTGTTATTATCCTGTTGAAGAGGATGTCTGGTTACTGTATTCTTCCTAGATTTTCTGAAAAGAAGAAATTTTCGTAACAGAAAATAGATTCAAAGTACAGAAGGGAGAAGTGAATGGAATGATCTATTCACCACTTATGCACAGGACTTGCATGTAGTTGTTGGTGAGGTTGGAACCACACAGGCACTAGAAGACATAAAAAATAAGAAAAAAATAACGTTGGTATAGTAGGATAAAGGATGTTCAAGGAAATGTTTAGAAATTCCACCTCAGGACGCCTTTGTAATTTTTCTTTTCCTGGTGGAGAATTTTCAAAAGAACCTAAACAATTTAAATACTTAGCTACAACCGAAATATAATAAAACATGAGAATCTTGTTTACCAACATTGCTTTAAAATATCTTCCCTAATAATTTTAGCTGGTAGTGTTGAATGGTCTTTTCTTGATGCTTGTACATTGATGGCATGCTTTAAAGCTGGTATTTTCAAACTGGAATTTTCATTTCATTAGTTAAGAGAGTTTTCTGTATGTAGAGTTTAAAGGTCAATAGCAATAATAGCCTGACTTGAAGCCTGATCTGAAGATAATGGAGCCCCCATTCAAATGATAAACAAATATATCCTGTGCCATCTTTCCAAATAACTTATAGCCTAAATGCTGTTGACAGCATTTGCCCAAATATATCAGAATGCTGGTCAGAAGCATATATATTTAATACATCTAGTTTTATTCCACTTTACAAATTGTGTGGAGTAGTGCAGTTTGTCAGATTTTACTGGGCAGTTAATAGTAGCAGATCTTGGCTTTTAAAAGTAACGATTCTGTGATTATTGACAAAATAAAAGGGATCACTAATAAAACATTGTCAGTGTTCCACCTCAAGACACAATTTAGAAACTTGTGAAAAATGCAACAGAATACAACAAAATGTGGTGCCTGTATCATGTGTTCATATACGTGTTTCACAAAAAAAAAAGGCTGAAAGGAAGAAATTAATTACAATATATCTGTGGGGAGTGAATCGGTATCAACCTGTCACTCCAACTAGGCAAGACTGCTGTACTTAAAGTACTAGAAGTTCACAAAATCAAAGGTAACAAAATGTGTCTTGTGTTTCATCATGTTATGGTATGTTAACTGGTAAAACCATAACTGAATAATTTAATATTTCTGTGTTGAAAATAAAGCACTAATTATTAAGCCTTCATTTCTTGACTCTTATACATGGCATACAACAACTCTCCATCACTGATGTATTCAGATCTAGTAAATGATGGATTTAATGTGAAAAATAAAACTGTTGAATTTAGATCTATAGGTGTTACTCAGCTCAAAACTCATCAGTATATTTTCAGCTGAAATAATAAATGAGATGATAGACTCATTTATTTTGTTAGAGTTGGAAAGTATATGGATGTATATGCTGCAGGAGAAGAAACAGAAGTATAAAGAAGTCCTATTTCCACTTGGTTCAGAGAAAAGTGGATGTTCAGTGACTTGTCACAAGCTATGTATAAAGACCATGTCAGCATCACGAACATGAATGGATTTCCTAGCTCACAGCATGGTTCAAGCTGCATTCCAACAAACTTATTGACCTAAAACTAAGTCAGACAATAAATAAAACACAAACCCAAACCACCTTCCAGCTAAAAGCCAAGGAGTGTGTAAAATAAATCTGTCTGTACTTGTTAAACTTCAAGAGTGTTTCGATAATTAATATTAATTAACAGATTAACTGTGCTTTAATTCCAAATGGAACGTGCTAAGCCTATTTAGGACACTCAATTTAATGTGTTTACCTAATTGAATCAGTATATCAGTGCTGGTACAGAGCCAGTCTCCAAGTGTAAGGAATTCAGAGATGGAGAACAGAGTAAGAGTGCTTTATGCATACAGATAAAAATTAATAGCAGGATGTGAGGATTTGTTCAAAGCTCAAGCTGCTTTCATGCTCAACATCCTTACCTTAGAGTAAGCAGATCGTGGTTCCATTCTTCCAGAGGTACCTGAACAACTGCATCACACATTTCTATTGAACCACATAGTGAGAGTCTTTGAGTCCTTCTCAACTTTCCCTGAGGGGCAGGAAATATTTTTGTTTAAAACATTTAAAGACTCTCCGGGATGGTGGCTATGGCATTCACATAAAGACAGGATGCCTGGGTTTGGTAGGAGATTATGAAAACAAAAGCAAAACCAAAGGGTATCTGCTCCATCTTCACAAGCACATATATTTAAGTACACCGTGGTCTAATCGTTGAGGAGCTTCCCTACAGGGAATGTGTATGTTCAAACCTCAGATGGAAACCAGTCTCCCACATTATTGATAAACACAGTAAATAGCAGTCATAAAAGGAAACAAAGCCACCCTAGAATACTTGGAGGGAATTTTGATAAGAAATCATTATTTTATTTGTATTTCGTAAAACCTGCATAGTTTCATTTCAATTTTACAATCTTAACTTAATTGGTTAATGCAAAAAATGTAAAAGAAATTACTTCCATGGAGTCTGTGTTTCAAGAGCAATGAAAAAATAATTCAGGCTGGTAGAGGCATCTGGAAGTCATTGGACTGCCAGCCCTCCCCCAGCTAAAAGTTTTCAGCTGGCGTGTTATTTTTTTTGTGTGTGTGCTTATCACTGAAATAAAACTTGCATTTGATTTCGGAGAATCCACTTATCACGGGTTTTTTCATTTTCAGCTGGACTGGTTTTTACAAGTCTATTGTTCTTTACTGCCTGACTTAGTGTAAGGTCATTAAATGGAATGAGATCATAACCATAACAATTTGAGATTTCAGAGAAAGAGTGAAGTCAGGAGCCTTTTGTTTATGTTTAGAAATCCTAGTATGGAAAGCAACATTGACATCATAGGTAGACATGTTTAGATACCAATGACATAGAACACTATTCCAGGAATGTTCTTGTAGTCAGTTCATGAAATTTACGATTTGACATAGACAGTATGTTTATGACTGATTTATTTCAGGAGATCCTCAGAATATTAAAGGCTTGAGCCCTAAATCACCACTGTTCTTCAAAATATGCAGTAATTTACACCAGAGCAGCATGTTAATAAAATGTTACCGTTCTTATCTGAGAGCATTATATGCTTACTTTAAATGTGTTACTGATGTTTGCACAATGCCCACAGAAATGATGATGAAAAAAGGCTTTGCTGCTAGCTGTATTTGTAGGCATCCAGGACTGTGGGCTTGCATAGTATATGCAAAGAGTTCCTTTCAGACCACACACAGACTAAGAAGTGGTTGGTAATTTCTCAGCAATTCTGAATGACATGGAGGGCTTAGTAATTTCATATACGCTTGCCCTGGATAATTCAAACTCAGAAAAAATAGGTCCAATCCATAGCAAAATTATTAAGTACGAATTCTTTTTTCAAGCTGTAGCTTTTTTAATTACTGGTAAGAAAACGTGCAATAGCCTCAGACATTACCGTGCTTAGCCTATCAGTTTCTTACAAAACCTGTGTTTGTGCCTGACTAATCATTTTGTTCAGTCATTAGTTCCTGGAATGTATGAATGTCAACTTTTTTTGCACAGAAAAAGGAAAAAAAAAAGTCAAAGGTGAAATTCTTTTAGATATGATGTTATCTAGTAGGAAGAAAGTGATAGAGTTCAAAATCCTTAGGAAGAGGAAAGCCAGAATAAAAATAATAGACTTCAAAAGGTAGACTTCAACAAACTCAGGACACTTAGAAACAAATTTAGTAAAAAATGAGTCAGCTGATTCCTAAAGAGACAATATTAAGGGTGTAAGTGCAAACTATCCAATTACAGAGGAAGAGCAGGAAGTATATTAAGAGATCAAATGACCTAAACCATGAAAGGGATCATAGAGACTATGGAAACTAGGTCAGATAGTAACTTGGAAAGATAAGAAAAGTAGCTCACATCGGTAGCACAACACCAGAACACATATAGCTCAAGAACATAGTATTAGGAAGTGACATGCAAGAGTGTTGAGAAATCATTCTGCAAGTACATTTAAGGTAAAAATAAAGCCAGGGATGGCAATGGTCTGTCAATAGGGGAAAGCAGCCTTGTCCTTCTATCAACATTCCCTGAAATGCTCAACTACAGGCATAGCTGATGTCAATGACAAATTCTTACTGCCAAACAGAGAAAGAGTAAGCTGGAGTGTATTTGAAAAAGATGAATCTGCTCAAATCTTTTGGCCCTGATGATAGGTACTTTAAACTGCTTGAAGAACCAATTAAGGAATTGTCAGAATTATTGACCATAATTTTTGAGGGTGCAAAAAAAATGGAAGAGGTGTTAGAAGACTGAAAAATTTAAAATATAGAGGAATGGGAATAAGAGTTGGGAAATTATCGCTAAATTATTTCTGTTTTCTGCTCTGTTCCACTCTTTTTTCTCCCCTAAAATATTGTCACAAACAATTCAGTGATTTGTAAGATTTTAAGAAATAATGAAGTAACAGCTAATTTGGATTTAATGTTTCATTTATAGTAAAGAATCAGAAGATACTGTCTGTTGTGACCTTAGTAAGATTTCTGACACGGTTTCACATATTTTCATAATAAAGCTTCACAGAACGGTGTAGATGAGACCACCATAGGGTTACAGTGAAACTGATCACAAGAGGATATTGAGAAAGGTATTGTTAATGGAAGGAGCTTCACTTTTGAGCAAAGCTTTTCAGTGGATCCTACTTGAATTCTAGTTTATATTTCATTAATATCCTGGGTGATGGAATAGAAAGTATGCTTATTATGCTGGCCTGGTATAAACTGCAAGCATATTGGAAGTCTGTATTATAATTCAAAGTAATTTTAACAACAGGTGAAAAAAAAAAAAGATTTTTAAATGTGTGATTGAATTCAATAAAGATGACTACAGGCTTCTGCTTTTGGGTTGTAATATTAGGTGCATGAATACAACTCTACACGAGTTGATTAGATAGCAATTCAATATCAAAGGATCTGAGGATAATCCTGAGCATGATCATAAGCCACACATCACTCAGTGGTGTCATGCTGCTGTAGAGGAGAACTTTGTACATCATGCTGGGATATGTAAATGAAGTACAGCTCACAAGAAATGCCACGTAATTCTTCTGCTTTCTTCATCATATATGAAACCTTAGCTGGAGTTTAATAACCTGTTTTGAGGAGTATTTGGACCCATCAAGAAAGCTATACATCAATACTGCATATAGTTCAGAGGAGAAAAATTAGTATAATCAGAGATCTGGATAATTTTTCTAGGGAAGGGAAACTCTACAATTTGGGATTGGTTCTTAGAAAGAAAACTGAAGGTTTAAGAGTGTTCAAATATGTAAAATACTACTCGAAAAAGGAAAGTTGTCAGTTCTCCATAGTAGTGGTGTTAGGAAAATAGGTAATTAGTAGGTTTTAATAGCAGATTAATTTATGTTGAAATAATAAACATAATGATATATTGGAATAGGCCAGTTTCAGAGTCTGCAAAGTCTTCACTGTAGAAAGTCTTTCAGAACTGGCAAGAAGCATCTTGCACGTAATCATACTTCTTTCCATATTGAAGAAAAGAGATGGACCAATGACTTCCTGAGATCCCTGCAAGCTCAGTTCTATAATTCTGTACTAATTATTTTCAAAATTGAGAGTTTATAAATATATATGTGTATTTTTTTTTTTTTTTACTATGCAAATGAAAGGCAAGAAAAAAGTGGTAGACCAAACTTCCTGGTATAATTATGACACTCTAAGAAAAAGGGAACCTGACAGTTATTTCCCCAAAGAGCAGGTTTTTAAGTTGTCTAATTGATCTACATTTTCAAAGAAGTATAATTAAATCTTAGGGCAAATATATGCATTCAAATCCTCTTAGAAAATAATGAGATTCAGATGTATAATTTCTCAACTCCTACACACAGCTTTGAAACTACCCTGAAGTCAAAACATAAAGGTATCCACAGTGACAAAACCAGAGTTTAAAACCAAACATTAAACAGTTTTATATCTGTTCACAAAGCAAAATGCCACATTTCATAAAGACCTGCTTCAGGTGTAGAACGAAGGGGAGCTATTTTCATATCCAAGAGTCTTTCTCAACACCAAACTCAATAATCTGAATCTGCCCTGAAGCAGATGACACCGAACTTAGCAGTCACTGTTCAGTTCAGTGGGAGACCTCAGCCCACCTCTGGTTGTTAATTAAAATGATTGATTAGCTCTGTTTAGCATAAAATAAATTTTGGCACTGTAGAAAAAAAGTGAACTATCAAAAAATCTCACTTTTCCTCTTGTGGTGTCATGGTTCTGTGATTGAATTGATCCACCATCCACCACATACTGCTGAATGGCATAAATCCATAGAAATTAATAGCAAGTGTTTAATTTAAGTAATGTGGTATTTACATGAATTAAATCAGCTAATTAAGCAAACAATTAAGAATGTGCAATATTATCAAGTAATTGTACAATAGACATTTATTGAAGTTTGTCTGTAATTTTATGTTATAGGCATTTTAATGAATTTCCTAATTGTACCAACACATTACACAAATTAGAATCAGACCAAAAATGTGGAAAAAGCCCTGGACAACACTAATTCAAGCTTCTTAAGCACTTATGGATAGCTTAAAACAATTCTCATTGATTTAACTAATTATATTTGCTACTTAATCTAAATGGAATACTTCATTGCAGCCTGAATCTCGAGTTTTATTGGCAGTTATAATACAAAATGTTATGCAGATAATTGGTAGTTATAGAACTGTTGATACAATAAGACTTACAAAAGATTATATTCAGCTTTTATAAAGCTTTAAGGATGAATTCAGAGGAGAGAACTACTTTTTTGGGTCACAGTATTGAATATTACAGGACAATTATCAATGTTTTATCATAGAGTTTAAAGCTTTCATCTTAGTCCTTTGATCATTTTATATCAACAATGGATTCATTACATCATGGAAAAAACCTGTTTGTGCAGGTTTTATGTCATAGGAAAGGGATCATATTTCTGTGTGCTAATGAAGAAATTGTAAGGTATTGATTTAAGAAAAGAAAAAAAGGAAACCCTACCTCATTTTCCTCAGCTACTTCACTTTCCTCTTACTACTGCACTGCCGATTATGTGTTTAAGAACAATAGAACTAATTTTATTGTTCTTTATTTGGAAATTCAGCATGTGGCCTGTTGTTTGCATGATATGTTGCTTGCAACATATATTGATATGTGTTGTTTGCATGATACCTTTCATGTAAAAAGATTACATGAAATTAAAAAGGAAAGTAACTCCTGCACATAAACCATGTCTTTTTTAAATGCATATATTCGAGTCTGCTTGATCCTAAGAGGTTCCTGTCTAGTAGTAAGTAATTTTCAATATCAGATTTTTTTCTTTATCTTGCATTTTCCTGTTCTCCAAAGAATAGAAGAAATAAATTTCTCATAATGCTAATATTACTCTATTGACAGAACATGCTAGCCTATTTGAGGCACTGGTGAATATCAAAGCAAACCATAAAAGCATTTAGTTATTTAATTTGATTTTAAAACACAAATACAATATTATGTATTACAATACAAATACAGCATTATGTACAAGTGCCTGAACGATCAGGCAGTTGCCTGTTGGGATGAATGATACTGAAGAACTGTTTACGTATAAACTATAGAAAGCACTATACTATAAGAGGTACCATGTCAACGAGAGGAACACTTGAACAGTGATTGGAATATGTTTAAAGAGAACTCATGGCTTCCCACTCTCGTGAGAGAGGTCTGCTCTGTAGAACTAAAAAATTTAGCAAATAAAATCATCTGGGAAGGGCAAGTGCCCCATCCCCCAGAAAAGAATAGCTATGCTTAGTATCAGGCATACTTCCTGGAGATAAGCAACATGGGTTTAATTTTTCTCCCAGATAACTCTGTTCCAAATAGCTCTGTTCCGATTTTCCCTAATTTGTGCTCAGGGTTTTTATCAATCAATCTGTCATGCAAAAGGAAGCCTTTGGAGCTGTGGTTCATGTATGCAGGGAGAATAAATGAAAGACCAAAGCTCAAATGGAGTTGAAACTGGCCAGTGTTTTTCCAGATAATAAGAAAGGCTTTTTAAAGTATGTTAATAGCAATAGGAGGTCTAAAGAAAATATTTGACCAATACTTGTTAAAGATGGTCATGATGGGATGAAGAAAAAGCAGAGGCATTCAATGCATTTTTTGCCTCAGTCTTTAATAATACTGACAGATTTTGGGCTGTCCAGTCCTCTCAGGGCCACAAGTGTGGGAACAGTGACTTTCCATTTGTGGACACTGAAGTTGTAAAAGACCAGCTGTATCAGCTGAATGTTCACAAGTCCATGGGACCTGGTGGGATTCATCCCAGAATTCTGAAGGAGGTAGAGGATGTTATGGCAGGACCCCTCTTGATCATCTGCCAAAGGTCTTGGAAGTTTGGGGAGGTCCCTGCTGACTGAAACCTAGCCAGTGTTATTCCAATCTACAGAAAGGGCGTGAGGGAAAACCCAGGGAACTACAGACCTGTTAGTCTAACCTCAGTTCCTGGAAAAATTATGGAGAAGATTATGGGTTCACAAAGGGTTCTGTTTAACTAATTTGACACTAATCAAAAGTTCCTGTTTAACTAATTGGATAGATTTCTATGATGAGGTCATCTGCCTAGTGGATGAAGGGAAGGTGGTAGATGTAGTTTTTCTGGATTTTAGTAAGGCTTTTGATAGTGTCCCTCACAGCATCCTTCCGGACATGTTGTCCAACTGTGGGATGAGCGGGTTCATGGTACGCGGGGTGAAAAACTGACTGAACAGCAGGGTTCAAAGAGTTGTAGCGGATGGGGCTACATCTGTCTGGTGACTGGTCACCAGTGGTGTTCCTCAGGTTCAGTTCTAGGGTCAGTTCTGTTCTATATATTAATCAATGATCTGGATGCAGGAGTTGAATGCATCATCAACAAGATGGTACAAAACTGGGAGGTGCTGTTG
>VYZM01001506.1:7164-22900 GCA_013398915.1 Dromas ardeola
AACTCTGAATTAGTATCTTGCTGAATGTAGGGAACAGCATTTACAGATGAGCAAACCCTCAGGCGGTCATACGCGGCTGCAGGTACTCTGGCCATAGTTAAAAATAGCCGGTGTAATTGGTAGATCCATTCGTAAGCTCCTTCACAGATGCAACCCCTACATTATACTTAAAAAAATCAATGTCAGTACTGAAATAAGTATTAGTTAGTTATTTTGCCAATTCGCATTGCTAAATGTGACATAATAAAATAGGACATATAGCTGCATTATGAAAGGCATATAATTCATATAATTTAATTCAAATACAGATATTACTGTGGGAGAATTACATCAAATCTAAGTATACTGAGAGCGTCAAGACATTAAACATTGATTGAAATGCTTTATTTTTTAAAAACGTCCATTCTATGAATTTTTGAAAGATAAATGGTTTATCTAAGTATACTTAGATAAGTATACTGAGAAATCTAAGTATACTGAGAGCGTCAAGATATTAAACATCGATTTGAGTGCTTTATTTTTTAAAAAACTTCAATTCTATGAATTTCTGAAAGATAAAATAAATAGTTTATCACCATCTCAATTTCAAGAGAGAAGAGACTGGTATTCTGTTGTGTGTCTCTGACTTTCTAAATGAAATCACAATTCCTGAGTTACTACAGTAACTCTCAAAGTTGTGAATTTACAACTTGTTATATGGAGTAAAAAGTAGAAAGACAGCTGCTAGTTCCAGGATTTAAAGTAAATAGAAGAAAAAAAAAACTAAACAAAAAGTTGCTTATCCTTTCTTCTAAGTGTTTTATCCTCAAAACCACTAAGATACATCTAGAAGATCAAAGAGGAAATATTCATGAATCAGAAAAATAAATTAACAAGGGTAAGAACAGATTGGTTTTACTGCCAGGGCCAAAATTCTTGTTCATTCAAAATATGTAAACTCCTGAAATTAAAGTCTTCTAGACTTTCACAAACAACGTTTAAAAGCTGTTCTTCAATTTGATTTACAATACGCCTGTTTTCCCATTCAGTCAGATAACCTACGCAGTTTTAAAGGGGAACTCCTCTACAGCAATATCTTTATTAGAAAATAAAACCCCAATTTAAAAATATAAAAACATTGACTCTTAATAATAAGAACATCTTACAGTCCTTTCTGCTGATTTTTATTCTTTAGTAAAGAACAAGATGATTAATTATTTTTAATGAATTGCTATTGGTATAAATAACTTGTCAAGTATTTGTTTTGTCATCTATACATAGACATTTCCATGCTTCTCTTAAAAAGTACAATTAAATGCACTGTACTGGAAGTCCAGTTTTTATCGTGTGTGATTTTTCTCCCTAGGTGTTCTTTACTTACTCTTCCTGGCATTTAAAATGACTTTTTTTTTTTTTTCCACTCTACCTACTTCTATTTTGCGGTTTATATTTGCGTAACCTTAACTACTACACATGAAGGCATCAGTGCTGGCAGATGAGCAAAGAGCTGAGATTGCTGCTTCTTTGAGAAGTGCACTCCAGTCAGATATTTTAAATAAAAAGAAGAAAGTTTATCATAACGCATACTTATGAGTAGATAAAAACTCTCCGGGACCCTTGTAAAATATATTGCACTGTGGTTTGTATTTCTAGGAATGTTGCTGTATTTGTTCTAAGTAGTAGCAATGAAGACAGAAAGCAATTCCTATCAATACATCAGAAAGCAGATTACTACAAAAATATTACTTTGAAATATTTCCCTTTCCAAAGTAATTCCAATTCCATTCTGCCAAGATTTAGCTACCTTAACATGTGCTCTCAGCACTGATGTGCTGAGGGAAGGGCAGCCGACACTTAATGGCCTTTGACTGGATCCAAAAGACTTGTAAGAGATATATGCTGTCATGAATTAATGCTGTAATTGAAAATGTAAAAAATTTAAAATGGAAAGAAATACATTTATAAATATTTTGAGAACATTAGATTAAACTAAGTACTATTTCTGAAAAGCAGCATTATGGTGCTGTAACCAGCTTCTGAATCTTAAAGGTCTTTCTGAAAGACGCCTCGTCCATATGGGTAAGACTATGCTTGAAAAACATACAGCTCTATCACATCAGGACTGTCTAAGTGTGGGATACAGGGCCAATACTTTGTTCTGTTGTCGAGAAAAGAGAGGAAAAATCTGACTCTTGCTGTTATATCAAGTCTTTTCCTCTTAACAGTTACAGCTTCAGGCTGCTCCAACTCCCCGTGTCCAGCCTAGTTCAAGTTTGTAGTGTAGCGGTATTTCCACTTTTCTTCCATTATCATAAGAAGTGCTATTTTCAATATTTTGTTTTATTTCTGGATAAAATGCAAGTGGCAATAACGTACTTATGTAAGCAGAGGAACTCACTTGCAGAGTAATGGGGTGGAATGCAGGCACCGAGAGATGTGGGCTTTGCTACTGTGGCATCCCTTTACTACTATAGGCAGGCAAAAACCTTTTGTGCTTTAGTAATTCCACAAGGAAAATCACAAAAGCAGGGACAATCACACTTATGAAGCCTTCTGAAGTTCACCCAAAGAGACATAAATACATAGTATTATTTACTCAGGCAGAAAGCAGATGAGCTGTATTACCAATCTTCTACTGAGTTAAAGAACCTCTACTATAGAAGAAAATAATATATTTAAGTATGTTCTGTTCATCTGGGAATATACTTACATGCTTGTGACTTGCACCCTGACTTACCCCTCCTAGCTTTAAAAATTGGTGGAGTTATATAAATGAAGATACAGTCACCCCAAGGTGACCATGTAGAGCAACAAGTAAGAATATAAGAAGAATATAACAAAAGAATATAATTACCATTATCAGAACATAGGATTATCATTAGAAAAACACAAATGCACATAGAACAACTACAAATAAAGGACAGAGGTCCCTTATGCTGTTTTCTCCTCATTTTTTCATATTAAATAATTATTTAAAGTAATCATAATTTAGTGTTCAGTCTTATGAACTGTGCTCATCTGCGCACCTGAAAATGTGCTAAAACAGCAGTAAAGGGCAAACAGTTTCAGAATTATATAACACATACATTGAGATACAAAATAACTCCATGCATATTGAGAAGGATAAAGACAATAAAACCCAAATTGCTTAAAGCCATATATACCTGATCTAGATTTGACAGACTGTTTGGATCTTGACTAAGTGCCTGGTACTGGCCCCGAAGCCTGTCTCCTGCTGCAATCTTCCTGAACTTCTTAAGATCCACAACATATAAGGCGCTAAAAATATAAACAAAAGAATGAAGTTTTGTGGAGTTTCACCTCCTTTTTGGTAATATTAATGAAAGTAACAAGAAACCAAAACCTGTTCCCATCCTAAAGCAGTATTTAGTTTTTTTTAATTAAGTGGCTGAAGCTGCAATAAAAAAGCGAAATCAGTACGTCATCAGAACACATGCCTTATTCATCTCTTACTGAGAACGACTGTAGGGCAATTGCTTTTGAATGACTCAGCGATCAACACCAAGACCCAGATTTTAATCAAGTTCGCAAACTGCACAAAAATATGTAAGGAGTTATCCTACCTAATATGGTATTTCCTTTTCCCAAGATGCGATGCCCAGTATCCTGATTTCCAGAAACGGTACCCATCCATTTCTTTACGGCTGTCACAGAAAGGTGTGTATCCATAGGGAGCTCCATTTAGATCCAGATCTCTGAGTTCTTTTAGGTCACTTCTCACAATCTAAATAAAAATGTCTTTATTTTTATGATTTAATACTGTGTTTAAGGTGTGCATATGAGAGCGTTTATTGCAGCAAGCTTGCCAAAATTTAATTTTAATTAAAAAAAAACCAACCAACTGAGACACTGCAGCAGTGGAGTATGAAGTATTCCACTGGAATGATATTTACCAAATCATTGTTCAAGGAAAAAAAAAAGTGTAAATTAAATAAAACAATTAAAGTATTTTTAATTGATAGCCCAGTGTTTCTGGTTGCCCAATATTAAATGCCTTCACGCAGGAGTATAACTTTCAAAATCTACCGAGCATCTCGCTTCTAAAAAAAATCCTTCCTTTTTGTTACCTAACTTGGGCACTCCAGAATTATTGCACCATTTGAAAAAATCTTTGTATCTAGGAGTAAAGTACTTTTAAAAATGGGTTATGAGGACATTTTACAGATGTCCTTTATTTACTAATCAATCATTCTTCCATCAAACCCCGCTAATCTAATTTATCAGTGGTAAAAAAAAGAAGTTTTAGCTGTTTCTCTGTACAGGGAAATCCTTACAGTAAGTAGTTAGGACAGACAACCAGTATTACGACTGTATCCAGATGAAACTGTAGAAAGCTGCAGTCTGCATTGCTACATCTAAATTTAATTTATTCTCAAGCTTTGGAAAAGGACCCAAATACGTAATATTTGTTCTGAAGTTTTTAATAACCACACGATGGGCTCTTCAATGTCTCCTCTGTTTGAGACAGCATGCGACCTTTCAGTATATCATACAATATTCATTTCCAAGTGAAAGACTGCACACAAATTTAAGAAAAACAGCGAGAGGATTAATATTGAAAAAATTCAGCCATCTAGAAGTTGTTCAAATGGTCTAAATGAATCACCTCAGACTCCTTCCACAGTGGAGACATCCTCTCACAATCAGCCCTCAAATACACCTTAGGTGAAATGCACCTTTAAGGTCACACAGCCCTCTCCAGGTGCCTTTCTCTCTCCACAGGCAATTTAGGGCAACTCAGTGCAGTGAGGCTCTTAATTTCTACATGACTAAAAGTAAAATTATTGCATTTCACGTTCTCCACCACCACTGGTTCTGCTTGTACAACTGCAATAGTCTTACAGGACCAACATCTGAATAAAACGGCCACAGAGAATGAAACCGGATCAATTTAAACCAAAATGAATTCCTCATACATGTATAGAGCATTATTTTTTCTTACCTGGTCAGCATCGACAAATATTATTTTATCCACAGCCAAAGGGAAAAGAACATCCAAAAAAAGAATTTTGTAGCCCCAGATAATTCTTTGTTTTTCTGTCTGTTGATAAAGCCAGCGAGGCCACTTATACTGTACTAACTCATACTTGAAACCATACTTTTTAGCCATGTGAGGAATAACATCCTAGAAAAAGAACCAAAAAAACCTATTAGTTGCATAGGTATGCGACACACAAGGACTCAAAAGGGAAAAAGAGGGAATGTTATAACACAGTTGCAGCTGTCTTGGCCTTACTGACTACATAATTTATTATTTTAAAGTGTTTCTTTAGTTCTAGCAGTATCCTCAGCTATTACACAAATATAAAAAGCATTTATTTCAAGCTCTGGGAGACTATCAGAAGAGATTAAATTATTATAATATATCACGGGGCTTCGGGTTCCAGAAAAGAACTACCTTACCCATGAGACTTTTAAAACTATTGGTATTAATGCATTCAGAGATTATTTCCAACTGTGAAAATTTAATTTTAATTATATAATTACTCAACTGTAATTAAAAAAAAAAATACTTAAAATTTTTAAGAAAAAATAATTATAGGAAGACATTTCTCCTACCTTAAATGTTGGGGAGAGATAGTTTTTCAGAAACCAGAATTTAACTGGTGTTTTTGTATGACGTAGGACAGAAAGCATCATAATTCTGTGGAAATATAAGTCTATAATAAACAAACAAATACACACAGGTCATTAAATTTCAACTGCACCTAAAAGGTGCTAAAACTGTCTAAGTATAATTTTCTTTAACCCAGTTTAAGCAGAAATTTCTATCTATTTCTAGTTAAAAGCTTTGAAGAGCATGTGTTCAAGACCACTTTGAGATGGGCTTACTCAATCCACATTGGCTCAGCAACATTAGACGGAACAATTTCAAAAGTGGATCTGTTAACAAGTTTTATTCTAAGAGAGGTGCCTGACAAAATCAGAGTAACAATTAATACCTTATATTCGCTTGGGTACTGAGATAACTTATTTTAGAAAACATTAGTTGAGTTTAATAAGGTTGCCGAAAAGAAAAATAATGGGAAAGAAAAAGCATAGTTCAAGTTAAGTTCCTCTTCAGAAAACCCTTGATAACTGCAAGAATCACTATTTTGGGTTTAATTTTTTTTTCCACTATTGTGGCATTTGTTTGGTGTAACCAGACAGATAAGCAACACCTTACAACCTTTACATGAGGTCAAGTCTGCCTTAAAAATCAAGAAATAATAAACTTTAAAGTAAGGTAAAGGAGTATGTAGGATGTCTTAAATTTTTTTTTTTCTCCTTTAAAATAAATGAGTCTTTCCTTTTATGAACGTTGTTGTAGGTTGAGAGAAAGAAATGTAGACGTTTGAACTGCATCAAACTGCTAAGAAATAAAAATCAATACATACAAAAATACTACTTTCCAAATAAATATACATGAAAGAACCATGAAATTCCATTTTAGGGTAGGAAAATCACTACATCAGTAGACAAGAACACAGATCAGAAAAGTAACAGAGATGGTTGTGAACAGATTAGGCAATACTGTAAGAATTCCTTAGAAGCAATCACTGCTTATTGAATGAACACTGAGATAAGAAAGGCCGTATGAGCATGTAGGAAGTATCCAGAGTTTGGACTAAACATAAATAGATACAACTCTAATGAAGTCACTTCAGTTATATCTTTATAAAGAGAGGCTAAACTTCATCTTTTATGTTCACACTTCACACATGCACTCATGAAAGACACTGAGAACAACTTTCTTTCTTCAAAGAATAATGGTATTTTTGAACATCTGTACGTTGAATCACTTTCTTCTCAAAGAAAGATGAATTTAGTCCTCACTATGCACAACTTCTCTGTTCTTTGGCAATTTATTCTTTACACCTTGTTAAAATAGTCAGCTTCTTCAAGCTGCTTAGTTTTAGGATGAATGTTTACAGTATCGCTGTGAAATTCTTGTTTCCCTTTTACCTTTCCTTACCTTAAAAAACGTTCATATAAATGGCCTGAAGCAACTGAAAAAATGTTAAGAGTATCACTTTTCTTTTCCTTCTCTTCTGCTGGAATTTCTTCTGAAAATCTAAGAAAAAAATCCCCCCAAATTATTATATAAAGTAAGCATTGAGCAGAAAGAAAATACTACTACGTTACCATTAAGCTTGTAAAAGAATCAAAAGTAAGAAAATACACAAAAGAAGCACTCATCCTGCAGTAACTTAATAGACTTACATTCCACTCTCCCTGCAGGTGCCTATGATATCAAAATGTTTTGGGAGCAACGCCTCATACCCAGTCACTCGGGATGAATGATGGCATAACTGCAGTCTCCAATATTTGCAATCAAACAGAACCCAAATTTGGCAAGAACTCCACATTTTACCAAAACAAAACAAAAATCAGAAATACCCGCAGCCAGAATATCTTGAGAACTGGTCATTTTTAAAATCAGCAACAGTTATTTTTCAGGCTTCATCCAGGCGCATTCTACATCAGAAGCAGCAATGCATATTCTTGAGAGGAGGGCTGTCTGCAGAGCCCCATAGGTGGTTGAGCTGAACATATACTCTAAAATACAGACCGAACGTAATATAAAGCTGGTCACACCAGGCCAAACCACATATTTAGCCCAGTACCTTACCAATAGCAAGGCTGGCGAGGCTGAGGAGTAGTAGCCTGTCCCAGAATACTCTCATAACAGTCAGTGGTGTGTGGTGATGGGATTTCATGAGTTTTTCGTAATACTTGCTGAATTCTTCCTTAAATTACTCCAATTACTCTCCCTATAAGCTACCCTATATCTTTGAGGTCCATCATCCAGAGGTTTTCTGTTTCTGCTGCACAGCATTCTTTGCTTGCTTTGAATACCAGGTCTTCTGTTTTAATCAAGCCTACCAGGATTGATTTTAATTGTGTGTGCCTTCCAGCACACAGAGCTGGGAGATGGTGGCTGCAGCCTCCCTCGGAGCGCTGCTTCACAGATCTCAGAACTGCAAAGGCTGCCTTGGCCAAACTGGTTATGGTATGGCTTTATATTGTTAGAGATTCACCTCAATAGTCTTTTTTTGAGGTGAGTCATTCCTTACACACTTGGACTGTGTGAGTCACTTCTTTCCATTTTTCTTCTGGTTAGATCCCTTTTAAAAGTATACTTTAAATACAAGTACAAAAATCAGTATCCCTCATAGCCTTCAAGAGCAAATGAGACAAGTCTCAGATCTCCAACATATTTAAAGGCATCCACATCACTCCATTAATAGAAAGCTGAAATCTCAAAAGGCTGCAATGTGTCTCAGTGGTGTGAATAATCTTTTGAGAAACCCACGTTCTTTTCACCCAGCGTTGGTTAAGAAGAGACAGCACAGTTGTACCTGATCAGGACGCAAAAGAAAGGGACATCAGTGGAGCAGCACTGACTGCGTGGTGTGGCATCTCCAAAGAAGACAACCCCTTAACTAGCACTGAGTTCTCACAGGCTAAATAGACTGGAGTTCAGTGTCTCAAGCAGTCCGTCATCTTTCTGACTTTTTGTCCCGTTTCTTATACGTAGTGATAGCGGGACTGAAAGAACGTCAAGCTCTTTAAAATGCAACCCATCACCACATATGACTAACAAAGACAGTGATGAAACATCCTTTTTTCCCCTTACGTCATTCTCAAAAGTGATACAACAATTTCGCATGAATTTGTATCTCATTAATAAAAACTAAATTCAAATTTAAAAAAAAAAATCAGCTTGAACCACATACAATCCGCAGCCAACATAATTATGAGCAACATTATGACCAACTGAAAACACAATTTTACAATGGTATATGGCAAATTAGAAATACTACAATGTTATTAGTCCCAATTGTAAAGCTTGAGACATTTATTATAATTATTTATTGAACAAAAAGGTATTTTATTGACAAATACAAAAACACTTATTGAACTTTCAGAAATTATGTCTAGCAGCAGACAAGCAGCATCATAGCCCGCCTTTTGATGTTCATTTTGATACATTTCAGGACCACATTACTGGCTGAGATTTTCACATTGAGATTGATTCCCTACCACAACAAAATAAAAATAATGCCAATGGAGAAAATGAACAGGAACTAGAAATGCAAAGAAGGGACTGAAAAGGAAATAAATAATGAGGTATACAAGACATTATAGCTTGTCTTTCCCCCCCTTTTGTCATAGACTCATGGGACAGTTTGGGTTGGAAAGGACCTTTAAAGGTCATCTAGTCCAACCTCCCCTGCAACGAGCAGGGACACCTTTAGCTGATGAGGTTGCTCAGAGCCCCGTCGAACGCGACCTTGAATGTTTCCAGGGATGGGGCATCTACCACCTCTTTGGGCAACCTGTTCCAGTGTTTCATCACCCTCAGTGTAAAAAATGTCTTCCTTATATCTAGTCTAAATGTTCCCTCTTTTAGTTTAAAGCCATTACCCCTCGTCCTATTGCAACAGGCCCTGCTAAAAAGTTTGTCGCCATCTTATAAGCCCCCTTCAGGTACTGAATGGCTGCAATAAGGTCTCCCTAGAGCCTTCTCTTCTCCAGGCTGAACAACCCCAACTCTCTCAGCCTTTCTTAATAGGAGATGTGCTCCACCCACTCTGATCATTTTTGTGGCCCTCCTGTGGACTCTAACAGGTCCATGTCTTTCCTGTGCTGCGTGCTCCAGAGCTGGATGCAGTACTAGGGGTGGTGTCTCACCAGAGCGGAGCAGAGGGGGAGAAACACCTCCCTTGACCCAATGGTCACACTGCTTTTGATGCAGCCCAGGATATGGTTGGCTTTCTGGGCTGCGAGCACACAATGCCAGCTCATATCCAGCTTTTCATCCACCAGTACCCCCAAGTCCTTCTCAGCAGGGCTACTCTCAATCCCTTCACCCCCAGCCTGTGTTGATACCGGCAGTTGCCCCAACCTATATGCAGGACCCTGCACTTGGCCCTGTGGAACCTCATGAGGTTCCCATGGACCTACTTCTCCAGCCCGTCCAGGCCCCTCTGGATGGCATCCCGTCCCTCAGGTGTGTCAACCACACCACTCAGCTTGGTGTCCGCAAACTTGCTGAAGGTGCACTTGACCCCACTGTCTATGTCATTGAGGAAGATACTAAACAGTACTGCTCCCAGTATGGTTACCCCTGAGGGACACCACTTGGCACCGATCTCCATCTGGACATTGAGCCGTTGACCACTACCCTCTGGACGAGACCATCCAACCAATTCCTCATCCACTGAACAGTCCACCCATCAAATCCATAGATCTCCAACTTAGAGTGAAGAATGTTATGGGGGACCAAACCATAAAATTTATATTATACATCCCTTGGGGAGCCTTTTTATATATTTGTATCACTATTAAGTAAGAAACATTTACTTGCTATGAGTAATAATAAACATGTCCTGGCACAGTTAAAATACAAGCAAATTATGCATTACCTTGTAATTGATTCCCGATTTCCTTTTTTTGCTGTTGTTCCATCAGTAAGGAGATCATCATTGATTTTATCAGGCTTTTTCTGTACCTAGTCATTAAATAAATGTATTTGTGTAATTTGGGAAGTTAGTTGATAATAATTACTACTTCAGTTGTGATATCTAATTGCAGTGTACTTCCTGGCTAGAGCTGGACCAGCATCTTAACAATTTCTATTTCAGTAAAATACTTGCTGAACCTCATTAAATTGAACAGTAAAAATTTCATTTTGTACTTTTAATCTACATACAGAACTGTGGGATAATTGCTGGAGGTGACTTAGGAACTAAAGTTATATTCACATTTTAAGAAAAGGTACAGCATTGAAGAAATTTCCAGGGTGAAGTGCAGCTGATATACAAGGAATGTATTCCACCGTAGTTCCCCAGGCCACATAAACTGCAATCTTAGAGTCACCAGATTCTAATGTGGGAAAAAAACCTCATGGAGAGTGGGGCAGTGCGAAGATACTGTAGCCAAACTGCATCAGGGCAGGGAATGGGAACTTACGGTACTATGAACACTGATAAGCTGCATAGCTGTTACCCTGAGCCAATAGTTTCTTGGGTTTTGTAAAAATCATGTCCTTAGGTTGAACTTTGCTAATTATAATGTCATTATAATACCAAAACACACCTCCATCCTAAAAGCTACTGGCCTCCAAGTTGCGACCACCCCTCCCTGAGTCTGTGCTCTGAGTTTCTGCTAGTCTATACCTTTAAAAGCAAAGCACGCGTAACAAAGGTATGTATGATTAGAGTCACTCAAGCTCCACCTGAAAGGTAAAAAATAGTAGAAAAAAGGCTTAAGCATGGAGGAATGTTAGGGAAGATACCATCACGAACCATCGCTGACTTCTGGGACCAGCTGATGGGCTGAGCCTCTCTTCGCACCCGCAGGGACACCTAATGGGTGAGATCCGAACGCTCGGCTATACCCAGTGCTTCCCCGCGAAACTTAGAAATCTCTATAGAGAGTTGTTTTATGTAACTATATTACTTGAGTTGTTTCATGCTGCTATATTACTTGCACGTGCTTTGCAGACAGGGTATTATCACCGGCAATCCAAAAGAATCTGCAATTCTCTTGCCTCAAACTGCACTATTCATTAATCCAGCTGTGAGAGTTCTCATTGAACACGACCCAACTCCTTAAATCTGTCCGTGCTAGTTCATTGAATGTGATTAAACCAGAAGTGCCTTGCACTATTGTGCATCTGTAATTGTGGTAGTTCAATACATTGAACGTGAGCGGACCTATAGAGCCGAATTGGGCATCACTCAGAATCTAAGCCCAGCCGCCCCCAGTTCCTCTGATATCTGAGGACAAGCTGGAAGGCAAGGGGGTTTATTTTCTGCCAAATTCCTTTCCTCTTTAATACAACAAGAACTTACTATAGTAAGAAGAAAAGTAATCAATTAGGAAAAAGTAAATGGCGATTAATAAATCAAACTGCATGTTGAAGCCCTCTGCACTTCCTTATGCAAACTGTAACTAAAAGTGGGGGAATGGGATCTCATTTTCTGCCCTCATGAGTTTGTGATCCGGCCACTGGCTGGGAGAAGAAGGGTGTCAGGGTGTCACACCATGTTCATGGAACTTACCTGCAGGGAAACTGCAATTCTCCTAAGTCCTTCACAAGGAAAAGGCGACAAATCTGTCACTGAAACATAAGCTCTCCCACCCAACTTAAGCAATTTCTGCTTTCTTACCCAGATGCTTAATAAAGGTTCCAAATTAATTTTGTTTCCTGACCTTAGTTTCCTTGATTAAAAGAAACCTAATTGTTTTTGAAGCCCAAATAGCTTTTAAAACACTGAAAGTTTGAACATATTCAATTCTAACTATATTAATTTCACATGTTTATGCTGTCAAGCTAACGCTTACAGATTTCTGTTCCCACTACATCATGTGTCTTTTCCGCTTAATGCTTCTGAAGCCACATCCTAGGTATTGATGAAGTGATTCTACAGTTCAACTGAATGATAGAGCTCACATATTCTAGTTATAAGCTCAGTAGATACCACCTTTCACATAGAATAATTTTACTATTTTGACCCAAATGGCACCCTTTCCCCCATTCTCTGTGGTTTAAAGGCAGGCTCATCACGCTCCACGGAGTAATACATTTCCTCCAGGTTCTGGAAACTTTCAGTTACAGGGTTGGGGAAGAGACTCGTCTGTGGTTTTAAAAATTCCTTTTGTACTTGTGTTTACATAGTTCTCTCTTCTTTTCAAAGTCTAAAGTTAGGATACAAAGTAGCAAGGACACCTACACAAAATGTTATTTTACGAAATAATGGAAAACATATAATACTAGGACGTTCTTTCTCCTTAATTCTCCTCTGGTTTCATTATCTCTTTTTGATACACCTTCAAGAACGTAAGTAACGTAATTTCATTTACACTAATTTGGTAGCTTAGGGTAGCATTCGACATACCCAATTTTAATTTCCACGCTGGTATCTGGACTTCATGTAAAATCCCTCCCCATTCACAGGAGAGAACTGGATGTCTCAAGAGGTGATCATCCCCCTCCCTGGTTTAAATACATACGCGAGATGGCATGAGCAGTCCTTTGGACTGTCTTTCTCATTCTGCTAGGCAGAGAGGGAGTTTAAGGCACCTAGACTATGCTCTTAAGACACCTTAAGCTAGATAAGATAAATCCTAACTATGTTACGCACACAGATGTATTATTTTAACAGCTATTTAACAATCTCCCATGCAATTAGTATAACCTGATTGGATCAAATTAACTATATCAATTCACACACGCTTCTCTATTTAATTATACAGCATCTAAATGATATATTTCCATATACATCTTCCAAGTAAATATAGCCTAAGACATGTAAGCATTAGTCATATTTCATATAAGCAAATACTGCAGACAAAAAAAGGTATCTCTTTACTTACTTGGACTTTGATTATTTTGCTTCTGAAGTTGTTTAATACCACAATAACATCTATCAGGTCAGCTTCAGAATCTGTTCCTTCATGGCTGTGAGGAGAAAAAAAAACACACGGAAAAGTAGTGGCTCATTAAAACAGGCATTATTACTCATGTTTAATTAGAGTATAAGGTTTAGGATTGCTGATATTTATAGAAACAGAATTTCTTCACTTGCACCTAATTATATCAACTTCAGAAACTTTCTGAGTTTTATCATCACTAGACATTGTCCACAGTGGAAGCCCTCACTTTTTAATTTGGATTTTCCCAGGAAATTTTATCAACCAATGAAAAAATGCAGCAACACTGAGCTGAATACTAAATCATGTATTTTACAGGTATACATTATATTCAAATATTAAACTACATTTTATTTTTCAAATACGGAAAACATCTTAGAAATTGCTGTGTGACGGCATTAAACATACTTTTAAAATAAATCCGCTTTAAGAAGTCTAAGGAAAGGTTCACCACAGTGCTGACATAGTAAGGATTGGCTTTCAACTGGCTGGCTTTGGTAACTGTACCCCTAAAGACATGGCTGGGCAAAGCACCACATGAACATTTGCCCTGCTGAACATCAGCTTTAAGCCATTCAGGCATCTGAAAACTGTACTGCAGTCCACTGAGTAACAAGTATGAAAAATGTTGCTGTCACCCTGTGATACAGCGTAGTAACATTATTCTCAAATTTTATAGCTTTTATACCTCAACAGCCCATGTATTTTTCCACCAATCCTTTCTGTCTTTTAACAGCATTATTGGTTTCCTCTTGCTAAGGCTGCACATACAAAAAAAATGGTTTAAGAAAGTAATCTGCTATCCCTTAGGCTTGATTTTTTTATTTTTTGCCTAGAAAACAGAAATATTTAAATCTTGTTTCTATCTGTTTCATACTACTTATCTAAAAATGACAGCATTTGATATAGTTATCTGAATTTTCTATTTAATACGTTTGTGTAAAAAGTGCCTATGATTACTAAGTTTCATAGAGATGGCTGATTCTTGCACAAATCGATGTTCAGGGTTATCTTGACTTTCTGACTCTCTGATTTAGTTTCATTTTCACACTGTTAAAATATTGCATATATGAACACTAGGCCCAGGACTGTCTTTTTATCACAGGGATGTACAGTACTCAACATAAAAGGGCACAGATCTCCATTTCAAATAAAGTGTGCCATTAAAAAAGCTCTAAAATAGTAAAACTAGAGACAAACACAACTGCTGACAGCAGAAAGCTGGCACAGCGTTCACATTTTTGCCCTCAGTTTTTACACAATCAAAATTTTCTATTATTCACTCAGTAACCTCAAAATCTCTATATTATCAGTTCTGTAGCTAGCTCTGCTGATGAAGATGATTTTCCAAAGTCTTTACGATCTTCTCAAAGTGTTTAGTTTGGCTGTAAATTTAATAACATTGCTTTGTCTCTCTAAATCCCTTCTGTCGATCCCTCACTGTCAGCTCCATCTTTACTGAGTGCCAATTGCTTTACTCTGCACAGCATTCTGTTTGATGTATTTCTGTCCCAGTATGAACAATGTACTGAAAACAGAGTGACCTTGGACACTTAACGATGGTCTCAAGATACAGTTTATCTGTTTCTCCGTTCACATCTTTATATACTTCCTATTATTACTTCTTTTCCTGACAGAGTACTTCATTTTAACTCCTAGTCACCCAACTATGTGCTCAACGGCTACTTACAGACTAGGATATTCACTTGTTTTTTTTAAGTAGGTACCTCTCTGAAAGAAAATGGAGTCCATCATACTGTTCTCTAATTTTAAATCAATGTGCTGAATCTTATACAGGACCTCTCATCTTCTCTCTGTCTCTGTGCATATGATATTCAGCATGTTGTAATTTATTCATGTACAGATGCACATTTCACATCAGTGATCGTTTGAATAAGGTTTTCAAAGTGACCCGGGGTTTGGAAGAACTGGGATCGTGTTTTATAAACTCCCTTAACAAAACCAACGAGGATTTTGTGTTTTGTCCAAAAGATACTGAACGCTGTTAGTGTAACGTAGTTTGTAAACTCACCAAAAGTAGGCACAACTTCCTTTTTAAATGCAAGCAAAACGTCTTGCATACTGACAACACTATTAAATATTTAACAATAACTAATTTATTGTTATATAATTGTTGTACAAAACTAAACATGTCCAGCAGACTATTTATGTCACAGCTTTAAAATGTTTCAAAACACCTATATACTTTTAATATAAATACAAATAAATATCAATATAGTATAAATTATTATTTTCCATATGGAGAACAAAAGCATTCAAGTTCAACAAAGGGAGACCCTTTTAAATCTCA
>VYZM01001506.1:23335-49507 GCA_013398915.1 Dromas ardeola
GGGGGAGGGGAAGAAGCTTATTTCAAAAGCTGTGTATTTACATAAAGTAAAAATAAATTATTTGCATGTGTATTAGATGTTACTATGAGAAAAGCAAATAAGCACTGAGGTTTAGAAGATGCTGTAACTTCAAAATCCTGTATTTCTCTTAAGATTCCTACAGGCCTGTGCTTCAAAGAAAACAGGTCATCTCACAGTTCAACAGGAGAGGATGCGATTAGTATAGGAGGATGGTGAATATACTGCAATACCTCTTGGCAAAATTCCATCCTGTCACATAGTTGCTTGAGTTCTGATAGCTATTTTATACTATTAATACTGATATAAGTAAGAGTAATAGCAAAGACCCTGGTACAGCCTCCCAAACACACTTTAGCTGTTGTACGCTACGCCTACGGCTTGTAATAATTCAATGAAATCAACAGTATTGTTTAGATTCCTCATCAAGTATTAATTTTACATAACTTAGCTGAGCTCAATTACGCTCATTTGTATTACTCCTTAGGAAAAAATAAATGAGTAATCTTAAACAGCAGATGATTTAAGTTTTCTTTGATCCATACCAGAATGTCGAGTGGTTTTGTTTCATTTTTTAATTCAACTATAGCTCATTAGGTTATTTTTTTTTTTTTAAAACCATGATATCTCTCATAAACCACTTTATATATCTTAAGAATTGAATGTTAAATACGACAAATAACTACAGTTGGTGGAGATTAAGTGAACTTCTTAAGATAAAGACCACGTTTTTCTGCTTTTTCAACAGATCGTGAGTGGTTTCTGGAAAAAAATAAATTGAAAATCGCAAACAAATAGAATGAACCTAATATTCCATTACTATTTCTTCCAGTAACAGTGAAATTGATTCATTAACTAAATATTCAAGAGCAAAGATGTTCATCAATTTTTTCATTTTTTAATAGTAGCTGATGACTAAACATCATACGGAACTATGTGTTCCTGAACTCCAAGTAATAATAAATATTTTATAAGAAATAGACTTATTTCAGCCCACAGAATTAAAGGGGAGGGAGGAAAGAAGGAAGAACTGAAGCTGAAACGAAACAATACTGTCCCTCTAGAAGGGGCTGGATCCAAAGCTTCAAGAAGTCATATGCTAGAGAGCTATGCTGTTACATAAAACATGAGAAAAAGATGATTCTTCCAAGGAATAGCTGGAATGATGGGTAGCATATGTTCCTCATTTGAAAACTGACCGTGGAAATTAGAGAGACATATAGGTGGCAATTAAATGCCAGTTACTGGAATGCAGTGTGACTTCTTTCCATGCACAGGGGTTTCTTCCAAGATAGGGCAACGTGGCGCAGTCAACATGCACCCAGGGTACAGAACTGAAGGGTGCTTCTACATCCTAAGGTGAAGGTGTAACCACAGTGATTCTTAGATGACTTGGACAACTAAGGAACACTCAGAATTAATTGAAGAAAAAAGCCTAGAACTGAAATTAATATAATGCTCCTGCTAGAAAGAGATGCCACCCATCAATAACGCTGCGTTCAGAGGCACCCTCAGGGCTCAAAAAAAAATTATGAGAGAGAAATTCATGGCACTTCCTCCAGCTGATCAAGATGCTGCTGGAGAGCTAGCAATGCTCCAGCAGACACGTTCTTGGAATTACACATTAAGTATGTTGGGAATCTCCAAATACTAATCACCAAAGCCACGAGTGACATTTCTACAGAATTTGGCGCAAGCAGTTGCATGCTAATGCTAACCATGCTTGGAACTGACCGGACAAGTGTCTGGTAGCTTGTGGCTGTACAGTAAGAGACATCACTAGCATCAAGTCTAGCTGAGCAGCTTAGGCTTATTATGCATTAACATATCCAAATGCCTTCAAGACCAAATGGAGCAATCAAACAACAATTTACACTAATCAGGAGATAAGATATCTCTTATAAACTTTACATCATCCTTTGCTTCTTGTTAAATTTTTTCATGATATTTTTGCTCATTTTCCTTCAGTACTGTCAGATCTTTTCAAAATACATTGCACTTCCAGATTTATTTATAAGTATGTTTCCAAAAGATGGATTAATACTTACGAAAAAACCTGATAAATCTCTTCAGACCTTCCTTTACGCAACCTCAGTGTCCAAGCACCTGGATTTGCTTTCAGCTGAAAATATCCCTAAGGAAAATAGGACAGACAGTCACTTGTTCCATCAGCATTTCAGAATCAACCATGTACGCTTACAAACATCAATTATCCAACATTTGGTGCTGCAGACAGGGTTAGTAGCCATTACCTACTGTCAAACGAGCCCTGAAAGTAATATGGCAGTGATGCAATCAAGTATCACCTTTCCTGTATGTCCATATTAATGCCTTTCAGTGCTCCATTTGTCTCTAGCTCCACCTAGAACAGCAAGTGACTGAGTAGGAAAGAAATAAATTATTAAACTGACCCTAAACTGAAAGGCTTCTTTGAAAATTAAAATTTTTGTCTGGAACAGCTTTCCAAGTCAATACAGCTACTTCCCAATTTAGGAACACTGCATACAGCTATCACTATGTGAAAGACAGACGAAGCATGCTTTGGAATGGGAAGAATCATTAAAAGTTTCATCATGTGGAACATCTACTGTTGAGATCGTATTCGGTATTTGTGTAAAAATCAATGATTCACAGTTTACTAAGCATTTTATTCCTTGTGATACAGAGAACGGCAGATAGGTAACAGATCTTATTCATCAAAATCCTTCCCTATCAAATTACCTTAGCCAATAGAAAATAGATTTTTCATTTTGGAAATCACAAGATCTTCTGCTCTACAGACTGCTAAAATGAAAAATAATTACTTTGGATGACCATAGGAATTCACAGGTGTGGATTTGTCCTACAGAGGCTTTAAGCACTTGACTGAAGCATCTAAAATAGGAGCCTTCTTTTGCCTGGATCATTGTGTGACAAAAATGGTTATTTTAATCAGAACATGATTCATACCTTACATTTGTCAGTGGAATCTCCATCTGAATATAACTACCTCCAACCATCTACTTAAGGCAATTAGGGTCCCAGTTTAGGTATTTCAGATAAGAATCTAAAATTAGCTTATATCCAAACCTTTATTGGATCAGAAGAGGAGCAGGGGAAAGCTCAGCAAATTACAGATGCACATCTTTTGTAGATGGTCTTAACTCCAGGATACTTTTGTTACTTTTAGCATTACTAAGTTTGCAACACAGAGAAATGGATTTAAAAAACAAGAAGCTCATAAAGAATTCTCATGAAGAGCATGCAACTGTAATTTTGCATGCTGTCTGTAATTTTGCTGCAAAAGTCTGTAAAACAGACTATTTCTGTACTTAACACTTACCAGGTTGGCCATCACAATAGTATCAACCATGACAGGATTATTCTTTGTGCCCAGAGTGAACTGTAACCCTCGAGGAGGTTGTCCAGTTGTCACATCAAAACAATGGCCTTCAAGCAATATATATTCTAGTTCATACTCTGCTATAACTGTCCCTTTTATCTGTGGAAGGAAGATTTCCTCAATAAATTATGTCATTTAACTATGTGGGAAAAGCAACACGTTGCAATGACTATTATGTTGCATGGGATTTACCTCAACTAAATTCAACTGTCAAACAAAAGAGAAAGGTCCTTCCAGAAGGAACTTCACTCAATTTTAAAACAGGTATACAAAGTAAAGAGGATGAATCACTGTCTGGAGGGACCTTCTCTCCATTGACCGTTGAGGAAGCTCAGTGGTACAGTAAATCCCAACCTTCATTTTCACAATACACCTTCCAAATACACAGCTTCGGTCTACCAAACACCCTCAATATTTTGAGAGTAAGGTTCGTGACCGAAGTTAAGTCTAGTGACTTTGAAGCTGAGGGTTTAAAAATAATTTTAAAATTGTGAACTAAAAAAAGGTCAAATATATTTTAATATATATTAATAAACAGCCATATATTCAGGCTTATTTGAAGACTTACCTAGGTTAAACCTATTACTACCAAAAAATATATAAAAAGAACAAAAGAGAAACAGAAAGCTAACACACAGAATCCCTTAATTGCTTTGGTTTTATCTCAAAAAAAAAGTATTTCTGTAAACATTATGAAGCTCAACATAGCAGATAAACTGCTTTTACTTGTACTCTGAATTCTGCTTTTTTCTGTTTCATTGCTTTTTTTTTTAAAGTAAGAGTAAACGTGAAAAAAAGATGATGAAAATGTAAGTGGTAAAATGCTGACTAAATAATCCATTACCACAGAAAATATTTCCAGAAAACAGACACAAAAAAAAATATCTCACAGTATTTCCATTTCCCTCGAGGTAGAAAACTTGTCCAACACAAGTTTTATAATGTTTACAAACTATTACTTACATCCTGTAAATGAATGTTATCGAGATCACAGGAACTGTTTACTGCTTCAACCAACCAGCTTTCAGGAGTGATCATATTTAGAGTTAAAAGCGGTGATTCTGGCAATTCCAGGAATTTTGCCATTGGTTCAGAAGGAAGGTGCTTGTTGATCCCATAAGTTATTTCTGGTTCCAGAACAAAACGATAGAAGCTGTTGAGAAAGTATTTTAAAAAACCCATAAATTTACTGAAGTATGAAGTTCCAAACATGAAGTTCTTCTAAAATACTAAAATATAGTGATTTTTTTCCAAATTATTGATGTTTGGAGGCACAGTAGCTCCCTATTCTATTGGAATACTGTCAGACAATACCTTTATTCTTTTGGAATATCTCAGACAATTTGATATATGCCATAGCATATCAAATGGGCTGGTAGATGAACACAGATCTATTCCCTTTTGATAATTTTTTGCTGTGAAAGTGCCTAGCTCCCATTAACCTTCTAAACAGCTGGGAAGGTGAATACACAAGAGGTGGATCTCAACATCTCATTCTCAGAATCTGTATCACTAAACTAAGCAGAAGAACTAATGTCTGCTGGAAGAAGAGAGTCTTTGGGAACAGCTCTTGCCACGAGCAGCAGCAAAAGACAGAGAGTAGAGGAAAGGAAAGGTCCCTTCTAGTCCTCTGCAGCTCTTACCCCATTTATTCCACACGTAAAAGTTCCTTGCAACAACAAAATAATGATGATTTTCTTCCTTCCTCTACTGATATTCAACAAAAGGAGAAGAATCAGTACAGAAAAAGAGCAGCACTGAAGATGGAGAGTGAAAGCAGCAAGCAATGAGTGCTTCATACAGGGGAAGAAAAAAAAAAAAAAGGACATTTAATTACTAAGAAAAGTAAAAAGGTAAGAACATCTGTACCCATCAGGAGGAATACAATTTTCCCCACAAAGTATTTGGGCTGGTATACAGATGCATTTCATATGAAACCACTACTGCAAGAAAAACACAACCTTTCTGCAGGGCAGATGCCAGAACGCATTTTCCTCTCACCTCTCCCAAGCACAGGGAAAGAACCAGGCACTAACATCTGCAGGGTGCCTACATTTAAAAGCGATCACGACCATGTTCACCCAAGATACTCAGAAGACGGATGATTAAGACACTCTCTTGCGGTGTAAGAGGCGTGAGTTCAACTCCTCTCAAACCGAATAGAAACTAAGGACTTCTGTTTTGTGGGGAAGTGATTAATTCTCTAAGTCTGGTGGCTAAAGGGCAGGCACTACCAGCAGCCTCCCTCGTAATAAGATTGTAGGTAAAATATCTGCCAAAGCGATGGCAGTGCTTAAACATTTCTCTTAGAGGGACTGTAATCCTCTCTGGGGAATTCACTTCAGTGTAAATGTTTATAACTGAATTAGTGAACCCTGGTCTTAACAGACAGTTAAAAGAAATGACAATTTAAGGCAGGTACTTTCAGGGTATAATATTCTTAATGAATTATAACAAGATCTCAAATGCAGACTGTAATTTACTCAGATCAATTTCGCTTTTAATTCAAGGGTACTTAATCTGTAAAATTCATTACACAGACAGTGGTCTGTAAGAAGGGACCAAGTCAGGCAGACAATCTCCCTCTGCAACTTTTCACAGGCACAAAAGACTCTCCACCGATGTCACTAAGGATTGTTTATGAGGTGCATTTGATGGACTACATCCCTTCCCTGTGATCCCATGGTTGACACCTTAGAATTTTTCTCCAGACAAGTGCAAACTGCTCGGGTAATATTCAACTTACATTCAAAGAAACTAACAAATGCAACAAAAGAATTCAGAAACACAAACCACTGTTTGTTTTTCAAGGGAATATACACTCTTAAGGCTGTTTTTTCAAAATGAGCTAGATCATACACTTGTAAGAAAACCTATAACCTACTTACCTCTTCAGTGGCACTTCTGACAGCTTAGATCTGCAGTTCAAAAACAACCTGAGTTTCACATTGATTATGTCTTTGAGCACCTACGGGAAAAAAAGAAATCTCTGTAAAAAATGGTTCTTGGTAATCACCAACTTTGAATATAAACCAAAGTTATCCTTGTGACATCCTGTCATTCCTCAAGCTTCAGTAGAAATCTCAAACATTTTAAAGTTCTAAATTTATCTGTATATTAAGGGATGTTGTCAGATATTCCAAATAAAGATTTGACCTTTTCCAAAACTGCAGAGTTAGCATATGATATTCTTGATAGTCAAAATGTTAATGTTTTCCTCTAGTGATGCAGTTTTTTAAAGAGCAGCTATCCCCCTTTCCCAATACTTGAATAAATTACATTATCACCTTTCTTTTATTGTGTTTTCTAGAAGATTTTAATGGACTTGAAAGTCTGTAAGTACAACACATGCCTTTTATTCAATAACCAATCTTAATGACTTTCACTCTTATTAAAACAGTTGCATACAGTAAATTGTTGAATAAAGCTCAGAGAATTATTTTAATACTTAATTGCTTATTAATTTTAAATGTCAACAATAGATTAATGATATCTTAAACTATTCAATCAACTTGAAAACATTCCAGTAAGTTAAAATATTTCTACTTCTTTCTCAGTTTCTTCATCTAGTCATTTCTAAATTGCTAATTTTCTGGATGCTGTTATATAGGAACCATAATATTAGGACAGTATTTTTTTCTTATTTTTGTTAGCAATCAATTTTGTTTAAAGTTAACAAAGTTATGCATTTCTTTAAAGCCCTCTTAAAAACCTTTACCAAGTTATCTTCATTTCTGTGTTTTCTGATCCAAAGCGCTTATTTGAAAGCATAAAGCAGCTGTGTCTACGCTTATGGATATTAGCAAACAAGATATTAAAGCTAAGTTAAAATACTGATACCACTAAGACTAAAATCTAGAACTACAGTAACAGCAAGCAAATTGGTAACAAAGCAAGACAACGGTCATCCTTAAATCTCTCTTATTATAACCATTTTTTTCCTCTTTCCTCAGTTCAACCCATGGCTACGCATATTCTTTACTGTATGCTACAACTTCACATAGTCCTAGGGACCTGTTTTACTCCTCATTTCTCATTCTTATCCTTTGTGTCACCTGAATACCATCACTGAAAAACTACTGAGCAAAGGATAAAGACTAGGGAATGGTATAAGGGTGAGAACAAGTGAAGAAGCAGGAAACGAGAACCCAACAGCACTGGAAGCATAAGACGGGAAAGTATTATGTGACGTGGGCTAAAGACCACCAAAATCAAAATAGAGGTCAAAGTCACTCAAGAATCTATCATTCAAAAAAAAAAACCCCACCACATTTGTAACCAGTGCTAGCTGGTCTCATCTACCAGAACGTACCCAGAATTTTCAACATTACACAATTTCTCAAATAAAGATATTGCATGCAAAATGATGTGAACCTGTACTGAACTTTACCTTCAAGCAAGACAAAAAAACCCATCCCATTAGTAAGAAGGATACTTCAGCAATCTGCATGGAGAGGTGGTTGTGTGTAGAATGAAATGATCTTGAAAAAGACTGAGGTATCATCTTAATTCATCAGCTGACCATGAAGTTTAGTATAGTATCATAGCCAAAAGAATAATGCAATTCTTAATTAACATTTCAAAGGAATTTAATAGGAAATGACAGATAAGACAAGAATGCATTATCTCTGTGTTTTCCAACAATGCAACTTCTGGAATACTGAATTTGGCTCTGTTATTTAGGGCTGCTGGGGACACCAAAAGCCAGGGCATTCAAGTCAACACATGAAAAAGGTTACAAGACCGAAAAGCTTCTTTTATAGCAGGGTATTTGAAGAGTTCAGGCTGGTTACTTTAAATAAGAAAATCCAAAGAGCAGCATGGAAATTTAGTTCAGGGAGTATTTCATACCGCAAAAAAATAAGTGAATTATTTCAGTTTACTATGATTGAAAATTATTTAAGAGCAAGTTTTATTTTGCATGTGCATTCTACAAAATGCTTACTGTAAGTTACCACAACTCATCTGAAAAGAATTAACTCACTAACCCACAAGTATTCAACCAATCACTTGGAATTGCCTGTGAACACCACCGTAATATGAAGCATCTACACTGAAAACAAACTCTATAATAGAATCTTCAACAGAACAGGCAAAATGATGAGAAGATGAACGCTTACAGCATGGAGCTAAATAAAAATCTGCAGTTCCAAGCCTGAGTTTAACAGTCAGGTTAATTAGCCACTGGAAAATCTCAGTAGGAGCTGTACTCAACTGCGTGATAATATTTTAATTAGCTTTAGATTAAAAAAATTTATTTTTACTTCAAATCTTAATTGATAAAAATAAGTCCTGTGACCCGTGTTCTACAGGAAATCAGACTAGATTATCAAAAGGGGCTCCTTCAGAGATTCCTGTCACTTTAGGGATGGAATAAGAGTTTCTCCCTGAAGACAGAGTGAACAAAGAAAAAAAGGCAGAAGATAACTGACAGGACAAAAGAAAATGTTTGATTTTTCTCTCCACATTTTTGAGTTCTTTGACAGTTACCGGAACAAGAAAAAAAAAGTTTATGGTCCTAAGGATTACATACTGCTGAAGTAAAGCAGTTAGGCTAGGGGACATGTAGTTTGCTCAAGTGCAACACGTATAATATTTTTGCAGCTTTGTTGTCCTGTCTGGAAATATTCGATGCTGAAGTCTATGATAAAACTTTTTGAAAAAGGGAGAACATAGGTTATATGGAAAGTTCTACCTGCCTCCCACTAGACAGACTATAGAGCAGTTCTTATGATACAATCCAGTACATATTTTAAAAAAAGATAAAAGCCTTGGCTCTGCTCTCATTCATGCTCTGACTCATACCTTGCCTCTGGCCTTAAAATCCCACTTTCTCAGAATAAGCAGTAAAGTTTAGATTACAGTTTACCTATAGCTGTTTAACACCTCCTCAATTTCAGTTCCATTTAATATGAGTAACTTTTTGTTTATATTTAAAAAAAAAGTTTTCTTTGAAGTGACTATTAAGTGACACAAAGTAATAAAGTAGCATGCTTTCACCAGGGTAAAAAGAAAAATAAAATAAATCACAATGTGGACATAATCAACATGGACTGGGGCAAGGATCGTGTGTTTTGCTGTGGTAATTACTACGCAAATTTTGCACTATGCATAGCTACCATCCCAATATACTGCGCACTAATCCAATTGTGTTATTCAAAAAAGATCCTTTAAACTTGAATATATCCCAGTGCTTAGAGTTTACAGTATTTAAGTCACCTATATATAGCAAAATAATCAGAGGCATCCATTTAGGAACTTTGGGTTTGGGCCTTGCTGTACATGTATGCATGTTTTGTCTACACCAGGTGGTGGTGGTTTTCCAGAAAGTTAGATGTTTGTTTTGTTTTGGTTTTTTTTTTTTTAATTTTCAGGTTACTTGAATTTTCATTTTAAAAAATAATTTAAAAAATTAAAAACAAGTTTCACCTACATTAAAATACTTCCTGTTTGTTTAGTTTTGACAGCATTTTGTTATTGCCTCCTAAGGGTTGGCTTCTGGAATAAGACTCCTACAAATTAAGTAGGATCTGTGATGGCTGAATAGTTTGGTACACTAGGGGGGTCATTTGCCTAGGCATCCACAGAATCACAGGGTTGGAAGGGACCTCTGGAGATCCTCTAGTCCAACCCCCCTGCCAGAGCAGGGTCACCTTAGAGCAGGTTGCACAGGAACGCCTCCAGGCGGGTTTTGAATGTCTCCAGAGATGGAGACTCCACCACCTCTCTGGGCAGCCTGTTCCAGTGCTCTGCCACCCTCAAAGGAAAGAAGTTCCTCCTCATGTTGAGATGGAACTTCCTACACTCAAGTTTGTGCCCATTGCCTCTTGTCCTGTTGCCGGGCACCACTGAAAAGAGCCTGGCCCCATCCTCCTGACACCCACCCTTTAAGTATTTGTATGCATTAATAAGGTCACCCCTCAGTCGTCTTCTTTTCCAGACTAAACAGACCCAATTCCCTCAGTCTTTCCTCATAAGAGAGGTGTTCCAGTCCCCTAATCATCTTGGTAGCCCTATGCTGCACCCTCTCCAGCAGTTCCCTGTCCTTCTTGAGCCGGGGAGCCCAGAACTGGACACAGTACTCCAGGTGTGGCCTCACCAAGGCAGAGTAGAGGGGGAGGATGACCTCCCTCGACCTGCTGGCCACACTCTTCTTGATGCACCCCAGGATGCCGTTGGCCTTCTTGGCCACAAGGGCATGTTGCTGGCTCATGGTCATCCCGTTGTCCACCAGGACTCCCAGGTCTTCCCAGTTAGGGAAGATACTGCTCATTAGCGAGCCTGTTCCACTAGGAGGAATGGAAATCTGAGCTACAAGGTCCTTGATGCAATTGACCATAATACGAACTTCTGGCTGAATGGAGAGTGTTTCCAGTCAATTCCAAAATGAAAATATTTTCATTTGGTAATATCAAGCTTTCATTTTAACTGAGAATGGTGAAATGAAAGATCTGGTTCTAGAGAAAAGCTAGTATTTCAGAGTCTTGAAATATCAGAATTTTCATGAATTTTTAAAATGTTTTACTTTACTATTATCTATGAAGAGTGAATGGATCCTTCAACATTCGATACAAAAAGCATAAAAGGGTATGAAAGTGGGAGGGGAAAAAGGAATGTAAGAATTTATGAAACTTTCATAATTACTGCAGAGAAAAAGATAAAACAGGATGCAGCAAAATTCAAGTTACAGGCTTCAGAGTTGTAACAGACCATAAAGAGAAGACAAAATTTACATTTTTATGGGAAACTATAAAGGAACCTGAGGTAGAGTGATATCCTGCAGCTAGTGAAAAAAGAAAATTATTTTAGGAGCTACATTTTTAGGACAGTTTCTCTTTAGATGATCAATAGCTACACACAATAGAAGACTTCTAGATACACTTGGTAGCATTAATCAACTAAGAAATACCCTTCCAGGACCTGAAAGGTTTATAGTCCAATCTTCTTACGATGATATTACGGGTCAGATTTAGACCACCTCATTTAGCTACCTTGGAAAACTAAGGTGATTTGGTTTAATGGAAAGAAGCATATGCCTCTTAAGATTTTTGAGATGGGAGATCCTTTCCCTCTATATTATGCAATCTCCTTCTTTCCTTCTATTGACTATAAAGAGCATTTATGGACTCACTTTTAAGAGGACTGGTTCATGGGGCATCTGAATTTTAATTGCAAATAAAGTACTTACAATGATGAATCAGATCATCCCCAACTTTTTAATATGAATGTAAATAACTAAATATATATTTTTAAAAATACCTACTTTTTGTTTACTTCTTTATCACACTGTACATGGAAATTAGAAAAAGTTTAGTAAAAATTAAACTACAAATAGGCAAATTAAAAGAAATGACCATCATCTTACAATCAATAAATGAGCCATCTTCTGTGCTTCTCTTGTCAATGGATCCACAATAGCAACAACATCATAGAATGGTTCATTCTGTTGGGGATCGACTTTAACTACGCTGTTAAAAAGAATTAATAAGTAAGTGACAAGAACACTCTAAATTGAATTTGTGGAATTAACAAACATTTTTAGGCACGAATTTGTAATATTAGAGGCACTTTAGATTTTACTGCTCATGAAGAAGTTTCTCTCATTTCAAGTAGTAATCATTATTGCTCCCTGTGATATCATTAGGAAAGCTAAACGTGAACAACAATTAAAAATTCAGCATTACTCTACATAGTTCCATATTGGTTATTGATTAAATACATGCCCCGTAACAAAATTAATAAAGTAAAAGGAAAACACACAGCAAAATTTTTAAAATGGCCTTTTTGTTACTGGTCTACAGTTTCCTTCACCGATATCTAGAATTATCAGATCTGAGAAGTGCCGGCAGTGGCACCATTTTTAAAAAACAGTGGGGAAAAATGGCAACTGAGAAGCATGAAACTTGATAGGCTGGACTAGCTTTATGCATTCCGGAAAGTAATTTAGTTTGATAAACTTGATTAGACTAAGTCAAGGAGATCCTAGTTAAAGTAGTCTGGATCTACAGGAATGAAAAGTTAGTAAACGTCACTTACAAAAAAGTCATGTGCTGTAAATACACAAAATGGACTACCTGAATTCATTTTCCACAAAAAACATACCTAGAAATGTGAATATCATTGAGTCAAACTCCTTTCAATATGGTAGTAATACAGTACTGACTGTTATTAGTGTAAGTTTGGAAAAGGTGTTAGCCACTTAAAACAGGCTACTACTGATTTCACTCCTTGTATTTTCAACAACAGGACCAGCCCATAGGCACAGCACACTAGAGCACCTTTACCAATAAAAACAAGCATGGATTTGGAAATAGCATTACAAAAGTTTTTACTTTGATCATGGTTCTTGTGTTATCGTATGTCCTTTTAAAAAATGTACCTGTCTGATCCAGAAAGCTTGCCCCAGCTAAGCTTAAATTAAAAGCAGCTACCATTAGAGTATCCCATTACAAAGAGGACAGGATTCACAGATGCACATCTTGGTATTTTAGGTCTCATTTATTAACAATGACAACAAAAGACGACACTTAGGGTATATTCACTTTCTAAATCTGGGATCAGAAACACAAGGAGCCAACGTACAAGTAAGTACGCTAATGACACTAATATGAGCTGGCCAAGTGTAAAACTGTTAGCTGATCTGTTTGGTTTTTCTTAAGGAATTAGATGCCAATGAGCCCTACGAATCTGCATTTGAATGAAATCTAGGTGTATTAGCTGTGTATTTAGCTGTGGTCAGAATGACACTGCTAAACCACAAAGCGTTATACAGGTATAAGCCTTGACAATAGTACTCGAGATCCACAAACAGAAAAAGCTGTGCTAGAGTTTTCCACATTAATGAAAATTAGTGGGGGCTTCTTTTAGCTCTAATCTGTGAAAATACTTCTAACATTTTAGTAAATGTACAGACTCCAAGTTTTCTAACTCCAGATCACCACTTACTATTCACACCAATTGTAATCACTTTTTTTTTTTCCAGCAAAGGCCAAGGCTGGAAAAATCATTGGGTATTACTAATTTATTTATTAAGAAAGAGGTAAAGATGAACAGGTTGTTCCTACAACCATAGAATCAACAACTTCTTTTAAAACTGGAATGCTTACTCAAGTTTCCAAAAACATCATGTAGTCATCAGTATATTCTAATTTTAATATGAAAGTACTGTAAGTGCATTATCATGACAGACAGAACTTACCTGTGCTGTTCTTTGAGTAATTCAGCATCTTGTCTCACCTCTGTTTTAGGCAAAGACGACAGTAGGGCATCTATTTTCATAATCAAATCACTGCCACTATATTAAATAAGGCACATATAATTTGTTTTTCATTAGAAAAGGAGTAAAACATTTCCATTTTCATGTCTGTCTGTCTGCACAAGGAATATTTAAAAAGCCCACATCCCAAACCTGGGCTCTTTAAAACAATTATCACCTCGAGATTTGTAGCTTTAAGTAAAACCTTTAGCATGACAACGCCCAGGAACCACTACTGCCTTAGAGCTTGTGAACTGTACGCTTCTTAAAATCATGTGATACAGAATTAGCAGAATTACCATTCAGCCTCACAGTTTGCATGGTACAGTCTACTGACATTTATAGCTCTTTATTCCCTTTTTTTTTTTGCCATTTTTTCCCTTTGTGACAACATGCAGGAACAGACATAAATGAACAAGTTTCAAGTTTACTTAGCCACATCTTTTATTTTTTTTTAGTATTTCTTGCTGGAATTTCCTTAGAAACCTTAGTAGTTCTATTTCAGTGTCACTAAGTCTTAACATTTGATTAAATATGTTTTGCCTCTCACTACTTATCTCCTTGATAGTTGTACCGCTTCTTGGTTTTTCTGATAGTTATTCTTCCAGTTGTGCCAGTCCTTCCAGATAACAGAAGTGATACTCAGACACAGAAAGTCAACAGATACTCTAAATACAATAACATTTTGCTGTCTTTGTGCACAGACTGGATCCTTAGATTAAAAGCTGGCTAGAACTCATCTTTACACTTCTTCAATTAACAGACGTGTGAATGTTGTCTAGCAGGGTGTCAGAGCACCACATCTGCGCACACCTCTACAGGCTCCTTTTCTAACGATTCCCAAAGACAATACACTTTCTTACTTCAAATATCAATACACAGATATTACTGTGTTTTTAAGATGCACTGGATTTTATTGAGCTTATTATTATTCTTTATAATTGTTCTTAAGTAAACAAAAGCGAGTAGGAATTGTCTACACTCAGCTGTACTCCTCTTTTGGTTTTAAGTACAGTGAGAGTAGATAAAGTATGTGGAGTGATTTAGCAGAGCTGCACACATGTTATGAGGCAGGTTGGAGAGGATATGGTCCTTTGGACACCCAGTGCTGTCTTATGCCTTAGCCTCATCGCACATATGATAAAAGGGTGCACGTCTCTTGAATAACACAAGGTGCCTTTTTCTGGGCTCTGTGCTGTAACGAGGTACCAAAGAGTCTGTCAGCAGCAGGGTAAGTGACTCATGAAGTTGAAACCCAACATATACAGTTTGTATATACAGTGGAAAACTATGTTAACTAGCATAATTAGCCAAGCATAAAGGTGATACAAATTTTAGCAGATATGCCATTTCTTCTAGAAAACAGGGCGAGGGTTTGAGTAGGTAAGTAGACTAAGTCTGCCAGGGAAATGCTAAAAAGGAAATGAAGGACTGTTAAATCTGTCTATGTAGAAGTACTCAGATACTAAGTAAGAGGATAGCAAATATATCACGCAAAAACCAACTACTTAAAGTGCATGTAGAGTGTATGAGTATATAATATGAGGAGTACTGTGACTATATATTTGAACTTTTGTTCATATTTCCCATGCAAAAGTGTTATTAATTTGTCACAGGCAATAAACGAGGCAGTATATCATAACGCCTCAAAATACAAAAGAATTTTACCTTTTACTACTGTTTCCCATCTCTTTGACAATAGCTTTAATCTTCTCTGCTGAGGTACTGTATGTTATTTTTTCCAACAAATCAAAGTCTTCTGCATAGAATTTATTTTCTTCTAAAGGACCCAGTACCTTAGACAGAGAAAAAATGTTACTAAACATAGAAAGTCCCAATAACGTTTCTTCTGTAAGCAAAAATATACTAATATTTTAAACGAATGCACAATATTCAATATGCAACCCCCAGCCCTATATACATCAATGTTATTAACTATATAGTACTGAACTGTATAGTAACTATGCAAGATTAAGTTTTTAAAGTTATGTAATTACAGTTAATTATCAGTCACAAAGAACAGCTGCAATGATATCCATGATATTTTTCATTACAGATACTTACGTAAAGGAGTACACTATTTACAAATAACAGATCTAAGTTTAAGAAAAAGCTCTGTTAGGTACATTATTTCAAACTGAAATTCAAATTACTATCTGCCTACTGCACTCTTTAGTTGTTTAATTCTGTGAACACAGTCCTGGCTTCTCAGATGAAGCAGAATGGATAGAAGGGAAGAAAAGAGCAAAGGATAAGAAATGCAGGATATGCAGAGACAAAAAACAGAAATACCACAGTTTTTTGGTGTCTGAAGGAAAAGAAGGTGCCTTGAAGTCCCAGAAAACAGCTTTGGGGATGTTGTTTGGATTTCCTACTCATAGTCTACCAGGCTAAACTGACCCAGTCAACTTCAAGAGCCTTCAGGGCTCCTAGGATGTAGAATGTCATCATGTAAATTTGGTGCTGAATGCCTCTCTCCCAAAATTCAACTGCTTCCTGAAAATGAGAGGTCATCTAACAAAATTCCACTTTTGAATTTTTTATTAATATTAATGATGCATGAGATAGAGAAAACCATCGTGTGATTATGAAATACCATGCTACTTTTGTAGAAGCCATAATTAGAAAAAACAATTGCTTATAAAAACAAGACTTCAGTGCTGACACAGCAAGGATAGAAATTAAGGATATCCCACGTCTTTTTTAAAAGTAATCTTTTAAAGTGAAAATATACTTTCAGGTAGATGAATATACATTATCAAATTCATCCACGTATTTTTAAGAAACTTATTTCCTCAAAACTTAAAATATGACATGATTTGAGCTTTTTTAGGCATGGAAAACAGGAATAACGTTTTCTAAAATAACACCGCATATTTAGTTTTTGTGGGAGGGGGAGTGGGTGTTTGACACAAAAAAGCCAACACATTTCTTTCGTGCTTCATCAACAAAAACACTTTCTGTGGGTTTGTTAGTGGTATTCCAGTTGTATCTTAGAAGCCATTTAGGATGCACAAGAGTAATTAAGAACATAATTTAAAGAGATTTTTCAATAATAAGGTGCCAACATAGTATCTCTGTTTCTTTCTAATGGTGGAGCAATAAATAGAAAACAGAAAAGAGTTAACTCAAAGAGTAGTTTGTACAAATTGGGTTTGTAATATTAGGTATGGACTACCATTAACTAATACTAAATATTGAACCCAATATTCTATTTTTAATCATCTACAGACACACTGTAATTAAGGCTATTGGTTTCAGGATATAAATTCAAAAAACTGAAACAACAAAACTACTATACTTTTATTTGAACATTAAGAATTAAGACTATAGAACAATTTATATTTATAAACAATATGAGTTTTTAGAGCTTGAAATAACTACCCTAGTCAATGTAATTTATTTTTTATTATATATGCAGTAGTTTATCCTACCCCAAATGCGTAAAATATAGGTAACTTCAGGATCAAAATTTATTCTTAAATACCATTAATAACACATCAAATATTAACTTATTTAGAGAATTTTGTCAGATTAAGTTTTAAAATAGCCATGGGAATGCCATAGGTATATAGTACCTTCAATGGAGTGGAGCTAATAAACAAATTAGGAGTAAAGCAAAATGAAAAACAAGGCAAACATTCATACCATTCTCTAATAACAGGTTGAATAAATGAAAAAAATCAATATAATGTATTTTCTTTAGTTTGAAACTGAAATTCCAGGAAGTAAAAAGTACCTACAAAAAGACTGAGATAACTTTAATTTCTTTCTTACCCTGCCATTGCTCACAACAGCCATTTGCCCAGGAACCAGCTTAAGAACCTCCTGGCAGAACATCTGGTGGGTTTTAATTATATCCAGTCCTAAAGTGTTGTACTTCTTCTCAAAAGCATCATCATCCATTTCCTAAGGTAAAGTATGAGATGGTAGAATGATTAAGCAAAAATAAATTTTGTAATAGCAGAGGTAAGCAAAGATTTTCTTCAAGTTACGTGGTAACCAGAAATCAAAATAAAGCAACAACCTCAGCTTCAATATAAGTAATGTGACTATTTGTGTGGACCCACGGTCTCCCAACTAGTTAGTGTGCAGCTTTTACCCTTGGGCAACTGTGAATAGTCATGAGAGGAAAGCTGAGCCTGATATTAAACACTTTTTCTAAGATCCAGCACAACGCTGCACGAAAAACAACACACTCTGTTAACAACTGAACTGTATTCTCCCCTCTAAGAAAAAGGTACAAAAAGAATTCATATTACTCTAAAAACCTAACAGTAATTTTAACATGGTCATTTGATACAGCTTAAACGTGTTTTGGGGAAGCCAACATCATCCAGCAAGATACATAACAAATCATTGTTCAAAGTGGGAAAAAATGCTGGAACCTTGCCATGCTTAAAATGGCACTGTGCCTCATCTGTTAGAATTATCCTGCTAAATTAAATTCTACTGATATGTATTTCTTCATTAGAAATATACAGACTAAGCAAATAGAGTCATTCAGATACAATTAATATAACAAAATAAATTAGTGACATGCATACACTGCTTAATTAGCTACCTCTGTGTCTTTCAAAATGTATTAGACAATGAAACAAGAGCATGACACAAATCAGCTGATTACTTTTCCACTGTGGTGCCACAGAGTTCCCTTAATCTTCCAAATCTTTCTATTTAAAAATACTACAATTTACAGCTCCTTCTGAAAAAAACCCTATAGTTTGCAGCTTTTGTTTGGTAACTCTATGCAAACTTTGCAATGCAAAAAAAACTTTGCATACGCAAACTTTGAAATAAGTAAGATTTGTATTTTAAACAAGAAATTTTCATAGCAACAAACCAGAGTATGTTGGCCAGAGGTATATATTGCTCACTAACCTGAACCACTTCAGTCTGTGCCTATTACTGCTCACAACCACAACACAGTTAAACCAGTTACTTCTGAAGTCTTAATTACTGACAAACATTAATACCGTAATTTTAATAGAGAGCTTTAAAAAAAAAACAAACACAACCAAGAAATAATTAAAAATTAAAGTATTTTGATCTCAATAATGCAGTGTCCATACTCTAGATTGTTCAGTACTCTTGTACTTTCTTCCTTTAGAGAAATTCTTGATTCTTCATCAAGTAAGAGTTGTCAAAAATCCAAATCTGCTTGAGTAGAAACTGTATAAGGGTTATAAACTTCACAGCATTTGACCAAACACTGTTACTCTCAACAACATTTCCTTACAATAAAAATATATGTAAAATGAAAAAGTAAGTAGTCTAATTCAGTTTGCACTCACTGGGGTGAGGAATTTAGCAATTTTAGTTCCAGCAGCAAGGGATTTTGCTGTCTCTTCCTTAGTTAGTTTACTTAGCAAACTTTTTAAGCTGCTGTTGTTTTGGGTGAGAAAAGCGGTCAAAATTCCTCTTGCAATGGCTGTGTTATCTTCCTTTATTTTTGATGGATTGTTCAAAATCCCAACTCGTATATGACTGCTTGTTTTCTGCAAAGAAAAATACAGAATAATACGCAATTTTACAGTTCCATCTGCTGTTACCTAATGTATTCATATCTATTATAACTCTGTGAAATGCCCTTAAGTATTTAATTTTTTGCAGCTACTTGTCTTTAGAAAACATACATCAATGCTTAATTCAGAACTTCAACTAGGAGTAAAAGCGTTATTAGTAAGGATTTACCTATCCTGTAATACATATTTTAAATAGAAGATTATTTTTTTTTAAATAGAACAATTGCCTTTGAGCATTCTGCAGAAGTTCATTTTTAACAAAGGACATACACAAGTGTTCATTTACAGACTTCAGAACTGGTTTTGTAGTTGTTTTTCTATTCTTCAAAAACTATCAAACTAAGCATAAAATAAATACAAGAAAGTTTACCCACTTATCACTTTACTCTTAATCAGCAGGAAAATCTTTCACTTGCTGAAATTGGTGATACCACTTAAATTTTACTAGAGAGCGCGATGATCAAATAGTCTCACTAACTGAAGAAAAGATAGATGGACTCTATTTCAGTAAAGAATACAAAAATAAGGGATGAAATCACTGGTATTCAACATATCTAAACAGCAAATTTTAAGCCCCTGAGAAAAGTTTTGTTAAAACGCTTATTTGAAAAGGTTGAAAATGTGTACTTTAAACTATTCCTGAGAAGCATGCTCTCACTGGGAAGACGACAAGCGGCGTACTAGGCTACATTAGGAGACACATGGCAAGCTGATCAAGGGAAATTCTTATTCTCCTCTACTCGGTACTCACGAGGCTGCACTTGGACTGCTGGGCCTGGTTTTGGTGCCCCCAGTGCAGTAAAGATGCTGAGATGCTGGACAGGCTTCAACAAAGGGCTACCAAGATGGTCAGAGGCCTATGAGGAGGAATTGAAGAAGTTTGGCTTGCTCACTCTGGCAAAGAGGCAGCTACGGAGAACCCCGATAGCCAGCAACAACTACTGAAGGGAGAGTGAAAAACAAGACAGAGCCAAACTCTTCTTGGTAGTGGCAAACAGTGTAACAAGGGGTAATGGCCACAGATTTTGGCTTGGCGGACATTAGGAAAAACTACATGAGGAAGACAGTGCAACACCCGAACAAATTACCAAGGGAAGGGATCCAGTCATATCCTTGGAAATCTTTAGTANGGGATCGAGTCATCTCCTTGGAAATTTTCAGGACTCCTTCAGGCAAAGCTCCAGCTGACCTGATATAATGATGGCAATAGTCCAGCTCTGAGCGGGAGGCTGAACTAGATGACATCCACAAGTCTAGCCAAGACATATCTACTTTTTTCAAATAATGTTACAATATATTAGTATTTTTCGAAATAATATATTATATATATTAGCTGAAATATTTATAAGTGAGTTCCCTTTGGCCACTTCCCCTCCCAGATTCTTGCACACGCAAGAGGTGTCTGTGCCAGTTCTGCATCTATCAGAAATTCCACTAGACCCTGACCCAACAGACAAAAAGGCCCAGAAAGAAGTAGAGAATCTCTATACAAATCAATGGACTTTTAAAAAAATAGTNTCTATTTAAAAATACTACAATTTACAGCTCCTTCTGAAAAAAACCCTATAGTTTGCAGCTTTTGTTTGGTAACTCTATGCAAACTTTGCAATGCAAAAAAAACTTTGCATACGCAAACTTTGAAATAAGTAAGATTTGTATTTTAAACAAGAAATTTTCATAGCAACAAACCAGAGTATGTTGGCCAGAGGTATATATTGCTCACTAACCTGAACCACTTCAGTCTGTGCCTATTACTGCTCGCAACCACAACACAGTTAAACCAGTTACTTCTGAAGTCTTAATTACTGACAAACATTAATACCGTAATTTTAATAGAGAGCTTTAAAAAAAAAACAAACACAACCAAGAAATAATTAAAAATTAAAGTATTTTGATCTCAATAATGCAGTGTCCATACTCTAGATTGTTCAGTACTCTTGTACTTTCTTCCTTTAGAGAAATTCTTGATTCTTCATCAAGTAAGAGTTGTCAAAAATCCAAATCTGCTTGAGTAGAAACTGTATAAGGGTTATAAACTTCACAGCATTTGACCAAACACTGTTACTCTCAACAACATTTCCTTACAATAAAAATATATGTAAAATGAAAAAGTAAGTAGTCTAATTCAGTTTGCACTCACTGGGGTGAGGAATTTAGCAATTTTAGTTCCAGCAGCAAGGGATTTTGCTGTCTCTTCCTTAGTTAGTTTACTTAGCAAACTTTTTAAGCTGCTGTTGTTTTGGGTGAGAAAAGCGGTCAAAATTCCTCTTGCAATGGCTGTGTTATCTTCCTTTATTTTTGATGGATTGTTCAAAATCCCAACTCGTATATGACTGCTTGTTTTCTGCAAAGAAAAATACAGAATAATACGCAATTTTACAGTTCCATCTGCTGTTACCTAATGTATTCATATCTATTATAACTCTGTGAAATGCCCTTAAGTATTTAATTTTTTGCAGCTACTTGTCTTTAGAAAACATACATCAATGCTTAATTCAGAACTTCAACTAGGAGTAAAAGCGTTATTAGTAAGGATTTACCTATCCTGTAATACATATTTTAAATAGAAGATTATTTTTTTTTAAATAGAACAATTGCCTTTGAGCATTCTGCAGAAGTTCATTTTTAACAAAGGACATACACAAGTGTTCATTTACAGACTTCAGAACTGGTTTTGTAGTTGTTTTTCTATTCTTCAAAAACTATCAAACTAAGCATAAAATAAATACAAGAAAGTTTACCCACTTATCACTTTACTCTTAATCAGCAGGAAAATCTTTCACTTGCTGAAATTGGTGATACCACTTAAATTTTACTAGAGAGCGCGATGATCAAATAGTCTCACTAACTGAAGAAAAGATAGATGGACTCTATTTCAGTAAAGAATACAAAAATAAGGGATGAAATCACTGGTATTCAACATATCTAAACAGCAAATTTTAAGCCCCTGAGAAAAGTTTTGTTAAAACGCTTATTTGAAAAGGTTGAAAATGTGTACTTTAAACTATTCCTGAGAAGCATGCTCTCACTGGGAAGACGACAAGCGGCGTACTAGGCTACATTAGGAGACACATGGCAAGCTGATCAAGGGAAATTCTTATTCTCCTCTACTCGGTACTCACGAGGCTGCACTTGGACTGCTGGGCCTGGTTTTGGTGCCCCCAGTGCAGTAAAGATGCTGAGATGCTGGACAGGCTTCAACAAAGGGCTACCAAGATGGTCAGAGGCCTATGAGGAGGAATTGAAGAAGTTTGGCTTGCTCACTCTGGCAAAGAGGCAGCTACGGAGAACCCCGATAGCCAGCAACAACTACTGAAGGGAGAGTGAAAAACAAGACAGAGCCAAACTCTTCTTGGTAGTGGCAAACAGTGTAACAAGGGGTAATGGCCACAGATTTTGGCTTGGCGGACATTAGGAAAAACTACATGAGGAAGACAGTGCAACACCAGAACAAATTACCAAGGGAAGGGATCGAGTCATCTCCTTGGAAATTTTCAGGACTCCTTCAGGCAAAGCTCCAGCTGACCTGATATAATGATGGCAATAGTCCAGCTCTGAGCGGGAGGCTGAACTAGATGACATCCACAAGTCTAGCCAAGACATATCTACTTTTTTCAAATAATGTTACAATATATTAGTATTTTTCGAAATAATATATTATATATATTAGCTGAAATATTTATAAGTGAGTTCCCTTTGGCCACTTCCCCTCCCAGATTCTTGCACACGCAAGAGGTGTCTGTGCCAGTTCTGCATCTATCAGAAATTCCACTAGACCCTGACCCAACAGACAAAAAGGCCCAGAAAGAAGTAGAGAATCTCTATACAAATCAATGGACTTTTAAAAAAATAGTATGTTTTTGTATGTCATGAAACTTGAAAATTAGACCAAGCAGTACACCTGGAAATGAGGTTTAACTAAATCAAATCTATAAATTAGAATGAACATAATCAATTACACTGCTATTTCACAGAAGATCCAACAAACCTTGTTCAGAGCAGCTTTTTCTAATGCTTTTCCTGGATTCTCCTCGCTAACAAACGGGGACTTTCCCAGACAGATCTCGCTTCCTAGAGTTGGGAACTATGGCATATTTTCCTCACTGAAGAGTGAAAATAGCGATACTACAGTGGGAATGTATCTGTCAAGCCTGGGCCACAGATACAGCAGTCAGATAAAAGAAATGTTTTTCCTGTAACAAGGACTTGTACTGCACATCTCTCCTTGCAGTTTTTTAAGCCTCTTTTTAGGACATATTTGATATCACATGCTCTCTGCAACATACTGTTTTTTTAATTCCCTTAAGATGGTTCCTATTTCATTCCTGATTATTAAACCTAGATGTTTTCCCAATTTCATTCTAATTACTCTTCTAAACTCCCCAGCGCTGAGTGTTCTTGTCATTTATATTCACATGACATTTACTTGCATACTTTAAATTCTATTATTAATACTGAAGAACTTAAAAATAAGCAGAACTCATAAATGTAGACAATCTTTCTAGCATATTAAAATGCTTCTTTGCTGACCTTGGTTGTTATAGCAATAAGTATAAGCAAGAGTCTCTCTGCATACCATTCCTTGGCATGAACTATAAACATGGCCATGTCTTATTGTGAGAACAAACAGTTTTCTGCACAACATGCTGTTAATTTCAGAGTTAGAAGAGGCCTGGCTAAGAAGTAAAATTACTGAACAGAAAGTTGGTTCTGTTTTACCTCAAACCAGGACAAAAGTGTAATCTGTCTCAGACGCATACAAACAGCATGTGGAAAAACGGTCGTTTCATGGCCACAGTTATGCCACATGATACTGGAGAACACCGCATAATGCTTCACATGAACAGGCATTATCCCAACTTCCCTGGCCCAGGTAACATGCTAGGTTACCTCATGGGAAAAGGTCTGTAACTGGGAAGAAATTAACTCTTTTAACACACAGTGTTACAGTTTGTCTCCTGTGTCAGGAGTCCATGAATCAAACGATCATTTACAGGCCTGTAAGATGCCTGTGCTGCAGGAGAGTAGAGTAAAATGAAAGCACCATCTCATAAGTCTGCACCTGACCCACAAAAAAAATAAATAATATATTGTTACAACTTTATTTAAGAGTATAATTTTTGAATGTGCACATTAGGACATGTGTCTGTTAGGAACCTATCCATAATAATTATTTTAACAAAAAACACTAGAAACTCACCAGATGTTTCAAGGCATTAGAAAGCAGTTGTCTCCCAGCTGTCTTATCAAAATCAGCAATAATCCAGATAGTAACAGCATACAATGCATCTTCATCTGGAAATTAAAGATAATCCTGCTTTACGTTCTGGAGAATCTTCTCACAAGTAATGAATTAACTCTATTAAAGATTTTAAAGTTTATGTGTATGTCTGACTGTTGACTTCAGCTGTAAGTCTAATCTTTTGCCCTCTGAATTGGAATAAAATTCTTAGGATGTACTTTATCACATTAATATGAGAGAGTCACTAAAATTGCCAATCTATTGTACCACTGAAACAAGATGGCCCTCAATAATAAGCTAGCTCAAATTAACAAGACCTGCTTTACCAGAGGTTTCTTGTGAACATTTGGTGGAGGCTCATTTGATGGAGGCTGGTCATATGGCCAAGAATGGAAAGAATTAAGTAGTTACAAGAATGCCTGGGTTATGCCATTCACTTTCCCCGGCAGCAAAGGGAGAGTCCTTCAGCCAAGGGCAGGACAAAACTTACAATTTCTAGACACAGACGGGAATATACCAAATACAGACCAAAGAAAGTAAACTACAGTATAGGGGTATATGCAAAAAAATTCCCTTTTTCCTGGTCTATAGCCTCCTGTTATTTATTCTTCATAGAATGGTAATAGTACATAAAAAATTCTGCAAAATTATCTGTAGAACAACATCAGTCTACTCAGGTCTATTAAATATCCCCTAAAAGGTAACACTTATAGATGGGCATTTTACAAGGGTCTGGTAAGACTCTAGGAAGAGGTTATCATTAAGTGTAGTTGGGGTCTAAAGAAAAACACTGGGGACAGAGATTTGAAATGTAGATTCCAGCTTAAAAGTTATGGGGTTTACAGAAGAGATCTGAATCTTAGAAATGAGCCTGCCGATTGAAGGCCAGTCATCATTTGACAATGAGCTGGGATGTCTCTGTGGTTGTTGATAGAGAATCAAATACAGTCAAATAGTTTTATTCCAAAGAAATGTAAGTATACAGCATTTCTTTTTGACAATGGAGTAAGTAAAAACTATGTTAACACCATATAATAACTACTGAAAGAACAGCACTTTGCTAACAGGATTATTCTGTTCCTTGAGGGACTGATGTAAAGGAGCAGCTTTTAACTATCTACTCCTAGATGTTAACAAAGTACAGACTTATGCAAAATTCCACACAGTATTATGCCCCCACTGTTTAATTAGCATTTCGTCTAATTCAGAGGGAAAGTACTTGCATATGAAATAAGAATATTTTACATAAAAAATATTTTAAGTGTATTAAAAAAGCTTGCATTTTAGTAAGTAAGATGTATAAATGAGTGATAATCCATCAGAATATATGCATTTTTTTTCTTTTCAATAGAAGGACAAAGATTTAGATGACGAAATTAAACAATCAACTAGAGGAAAAAAAAAATAGAGAGATACTGAATGCTAACAGATAAGAAATAAAATCAATTATCTATTAAACCGTAGAAATGCCTAATTTTGGTATAGACATTACAAAGACTATAAAGTCTTGACTTGATAATGCTGCAAATAAGAGTCACTTGAAAACTGAACATACTCTTTTTAATATTCTCAAGTAAAACTATGTCACTATGAAAACTGAGTCTGTTTTCAAAGCTGCGAAAGTCTTACTTTTTAATTTCATGTCTGTAAAATAAAAAACAACTAGCCACGACATCCATCCCATTTCAAAACTATAAAATTTAAAATAACTATCCTGTTATTAAATTTTTTAAATTTTATTTATTATTTA
>VYZM01001506.1:49600-65858 GCA_013398915.1 Dromas ardeola
GATCTGGCTCCGGAAAGAAGATACCGGGATATTGGGAAATGTACTTATTTACATGGGATCCTTGGGATACTTACTTACTTGAAATATTTTACCGGCAAACTTCAACAATTTTTAATACCCATATATACATATAACCCATAAAAAAAGTTAACATACCCTTTTTTGTTAAATACTTCATGTTGTCTGAAATCACAGCACTTTTATCTTGTGAGTCCAAAAAGGAGAAAGTAGAGAAGTCTTTCACATCAAATGGAACTGGAAAATGTAAACCACAACATGTTAGACTTCAAAAGGAAAATCATAACAACAGTCAAACCAAGAAAAGTAGTTACCGGATGTGGATCTGAAATGTACGTATCTTCTTTCTGCTCCAAGAATAGTTGGGTTTATACGGGAAACTACATTGTGCTGATCCATAAGAAAATCTATTGCATTTATATGATCATTTAACAAACCCTGTAGTAAGAGAAAAGAAACCATAAAAGTACAGATTTAATTTAAAACAAACAAAGACCAAGTATTTGTACAATCTTTCAACTGACCTTAAGGCTTCTATATACACACCAAGTTATGGACAATGTCAAGACAAAAAAGTATAAATATCACACATACAGTATTTCGAAATATCAGATACACGTTTTTCAATAAATAACTGCATTATATTCTCAGTTTCTGGTTGAAAAATTCCATGATTACCATATGCTTTGCTGATCCTTCAACTTTGTATAATCTAAATATACTATTTCAAAACCATGACTGCAAATTAATGTAACAATGTAATTTCAGTTGTCATGTTATTAATTTCAAGCCATCTCATTATAAAAAAATTAATATATAAACATGACTCAGACAATCCACTGCCAAATATTTCATCTTGCGTTCACTCAGAAAATGTTAAACATACCATGAACACTGCCCTCTGGAAGAACCCGGTGGCATCAATAATCCTCTGAAGAATAACTGTCTCCAACTCCGCAGCATCCATCTCTTCTCTGTTAAAGGGCACACCATTAAACAGAGCTTGAGGCAATGGACCCAGGCCAGTCTTTTTATAAAAGGTTGCTCCTGCCTGATCACATCAGAAATATCACAGGATTAAATAAGACCGTGGCTGACTGTAGCAAACAAGGAAACTAATATCAAGAGACCATGAACTCTAATCTCCAAGCACTATTCACTGTCACACCTTCTCATGAGTAGCAGGGACAAAAGAGGAAATGTTTGGAAACCAAACAGGATGCATGGGACTCATTTCTCAAATAGAATGACACAAAAAATTCTAGATCTATATATGGCATTTTAAACTTTTGCTTTATCATCTTGCTGAGAAACATTATTTTATTTTGCTTAATATTCTTAGCAAAAAATATTAAGTAAGGACCCTGAGACAGTCAGTTTGAGGTGGATCAATCTAGACCTTTCCCCCAAAGACAGCACCCCCAAAACCCTCAAAATACTTTTATGTTCAGAAGCCAAGCCTTATTTGATTAGAAAGCAGAACTGGCTAATTTTTCCCAAACAGAGAAAATTCAGTGAGACAAACAGAAATTAAAATGTATTTTAAGTAATCCCCCCTTCCCATTCTGTATCCTTTCATGCTTCCTTTCAGTGTCACTTTCTGGATGGCCACAAACTCTATGGCAGTGTCCATGCATCCATCTTTTTGTCACCCCACTGTCTCCTCCCTGATCTTCACGGCAGCTTCATAGTCCCTGCTCCTACAGGGGGGTTCCTCCTGGTGCATCTCTGTCTACTTTTCTTCCTTTAATATTCTCTGTAGGAAGCTTTTCTCCCCTAAGTGTATCCAGCTGTTTCCAGGGCAGATTCAAATTGTCCTTCTATGCAAAGCCTCCGTGCAACTCAGTGAGGAACAAGCAGCATAAGGCAAACAGCACCTTTTTTCCTGGCTGCCCAGATGCACCTTTTTAAAGGAACATAATATCCTTCATACAACAAATTATAAAGGAAATAAATAAAATGGATGGCATGTGTCAGAAACACAAGATTGTATAGATGGCATAGCTGAAGAAACACGAAGGAAAACTATTTTTATATATGTATTTTAGCAGAAAATTGTCTACATAATCAATTATAGATAAAAATATGTCTTCTCTATAGCCTTTAAATCAAAATCCATAGCTGTCTTTCCCAAAGGAAATTATAACCAGAAAGCACAATTAAAGGAAAGAAAGATTTGCCTAGAAGATAGGCTTCAGCTCCTCACCCAGAAGACATGGGTAAACAATATCTGCAGTGCGAGACAGACTCCTTGACATGCTTACTAAAAAAAAAAAGACAAACCACAACTTGTGCTCCTGAAGGCAGAAAATTTCCTATTGCTTGCTATTTCCCCTGAAGGGATTCAGAAATCCTTTCTACATTTCCACTAATGCCTGAATGGTGGCTTAAGAAAAAAATTAACTCAAAGATACTGCATTTACGTGCTTTACCACTTAGCGATCTTTCAGCTGGGCAAATGCAACGAATTGTGTACTGCAATATTTCTTACCACGTTGCTCACAACATACCTTCCTCCCCTCATCGTATTCAGAATGCACACCTAGTATACTCTGAGCATCAGCGTGGGGGTATTCACTTCTAAGAACATCTTTCACATGATTTACTGTTAGAACATTTCCATCTTTCACTTCATGGTACATCTGTAAAAATTATAACAGAAAGAAGTAAGTAAAACGTAATAAATTTTCAATCATATTCAATAAAAGTAAATAAACAATAAAGTAAATATCTTTTTACAGTACTGTAGTCATTTTTATATTGGTATACTTTTATATTGCTTTTATTGCTATATTGCAGTTTTTACATTGCTTTAGTAATCATCACCATTGCACATATGCTCAATTTTTCATCAGAGCACTGTTCTGATTAATCTATTATCATACCTTTAGGCTAAATCTGAAGTGGCAAAGTTAATACACTTATGTGAGCCGAATGTGAAAGGTTATTTCTCTCCACTGATTAGAGAAGGAATCTAAATTCTTATTATAAACTACCTAACCATGGGTAGTTACCTGAATCTATATGGGATGAATCCAAGCCTGAATTAGTCAGTGATACTTTTTCCTACAGGAGTAATTTTTCCTTACCAATGCTATTTTATTTCATAGCATAAGATTTTATTACTTTCATCAAACATACAAAAGAAATTTGAAGTGAAAATTATTCCATCCATTTCTTTTCAAATGAGGAACCGTAAATTTATCTCTATAGCACTGAGTATCTCAAACCTGTATTTTATTGATTCTATTTTTGTTATCTTTTAATTATATTTATCATCTCCTCCTTTTTATATTTCGAAACAAAGTAAATAGAGGAACACAACATTTTAAAAAGCACGCTGTAAATTGGTATTTTATGACCTGGTCATGGATAATAGTCAAACATGCCTGTCAGCTCCTAACAGTTGTAGCTTTCTATTTATCTTCTAAGGTACTCCTGGTTACTCCAGTTCCTTTCATATTAAGCTTTCTGAGTTTGTCCATGACATTAGTTTCTAGGCACTGAACAGAATAATAGAAAACAAAAGTAAGAAAAGGTGTTATGTATTAATACCATAACCATATTCTCTGATATAATTTTGCCTGCAGAGCCTTCACATAGACTGCTCACTTTATTTCCCTCCACTCATCTCTCGTCTCTGAAATTCTTGTCTTTACATGAACCTGCATTCTCTCACACAGAAAACCTGGCTCATTCATTAAGCTGCAAGCCTGGAATATTTCCGTTTTCTACACTCATGAACAGCTCAAACGACCAAATAATACCTTAGCTTACTCTGTTTCACTTTCTACACTAGAGAACCAAGAGTTTTTCAAAGCTTATAGGATTGACAAAGAGATATTAAAATGCCTGTACTCCAAGAGATACAGAACACAAAGGCAGACACATCACATTAACGCAAATAATACAGAATCATTTTTCCACAAGAATACGCTGAAAGCTCTAAGGTATGTATCTACCTTTTTACATTCTTGTAGAAAGCCTGTAGGTAGGTAAAATTACAAAAACAAGTTGGTTTCTGGACCAGGAAAATATTTCTGCAAATCATTCTACAGCAAATTAATGCTATACATGTTTTTTTTTATACTTTGTTTCCAAGCAAAGTAAATGCAAATGTACCATGTTGTCACAAGGTAGCAAAATCCTAGCTATATAGAAAAGTAACAAGTTCAAAGAAAAAAAAAAAAAAAAAAGAGGTGATTTCTTGTGAAAGAACTAACATTAATTATCGAGGTAAAGGCTTGAGAGGTGTCAGATTCCTCTGCAATGTAATTAAAAGTTCTCCAAAGAGCTATTCCAGCGTCTTCATTTCCATCAATTTCTTCTTTAGTATTTAAAATGAAAACAAATCCAATTCTATAAAGAAACAAAAAGAGATCACGCATTTTAAACCAGGATCAGTTTCACATCCATTCTAACACCAACAGAGAAAAACATGATGTTTGCATTTAAGTGATCTGTCCAGCATGTAGGCACAAAAAGCTGGCAGTAATTAAGATCTCTGGGAGCTATTAGGATTTACTCACAGCCCTTTCTTTCCTTATGTGATCAAAGGTTATGACACACTTTACATCCCTGCCATCACCTCTTAACCTTGAGTCTTTGTTTTAGTCTAAGTATGATCTGTCTTTTATTTTTCCTGAAATGGGCGTTTTGAGTAGCTGCATGTAGACATGCTGGGGTCTTGGCGCCCTGTCGTCAATACATGCCATTCCTACTAGCCCTTCTCTGTTCTTTTTTACCTTCTGGGGCTTCCCCACCCTCCTATTACCATTCATGCTCCATTCACAGCAATTTTAAAAACATCTACTACAATTCCCTACATTTCCATTAAGTGAAAAAAGCCCTAGAAATATGAGGCTTGAGAGGAAAAAAAACCCAAGAAAACTCCTATTGGAGATGGTATTTTGATACTGTTCTCATGGGAAAAAAAATGGGGTTGATCAGGCCATACTACCTTTACAGCACAAAGTGTAACAGAGATTTGGTGTTCTACAACAGCAGGGGAAATTCAAACCTAACAGCCACTTGTTTGCCTACACAAATAAATTGAGCATCATAATTTTCACATGTAACTCATGAAGACATTGCTGAAAGGTTTGGCACACGATCCAGAAAGCTCCAAAGTGAAAGATACTGACGCGAAGACCCTGTTTCTGCAGGGAACAACGGCTTTGAGCAACGAGACAATCTGGTCAAACAGACTGCAAATAGCAGCACAATGACTAAAGCACAAAGTCTTTCACAGACTGAAGGCTCAGGAGAGTTAAAACTGAAGATATTTGAAGTTATATTCCCTGCTGAGAACACATGACGACCCTTCTGGTCTCTACTATACTACTTGAAAGGACTTCTGATCATTACAGTCAGTTCTACCTTAGCTGGTATAGGAAAAGGACAAGAAAGATCCTTCCGTTGAGGATCTTTGGGACTGGCAAATTGACCTGGACCAGAAAACACTAGGCCAGTTTCTGACAGTGCAAGGAAGGAAAGAGCAGACAAGTTCCATCTTGCACGCTGTCACAAGCAACAGGTAAGAGGAGCAAGAGTATGAATATTTCAAAGGAAAGTTTTCCATTAAACTTAATACAAGTGTGCAACCAATGTGTCGCATTAGAATGCTGTTGCATTGGACTTGATTTGAATTCACACATTTTCCTAGTAGAACAGAAGATGAAGAAGAAAAAAAGTAAAACAACCTTCTTTCAAGACTTTTATTCGAGTCTTTCCGTTTTCCTTACCTAAGTGGTACACTATGATGATAGAACAATTCTGCCAGTTTCATATAATCGCCTGTATCTTCTTGGACAGGATCAACAAAAAGTACCTAAGAAGAGAAAACATATTATACAGCCAATATCTATTCTTGACGTCTTTTTTTTTTTTTTTAGACATAAAATCTAAGCTAAGAACAGAAATTTCCAAAGGAGCTGTGTACCCCAACTGTTTTCAATTTCCCAGAGCATTCATTGTAAGAAAACATTAGGAGTGTAAATGAAAACCTCAGAATTAATGAATTTGGACAAAATACTGAAAAAAGGATTTAACCGTTTACTGAACTTAAAACCAAGTGATATCACTACTCTCCTTTGAAATACTCTGTGCCAATACTTTGTTCTTTTTAATGAACTTGATAATTAATTAAAAAGGATCTAGTGCTGATTTTTCTCTTATTTCTTTCAACTAACTCCCTTCTGTTGTGAAAACTAAACTAAAATAAACAGAATATATTGACTTAAAACTTTAATTAAAAAATGGAACATTGGGAAAGAATTTTTCCTTCCTGTCTCATGTATCTTTGTATTCACTCTTTCACTTATTGTAGCTTGAAGTGTAAAATCAGATCTTTCAGGCATGCAAGAATCTAAAACTGGGATCTGTCTGCATAGGCAGATTATCCTTATGCAGATTTAATTATAACATCAGTACCTTATTTATTCAGCTTCGCACTGCAACTCCCCTTAGAATTTATCATAACTTTTATTTATCATAAGCTAGAATAGTTGAAATGCAGTGGAATAAATTCCAAAATTTTGAACACTCCCTCCCCCTCAGATTATAGTTAAATGATAGGTTGTAGATTTCTATAATATAGCTGTTATATACATCTATGCCAATATTTAACTTTGAATACATAATGCAATTTACTTCATATTACACACCTCTTCTGCTTCATTATAAACATATTTTTTTATTACATATTGCTTGTATTTTGGTTGTCTTTTTATATACTGAACTTCATGTCACTTGTATTGACTACAACAGTGGACGCGGAAGGAGCAACTGATGTCATCTATCTGGATTTCTGTAAGGCTTTTGACATGGTCGCCCACAACATCCTTCTCTTTAAACTGGAGATATGTGCATTTGATGGGTGGACTGTTCAGTGGATGAGGAACTGGTTGGATGGTCGTATCCAGCGGATAGTGGTCAACGGCTCAGTGTCCAGATGGAGATCGGTGACAAGTGGTATCCTTCAGGGGTAACCGTACTGGGACCAATACTGTTTAATATCTTCACCAATGATTTAGACAGTGGGATCCCGCGCACCCTCAGCAAGTTTGCTGACGACACCAAGCTGAGTGGTGTGGTTCACACACCTGAGGGGTAGGATGCCATTCAAAGGAACCTGGACACGCTTAAGAAGTGGGCCCATGTGAATCAGCAAGGCCAAGTGTGAGGTCCTGCACCTGGGTGGGGGTAACGCCCAGTATCAATACAGGCTGGGAGATTAAGGGATTGAGAGTAGCCCTGGCGAGAAGGACTTGGGGGGACTGGTGGATGAAAAGCTGGACATGAGCTGGCAATGTGTGCTTGCAGCCCAGAAAGCCAATTGAATCCTGGGCTGCATCAAAAGAAGCATGCCCAGCAAGTTGAGGGAGGTGATTCTGCCCCTCTACTTTGCTCTCATGAGACCCCATCTGGAGCACTGTGTCCAGCTCTGGAGCCTGCAGCACAGGAAAGACATGGACCTGTTGGAGCGGGTCCAGAGAAGGGCCACAAAAATGGTCAGAGGGCTGGAGCACCTATGAGGATAGGCTGAGAGAGATAGCCTGGAGAAAAGAAGGCTCCAGGGAGACCTGACTGCAGCCTTTCAATACTTAAAAGGGGGTTTATGAGAAAGATGGAGAGGCTTTTTACCAGTAGTAGTGACAGAACAAGGGGAAACAGTTGTAAATTAAAAAAGGGTAGTTTTAGATTGGATATGAAGAACTGAGGGTGATGAGACACCACAGGTGTCACAGGGGAAGAGCTTGACCAGAGAAGTTGTGGATGGCCCATCACTGGAAGTGTTCAAAGTCAGGCTGGATGGGGCTTTGAGCAACCTGATCTAGTCAGAGATCACAGGGTATTGGACTGGATGATCTTTGAAGGTCCCCTTTCAATCCAAACCATTCTATGAGTCATACAATTACCTTTTGTAATTTAAATTTCAATTAAAATTAGCAATAAGTTTTTCCTTAACTTACTAAGTGATACAGACTGCTACGTAGAGAGGAAAAATTAGGCTACAAGACATTCATAATTAGTATGCTTTACAAATTAAATCTTTCTGTACCTCAGTTCATCATCTCTAAAACAAGGACAGTTATCATTACCTTCTCTCAGTAGTGTACCATGAAGAAAATTAATTGATAGTGGTGAATTATCTCTACATAGCACAGAAAGGAATAGAAAAACTCCTGACAAAACTGTGCCCAAGTCCAGTATTGTATATTATAGGAGGCAGAAAGACATTAATTGCATGGGGAGGATAAAATGAAATACTGAGTTCATTCAGTGAGTAGAAACTGTTCTTTGCAGTGAACACAGAAATGTCACCTGGGAAAAAAGTTTGTGTTGTCATGCAGGTCAAAGTACTGTATAAGAGAGCTGAAACTATAGCTGCACCATCAGAGCTTCACTCCATTCCCCAGATTAATATTCATTTTGTGCTCTTTTTAAGCAAATTATATTTCACAGTATTCCCAGACAAGTACTCACTGGATGCTAGCATTTAACAAAAAATTACAAACAAGTTCAGTGGTGCTTTGTTCATCATGTGGGAGTAGCTCAGGATTTATTTTTTGTCTTGCTCAAAAAGACATTAAAAGTTTGTATTTCTTTGTCAAACTGTAACCATATTGCATTCAGAATTTTATTTACATCAATTCCTTGGCAGAGAGGTTGAAGAGTGCTATTATGTTATCCCATGAGTCAGAAGAATTTCACAAGATATTTTTCCTTATAGGGCTGGAATAACTTGCTTCCTGTATTCTTCAGTGCTAATTCTATGCATTCCTTTCATCTCCTAAACTACATATTAAGGCAGTGGAAGCAGACCTTTCGTTATTTCACATCTCCAACTGGCAGTCTTCAGTGACACCTAAAAGCAACTTTCATTGCCTGAACAGAAAACCTAAACCAGTGGTGAGTCTTCCATGAAACTGCCAGCATTTTCTAAAATAGTCTTAAAATGGGGCATGCATTCCTCTTTCTCTAATTGGTGGCCTGCTGGTGCAAGGCCATCTTCATCTTTTGTCTCCGAATCTTAGCAATGGTGCTACTTCACCAATGGTAATGGTGACTCTTTGAAGGATTTCAATAAATTATGAGGCTAGTTTATAATACAGTCAGTTACCTAGTACAAACAGACAAGATTGACAGCTTGCTTGCAACCACGAAATACATGGGAATTAAAATATTGCTTTTTATGGCAGCATCTAAAATCAAGAATAAGTCAATTAATTGAGTTTGACTTTCACACGTTAACTGTCCTGAGAAATCAATCAGCTGCAAAAACAGTTTCTTCTTGTTATAAAGAATAGTCGGTTGTTATGATCAACATGCTCATGAACTCCAGTTTTAGGGTCTCCATGTCAACTTCACCTATGCCCCCTCACTCCTACACATTTTGAAGAATTTAATTTGATGATGTAGTCCTGGATATGTCCACTGTCTTTGACCATTATTGTCCTTGTGTTACATGGACAAATACACAGAAAAATGTAATGATATATATATTTACACCCTTATTAGAAAGAAAGTCCAGGCTACCAAGAAGGTTCATTTTGTAGAACGTAAAGTTTAACATTATTTATAATTCTGGGAATGTTTCATAGAAATAAACCATTTCACCAAAAATAGTGCTGTTACAGTCAACAGATAAAAGATGGAAACACCGCTTCTGTAAATCAGACTAATAATCACATAACTCAGTAAACAAAAAGATTTTCAGTACTATTAGCAGACCCACATAGAAAACATGAAGTTCTAACCTATGTTAACAATGAATACCGCATGTGTATTTTTCAATAAGTTGTCTGTCCACATATTAATACATGAAGCATGCAAAAAAATAAGTTCTCCAAACTTACCAAATTATATAAATTGCGTCTAATCTGCTGTATAACTCCAGGAAATGTGGGCTTTAGCAGTTCCTGATAGCTTGCAGGCCATGTGCTATAGCTGTGATCTTGTTCTATATTATTAACCCACTGAAACAAAGAAGCCATCCATTTAAAAAAAACAAATGCATTAACCACCGAGTACATTATGTATGTATAAATAAAGCTATTTTAACACACATGGAGATGCTGGAAAGAGTAAAGTGTTTTATCTTGTTTTTGAAATAGTAACAGAATATAGCTTTTAAAATTAGTATTTTTTTTCCTTTTCAATCAAACTGTTCAGGTTTTTTATTTGCAATACATAATAAAACTAATAATAGATGGAAAAGGAAAAAAGACCCTTTGTACTCCGTATCAGGATGTGAATAAAAACATTTTTTCAAGTATGCAAACTACTTTCACAATACAAACGTCATAACATATCACACAGATATGTACGTAATACAGCATAACACCTTGTAAGACAAATACAGTATTTATCTATAACCTGCAGCAGCAGTATTTATATATATAAGTAATTAATATATGGCTAAATTGTCCTTCTGCTGTTTCCTGTGCAAGCCTGCCTACACTTGGCAAACAGAAGAGTGAAATATGGCTCTTTCAGAAGAAAATTAGTATTTTAGTGCCTTTTTCACCAACATATAACATTTGTAATGAAAACTACATAAACTTTGAAAAAGAAGGGGAACAAAAAAGCATAGTAATCGGACGATTAAAAACAAAGTATGTAAGTTCTCCACAATTCAATTATCATACCTTTAAAGTACATTTAGCAGTCTTGCATAATACAAAGATATTACATAGTTAAATTCATTGATGTAAGGTCAAATTCTATGGCTATCAGTGTGCAACCACTCTTCCTCTTTTCTTTTCAAAATCCTACATCTTAAAATTTTAATAAGATATAGGCTAGAGAAAATTACTCCTAAAACGTATTGAAGAAATACCACCCTCCAAAATATTTTACACTGCTTATTGATATATGGGTTTATGCCTAGTATTTTAATTACACTACAAAAAAAATGATAGACTGTCTTATACATAGCATCAAATACGTAACATTCAAATAAATAATTGTTTAATTACTCACTATTATCGAAGAGTGACGAATATCTAGCGCATAACTGTCATCTGTAGGATGTATATGCAACCTCATAAATTTACTCAGGATCTCCTCTTTGATTCCAAGTTCATGAAGGCCATGCATCACTTTTCCTTCCAGTTTAAGAGTCTCTAAGATACTTTTTCAGGAAGAAAAAAATGCATAACGTCTACACAGAACTCTTGTCATGACATAAAAAATAAAAAGACTTAACACAAGGATTATTTTTAGTGTTAAAAATAATTTTTATATTTTCTGCAGTCAAATGTTTAAAACAAAATAGATTAATAACACTGCACTTATACATCTTCAAATTATTTCAAAATAGAATTATAACATATTATACAACTAATAGGAAGCTTTGCAAGCGTGTAGAGAAGCAGGCAGCAAGTGGTGGAAACACAGACAAGCCCTAAATCTGCATCACAGCAGAACCCTGAAAACAGCGCAGAGGGAACCTCTAAGAGAAAACCCTTTCCCAGAAGGCCCAACAAGACTTTGTAACACTTGTTGCAAACTGAAAATTCAATAGGTGAATGAAACAAACCTGAAGTACTCGCCTACTTGAACACAGCAGGCAAGATTTTCCAAATGTATTTATTTCTTCCTTGCTTCGTTTTGAGTTTTCTCTATTCTCTACTCTAAAGGTTTCTTCTAAATTATATTGAAATTAAACCTAGCACTGGCACTAAAAAGTGTTATTAATATTTGCATCATTATCAAAAAAGATGCAAGTGACTCCATCTCAAAACTCTGGCTGAGAAAAAATTAAGGAAAAATTGCAAGTATAAACACTAAAACCAAGAAAGCTTAAGAATTTTCCTGAAGGAGCAAAGATGACATTTTGAGTTAAAAAATAGAAAATAAGAAATTGTAGACCCTGATGAATTATAGGAAAATGAAAGAAAAAACCTCAGCCTCAGCATCAGTAGATCTACTGACAGTTTGCAGGCCACCAAAGATGATTTTGAAGTAGTCATGTCTGTCCTCTGTTGACAACATACAGAAGAATGTAAGGGAAAATGTTTGCATTTTATGAGTGCTTGCATAAAAGAGGCAAGTCACACCCAAAATAATTATACTATAATTACACAAACGGGAAAAGGATTTCTTATACCAAAAGCAGATTAGTTCTGCATTAACAGAACTTGTTATAAAAGGTGGCCAGACATAGACTCACAACCATGCCAAAAAAGAACCCAAGGTGTTGTGTATGTAAATCCAATGCCTGCAATTTTTTTGGTAATTTTTACGAAATAGGGATGTGAAAACACTTAACATACATTTTTAAGTGCTTTCCCCATCTTTTTATACACACATACAGGATTCCTTCCATTTCAACATGAATTTTACATGTTGAGTCATAAAATTGTAAGCAAAATATAAAACACATTCCAAGAGAAAAATACTGTTTTCAGCTACTTACACAATGTTCATATTCAAAGTAAAACCACTGTAAACCAATATTCCCCTCTATTGGAGCACTTCATGGCCCCAAAAATGCAACAGATGAGATTACTTATCACCATGAGCAAAACTCCTCCAATATTATTAGTAATTCTATAATTTTCAAATAAAATATATGATCTTACCTAAAAGGATCATGAAAATCCAGGTCAATATGAAGGCCATTTAGAAGTAATCTTGCTTCTCCAGGTTGGATTCCAAGTATTTCGTGAAAATGCTTAAAAATAAGAAATACTGCTAAGTTATTTAGGACACTAACATGCATACAGATATAAAAATACAGAAATACGGCTCATAAGTTTTTGAAAATTACCCCCAGCATATTCTTCCTACTTATCCATTTGCCTCCAAATGGAGATCAAAGGGAGACCCTACATGTGCTCTCCAGACCTGCACTTGAAACCAGCTTCTCAGTCACTTAAAATCTTTCACAATTCCCAAAATGCGTAGTCATAATTGTTAGAGGGAAGTAGGAAAGAGACTAGAAAGACGCAATCTAATCTAACAAAGGGGCCTTGGAAAAAAAAAAATAAATCAGAAAGGGATAGCATATCCTTGCTTTGCATAAAGAAAAAAATCCACAACAAATACATACAAGAGGAAGGAAGTGTTTAGGGAGTAAGGTACGCCTTATCATTTTATTTCAGAGCTGTGAGGCACCACACTGTTCAATCTACAGTGGCTGTAGCAAGATAAGTAACAGGAGCAACAGCAGCAGTTTATTCCAACTCACCCCATGAGGAGCAGTGTTCCAGATCTGTCTTAATTCCCAACAGAGGAATGGAAAGCGCCAAAAATAGGCAGAGAAAAAAGCAAGCTGAGGAAGATAATTTTTCCCATTTACTGAACAAAGTAAGTGTGAACAAAAAGCTCACTTTGAACAAAAGCACACTTAGTGCAAGCAACTCAGGCTGCATATATTGCTCCACTTATGAGCCTGCCACTGAACAAAAGAGAAAAAACGGGACAACATTGAAAGTGATATTATTCCTTTAAAGTAGCGTGGTTACTTTCATGCAGATAAATTAAGTAAACTCAAAGCTAACTGGTTTGTGGCATTCTAAGTGCAACCCCACGTAAGTGAGACAACGGTGCACTTGAAGCTCCTTGTAATCCAACAGATGGGCATATTACTCACCATTCATTGAAAAGGTACCATATTGCTCAGTATATATAAACATTTTCACAACCCAAAGCAAAACGGAAATATGTAATGGTACCTAATATCAATGTGTGAAAGGCAGGGCTCTCCATGAAGGAAAAACGCAGCTGTGACAAGCCTGAGCCTAACACAGAGATATTTTTTTATGAAAGTCCAAAACCTGACCTTGAAAACCGGCTTTTGAAATCGGTAAACTTAATTTATTCTAATGGTGTAACCTGAACTTAGGAGTGCTTTTTTGTATGTAGATTTAGAAAAGAGTAAAAATTACTTTGTTATAAAATATCTAAATACTTTATATTTTCAAACTCAAGTATAATGTGAAGAACATAGTGGATTTGGGGGGGCAGGAGCCGGGGGAGACTACATCCCACTAATCCTAAGAAATAACCAGAAAGCCTTTTTTTTTTTTTTTTTTGGTTAATTTAGTTAGTTATTATCTTTCACAAAAACTTTAGTAGGCACCTAAAAAACGGATGTCAGTGGGCCTTTCAAAAATGAGGAGCATAAATGCATGTCACTGTTTCCTATGGTTGGATAAGAAAAAAAAAAAAAGAAATAATTTAATTACTTTTCTAATTTATAAAGGAGGAAAGAAGAGGAAGGACTTCTATCTTCTTTATAACTAACTGCTGCTTTGGATTACTCTGTCCCAAGTGGAGAACTTCATATTTATCTCTGTTAAACCTCATGCAACTATTAAAACCAAAGCTAGAAGTAGGGGCTNTTCTGCATTAACAGAACTTGTTATAAAAGGTGGCCAGACATAGACTCACAACCATGCCAAAAAAGAACCCAAGGTGTTGTGTATGTAAATCCAATGCCTGCAATTTTTTTGGTAATTTTTACGAAATAGGGATGTGAAAACACTTAACATACATTTTTAAGTGCTTTCCCCATCTTTTTATACACACATACAGGATTCCTTCCATTTCAACATGAATTTTACATGTTGAGTCATAAAATTGTAAGCAAAATATAAAACACATTCCAAGAGAAAAATACTGTTTTCAGCTACTTACACAATGTTCATATTCAAAGTAAAACCACTGTAAACCAATATTCCCCTCTATTGGAGCACTTCATGGCCCCAAAAATGCAACAGATGAGATTACTTATCACCATGAGCAAAACTCCTCCAATATTATTAGTAATTCTATAATTTTCAAATAAAATATATGATCTTACCTAAAAGGATCATGAAAATCCAGGTCAATATGAAGGCCATTTAGAAGTAATCTTGCTTCTCCAGGTTGGATTCCAAGTATTTCGTGAAAATGCTTAAAAATAAGAAATACTGCTAAGTTATTTAGGACACTAACATGCATACAGATATAAAAATACAGAAATACGGCTCATAAGTTTTTGAAAATTACCCCCAGCATATTCTTCCTACTTATCCATTTGCCTCCAAATGGAGATCAAAGGGAGACCCTACATGTGCTCTCCAGACCTGCACTTGAAACCAGCTTCTCAGTCACTTAAAATCTTTCACAATTCCCAAAATGCGTAGTCATAATTGTTAGAGGGAAGTAGGAAAGAGACTAGAAAGACGCAATCTAATCTAACAAAGGGGCCTTGGAAAAAAAAAAATAAATCAGAAAGGGATAGCATATCCTTGCTTTGCATAAAGAAAAAAATCCACAACAAATACATACAAGAGGAAGGAAGTGTTTAGGGAGTAAGGTACGCCTTATCATTTTATTTCAGAGCTGTGAGGCACCACACTGTTCAATCTACAGTGGCTGTAGCAAGATAAGTAACAGGAGCAACAGCAGCAGTTTATTCCAACTCACCCCATGAGGAGCAGTGTTCCAGATCTGTCTTAATTCCCAACAGAGGAATGGAAAGCGCCAAAAATAGGCAGAGAAAAAAGCAAGCTGAGGAAGATAATTTTTCCCATTTACTGAACAAAGTAAGTGTGAACAAAAAGCTCACTTTGAACAAAAGCACACTTAGTGCAAGCAACTCAGGCTGCATATATTGCTCCACTTATGAGCCTGCCACTGAACAAAAGAGAAAAAACGGGACAACATTGAAAGTGATATTATTCCTTTAAAGTAGCGTGGTTACTTTCATGCAGATAAATTAAGTAAACTCAAAGCTAACTGGTTTGTGGCATTCTAAGTGCAACCCCACGTAAGTGAGACAACGGTGCACTTGAAGCTCCTTGTAATCCAACAGATGGGCATATTACTCACCATTCATTGAAAAGGTACCATATTGCTCAGTATATATAAACATTTTCACAACCCAAAGCAAAACGGAAATATGTAATGGTACCTAATATCAATGTGTGAAAGGCAGGGCTCTCCATGAAGGAAAAACGCAGCTGTGACAAGCCTGAGCCTAACACAGAGATATTTTTTTATGAAAGTCCAAAACCTGACCTTGAAAACCGGCTTTTGAAATCGGTAAACTTAATTTATTCTAATGGTGTAACCTGAACTTAGGAGTGCTTTTTTGTATGTAGATTTAGAAAAGAGTAAAAATTACTTTGTTATAAAATATCTAAATACTTTATATTTTCAAACTCAAGTATAATGTGAAGAACATAGTGGATTTGGGGGGGCAGGAGCCGGGGGAGACTACATCCCACTAATCCTAAGAAAT
>VYZM01001519.1:2205-35042 GCA_013398915.1 Dromas ardeola
TAGACAATTTGGACTAAATGACTACCATTCCAATTGTCAAATATATAACTTTGTTCTCCAGTGATAAGTTTGTATTCCTACTGTAACAACAGAAAACTCCATTTGTCTTGAGTGAATGAATTGCAGTGATTCAAGTGTGTTGAATATGGACAAAGTTTTTGGCACCTATCCTGTAAATGTACTGAGTTAAACCAATACAACATTCGCAATTCTAAATAATAAACTATGCAGCACTAATCATTCTAGAATGATTATTAAAGGTTTAATCATCAGACAAACTTATTACAGAATATCCTTCTCAGGTGAAGATGTCTTTGTAACAATGTCTGTAGTTCTTAATCTAGAAACAAAAAGAATATGAAACCTTACTAAATTTTGAGACTACAGATTTGCAATGACAATGGCTTCCTTTCACTATAAGGGTGCACGCACCCAGCTGGTGTAATTTGGCACGGCTCTGGTAAAGTCAGTGGAGCAATACAAAATTGCTTGAGCTGGGGATATGGTTCCTGAGAACAATAGGGAAAACCCAGCTGTATCATAGGCAGACTTTTGAATACAGTTACGAATAAAATCCTTCACACATGCACAAAAAACAGCCACCCACTGGAAAAACACATTTTCAAGACTGAATTGATTTGTGAATACCATGTGTTACCAATCATAATAATTACATATGTTAGGTAAACTTAATGAGAAAACTCAGACAATTTTTTTTTATTCATTTAACAAAATATACACAATCTCCTTCCAAAAAGCACTTTAGTCTCTCTTGTGACTATTTGAAATTATACTCTTTACAGTCTTTTTAATTTCCAAGGTTTTCTGTTGTTTTGTCCATGTGGAAAAAGGGGGCATTTGTTTACTATAAAACAGCAGAGAAAGTAAAAAGCAAATAAACCATGAAATAAGCATCATAAAACCTTATTTTTTTAATGCTTGTCAGAACTTATTTTAGGGGATTAAGCAAAATATTAACTGTAGTTTCTACTCCTGATCCTGATAGAGACTTGAAGAACTTCCAAAAGTTATTTAATTTATGATAATAATGTGCTTTGAGATAATCAGATTGGTAAAGTTGTTTAGGTGTAAAGTATTATTATTGTTCCTGTACATGAAAAGGTATGTTCATATCTGTTACGTTGTAGTGATAGCAGTATAAAAGATTTATTTCCTTTCTACTAAAACTTTATATTGCAGCCATGACCCAGGGGGCTTAACACAATATTCTTAGTGATCATCACCATAATAATAAATTCTAATTTATAGGTGTCCAGACCTCAGAGATTCTTGGCATCTTAGCAGAAATAAGAAAACATGAAGTTCAAACAAAGAACTCAAGCATTTTAAAAAAAAAAAAAGAACCAAATCCCATCCAGTCACAAACCATATACAAAAAATATTTATGTACACAAGAAATTAAATTTAAGTGCATAGAAAAGAGAATTGGAAAGTGTATTCGGGACCTAAACAGTACACAGAATTGGCCAAGATGCAATCAGATTTCATCCAAATATCTCCTTTTATTATGTTTTATTTAAATTTATTTTCTTTTCACTTTAATAATTAGTTTTTATATAGTAATGTAAGTCTGAGCAAGGAACTTGATAGATAACATTTAAAGAGATTTGTATGTTGAGCTCTGGCAGGAACCAAAAGTCTATATAATTTTCCAGTATCATTTCAAATACCCAACGGCTGAAAGATGACTGAAGTAAAGTATGAATTGTCATGCCCAGAGAAGTCCTCCATGTTCCTCAGTACCACTGTTGAAATTAATAACTTGCATTCTACCACTTGTTTCACATTTGATGGACAGGGAGAATGGGCACACCATAAAGCAACACTGCCACTGCACATGATTTTATTTGCAGTACAGGTATTGCAGTGGAAGAGCTGTAACTCAGTTTAGGCATTACTCTCTTTAAAAAGCATTCCTCTCTTAAAAAAAGCAAGTCATCAATGCTAGGCCACACTTGCTAACTCACTATTTACGCTTAAGCCATGACTTTGTGCCAGATGACCGTGTGTGAATATTTGTGAAGAGCAAAATCTGAAGTAATTTCATGTTCAGCAATAAAAAATAAGACTTTCAGATGTCTCATTATTTGTTACTGTACAAATATTTTGTAGCTAATTTGGGTAATTGTTCTGTAGTTTGCATTAGGTGACATAAAATGAGGATGTGGGAGAGAATAGTTTAAGCTGTTTGAGGCCCAAGGCTGCAGATCGTATTGTGTAGGTTAGCCGAGAAAGGAAAATGCTGCCATAATACAGTCATGTAATGGTAAATACTGAAGTGAAGAAATTAAGATTTTATACATAAATGAAAAGGTAGTAACCTGTAGTAGAAGCAGATAAAACCCATTTCCATATGTTTAATGTCACCATACTTCTCAGTCAGTGTTTGCCTGTACCCATGTACAATAATTGAGCATGAGTTTTGTTTCAATTCACTTTGTAGAGAAGTTTAGACAAATGTGTTGATGAAATGAGCAACATTCATAAGCAACATTTATAAGCAGCATTCATATTTTGATAGCAGCCGTCTGCCCTACAATTTGCAAAATACACTGTTTTACTTTTTCTGAGGGAAAAAAGAAATAGTGCAAATTACTGAAGCTGATAGAAAGAATCATTCTTCCTGTCCTTTTACATGTGTCTTCTCTTTTCCATGCTGAACTTTTCATAGCCAAAGCATCCTCCCTCTGGGTTTCTCTAAAAGCTGAAGAGAAACAGCAGCTGAAACTGTGAGGCTTTTGACCGCTACTGTATTAAGGTTAGTATGCAAAAACTGATTTACTTGGTTACACAAGGAGCAGAATGAGTACTAGCATTTTTTATAGTTTTGATTTATTATTATTTGTTTATTTATTTCCAGGTAGGTAGGAAACAGTTTCTGAAGCAAGTTTATCAATACAGAAGTATACCATGGAAAATAATTTGAGGGAAACACTGTTAAAAATCACAAGACGTTTGTCACTGACCCCACAATGAAGTGCCTCAGTGACTGCACCATTGCTTGGGGAACGTCTGTACTTGCAGTTTTGCCACATAGATATAGTGTCACTTGCACCTTTTTTCTTTGCTGACATTATGTTTCTTTGATGCTGAAAACAAAACTAAAACCTAGTTTCTCCTGTCTATGCCTTTTGAAATCACAAAGGACTCAAAATACAAGTAAAAGCTAAAAAATGCTCAAGGCTTCAAGTGAAATGAAGAAAATTTATGAAATAGTGATTTGTTTCCTTGAGATAATGTCATAAACTGGATTAGGGCATGAATAAGTGTGCGTTTTGTTGCTGTTGTTTTCCTTATTTTTTCTTTTCTCTTTTCAAGAAGACACTTAAATTCTCACCTACTGATTTTGTAAGAAAGCTTTGTTTCTGTAGTCAGATATTCTGACTGTAATTGTGCAATTTCATTCTAAGCTCATTCATATCAAATCAGTTAGGATGCTTTACATTTATGAATACCTCAAATTTTTCTATTAAAGACAAAGGGTACTTTGCATGCTTCACATACCACTGACAGAACCATAACTAGGAAAGCATAACAGGAACACTCACAAATCATGAGAGACAACTACAGCCTAAAGGTTAGATGCTGTAGGATATTACTCTCCAGAGACAGCAAGGGTGATTAGCCATTTCCCTGCTTCTTTTCTTGCCTAGAAATATATGTTTAGTATTCATGGGAGAAGATTAAGATGTGGGGCAAAAATGTGTGGGATGCAAAAGAATCTGTTCAGCTCTCATTCTGTCCTGCTCATCAAAGCACAAGGGGCTGCCAGAAAAAAAAAGGAGAAAGTTTATGAACAGATTAGGTATCCACTGGCAAATACAGAGCATTAAGAAAAATAAGATGGTGACTCTTGGAATATTAACTAATTCTCTTTTGGCATTCCTAGGTAGTGCATTTACCTGGGGGGATAGCTTTGTTCAAAACAGAATAAAATAAGATAACAATACTGCTGCTGAAAGGGATGGGCTTGATCCTCTCTTCTTTTGTGTCCACCTTAAGAAAAAAAAAATCATTTCTCTACACCATGCAAATCTCCCCTTATGAAAAAATTCTGTGACAGACAAATGAAACCTTGCATCAAAATGAAAGAATCTGTTTACCAAAATAAAATTGAATCTACAGCACTAAATGTTTACCAGACTCCCACCCAGTTGTATGAGCTGTTAAAATTAAAGGTGAAGTAAACAGAGGCATCTGGTGTCTTTCCCTGAATTGATAACGCTCAGACCATCCCACTTTAAGGTATTTGATTGTTAAATTGTATGGTGACAATACAGAGAGAGTATTCCTAGAAAAAGGACTGATAGCTGTCTCTACAGCAATATTAATTGAATCCCTTCTCCCATGAAGTTTCCCATGGAAAGTGGGGAGGGAGGATATGAAATGGGAGGAAATACTTCGCATTTCCCTGGAGACATTTTCTTCAATAAGTTTTTAGTAGGTAATGCTTTATTGCATTATTGGAATTATTGAATTCTGAAATGTGTTCTATTTTCCATCTCTTAACAATCATAACTTCCCAATAATGAGTGTGCAGACTTACTCCTTTGGTCTTTATTCCCTCACTGAGTCGGTGATCCCTGAAGCTCGTGACAGTTAAATGTCTTTCAAGCTGCAAATCCCACTTTGAGAGCAACAGTATCTTTGAGAATTCATGGAGAAAAAAATATCAGATTAATAGGATGTTTAAATAACAGTTAATAATAATAAGACATCTTTAAGTTCATTACAGTCTTGCAACAGCACTCTTTGACCGCCTTCAGCCCGCTGACTATCAGTCTTTCTTATGTCTGGGGAAGTCTCCTGTGATCACTCATTTCTCGATGAAAAGGTTTTCTGAAAATGCCATCAAACAATTAGGGAAAAAAAATGCATCTAACGGGCCGGAGCCTGCCAGGATTGTGAGGGTGGTGGTAGGAAATTAAGCAACGGGTGCTCCTGCCAGACAGGACATGCTGTGAACATGTGGCTACTTTGGATTGCTAACAATGGGGAGAAACAAATGTGAAAGTGTGAGCTTTTATAGCAATTCATACATTATATATTTATTTTACTGGAAAATGAAACCTTATAAAAGAGGGGGAAAAAGAAAAAAGTAGAACTAGCTGGCATGGAACTACAACAGCATTAGAGGAGAAGGAAAATAAATAAGAGGCTGAAGTCTTTCAGTTACAAATGAAAGGAGGAAAAATACTGAAATTTGCCAACTGAACCTGCTGGTAATAATTAGATTGAGGTTGCTGAGAAAATGAAACACTATTTTTTTACTTCAAATTTTAATTCATAAAACAGGTACTAATCTTGTTCATTAGACCTGCCGGCTGGAGCCACGTGTCTGGCTGTTGGTTAGGAGTTCTGTGCTGTCTACATTATGTCTGGGGACTTTTAAAAGTGTCTTCTGGTTTGTGTTCTTAACAGAGGCGGAACTTGATCTCAAATCACTGGCCAAGGCCTCTAACTTGGAAAAACTATGGGTATGGTTCCTGCTCCAAGTATTGTAATGAGGTCCACTCCTTAGGATAGGTTTTGTTTGTTTTTAGTTGTTTTTCAATTGTGTGAGAGCTTTAAAAAACAAATATTACAAGAACAGCACAGAGTCCCACGGACTAGAACTGTGCCAGAGCAGTGGTGCAACTCATCCACAGATTTTATTTATGGGTTTTATTTGTATCTCCTGATACAAATCAGGAGAGTTCAGGAGTTCAGACTACTCATCTGGCAGATTAAAAACCACTGAGATACATTCTAATCCCTCTTTCAGATGAAGTCCTGTTTCTAGTTGTCAGATTTGCTAACACATATTACTGGCAAGGCAGCAGAGGGTAGGAATTACCGGTCAGATTCCCTTTGTAGTGCATCATCAATGCAGTTTATGACCACAGAAATAGAATCAAGGTTCATGCTTGTAGAGACCAATAATTTATACTTCAACAATCTAAAGAGTGAGGTGACCAGTTAATCTCAAAGTAATTGAGTTTTGTATTGGGACATTTCTTTTGGTATAGGAATATATTGCCAACAAAAGTCTTAAAATTCCAATCACTTATGCTGTCCGAAAAATTGATTTGTCATTTAAGTCAAGACTATGTATTTGAACCTTAATTTTTTTCAACGTATTTTCTGGAGTCATTAAAAAAAAGACATTTAGAAATATTAAAATGCTTTAGATTAAGAACCTCCAGAAAAAAACTGCTTGTCTAAAATAAGTTTCTTTAACTTAAAAGGCAGTGATATTCACGCAGAAAAAAGGGAGTGCAAACTATCCTTCTACTACACCCTAAGCATGAACGGAAGGCACACCCCCTAGTGTAAACTCTTTAATCTTTTATATATTTTCCAAGTTAGAGGAAGATAGATGCAGATACAGATAGATAGATAGTTATAGATATAGATATTGATATAGATATAGATGATACAGATATAGATTACCCAGAGAGGTGGTAGACGCCCCATCCCTGGAAACATTCAAGGTCAGGTTGGACGGGGCTCTGAGCAACCTGATCTAGTTGAAGATCTCCCTGCTGATTGCAGGGGGTTTGGACTAAATCACCTTTAAAGCTCCCTTCCAACCAAAACTGTTCTATGATATTGTGATTCTACATATGAAAAGTCACTTTCTACTGTAGACTTTTGTCTCCTGTTCTGTATTAAGGTACAAAATTTTTACTTCTGATTTGACTGATATTTACTGAAGAGTCATTAGTAGTCATTAGGAGTGGGATTAATCTTTCCTAAATTTAGCCATCTAAAGGTATAAGTTATTTACCGAAACTCTACTTATAGTCACTGAATAAAGGCAGACACCTCCACACTCCGACTCTTCTTTCTTTACATCCTGACTAACCTATGGGAAATTAATCACCTTCTTCAGAAGCCTGCCTCTCTTTTTCAGTACAGAGAGACCCAGAGCCGGTAGCTTTGATCAGATGCTTGATGTGTAGGCAGTTACAGGTAAGTAAGAAGATTTGTGTCTCTTAGTCCAAAAGATCCAAAAGATCTTCCTTGGATATCTATATTGGGTCTCTTACATATTAGAGGTTTGTAATTGCAAAGGCTATATTAAATCCAAATCAACACCATGGTGGCAAAACAAAGATACAGATAGTTAACATTGTACAGTCATTGTGAAAAATGGCTGCAGTTTAGTACCATCATGGGCTGGTTTCAAACTAATGATTAAAAATCGAGTCAGTGAATTGCAGTTTAGATGTTCCAAATCAATCTGGCCATGCCCAGAGTTTGATATTTATTATTGCAAAACTCCTGCAGGGGCTAAGACTTGAGATTATTTTCTAACGTTACATACTGAGGGGTAAGAAATCCAATGCATTCAGTGACCTTGCTTCACACATCATAAATTAGCAAAAACTTAGATGCTCTGTGTGCTGGGAATTTTGCCTCCATAGAACAAAGAACAATTGTTTGAGGACTTGTTTGCTAATAAAATCAATAAAATCCATCACCATTAATCACCTTGTACTTTGGGCTTTCTGCTTTTCAGAAAGGACCTTTGGCTGTTTTACGTTGGTGATAGTTTCAGATATTGATTGAATATACAATACACATGCAGATGCGTGTGTATGTGTGTCTGTATATCTCTCTACATGAACCTCACCATTTATTTGCTGGATCATGAATCCATAAGGTTTTTAAAGGTATACACCATAATATCAGATGGAAAACAGTTTACTCTGTGTTTAGAGTATGTATAAGTTTCATGATATTGCAATTAAAGCTCTAAGGCCAAGGAGACTGGAGTTGTTTAAAATAAATTCACTCTTTAAGACATCTCTTTTGTCAACAGACAGAAAAAGGTAACTCGGGGGGATGAGCAACTTTTACTGTTTCTATCATGTCAGGGAAGAGATTGACCATCTTCTGCAGGCACCTGTCTCTCTCCACTGTCTGTAGGGGCAAGCTAGACAGCTACCTGAAGTTAGATTAGCTGAGGTTTTACTAAATTCTTAACTACCACAGTAACTATTCCAACTCTAAATCTCTTTGCCATTATTTTCTTTTTGAGCTGTCTTCTTCTAACTCCTCAACCTGTTTACTCAAAATGGAAGCATGGGCAGTCTCTTCACATANAAATTCCAATCACTTATGCTGTCCGAAAAATTGATTTGTCATTTAAGTCAAGACTATGTATTTGAACCTTAATTTTTTTCAACGTATTTTCTGGAGTCATTAAAAAAAAGACATTTAGAAATATTAAAATGCTTTAGATTAAGAACCTCCAGAAAAAAACTGCTTGTCTAAAATAAGTTTCTTTAACTTAAAAGGCAGTGATATTCACGCAGAAAAAAGGGAGTGCAAACTATCCTTCTACTACACCCTAAGCATGAACGGAAGGCACACCCCCTAGTGTAAACTCTTTAATCTTTTATATATTTTCCAAGTTAGAGGAAGATAGATGCAGATACAGATAGATAGATAGTTATAGATATAGATATTGATATAGATATAGATGATACAGATATAGATTACCCAGAGAGGTGGTAGACGCCCCATCCCTGGAAACATTCAAGGTCAGGTTGGACGGGGCTCTGAGCAACCTGATCTAGTTGAAGATCTCCCTGCTGATTGCAGGGGGTTTGGACTAAATCACCTTTAAAGCTCCCTTCCAACCAAAACTGTTCTATGATATTGTGATTCTACATATGAAAAGTCACTTTCTACTGTAGACTTTTGTCTCCTGTTCTGTATTAAGGTACAAAATTTTTACTTCTGATTTGACTGATATTTACTGAAGAGTCATTAGTAGTCATTAGGAGTGGGATTAATCTTTCCTAAATTTAGCCATCTAAAGGTATAAGTTATTTACCGAAACTCTACTTATAGTCACTGAATAAAGGCAGACACCTCCACACTCCGACTCTTCTTTCTTTACATCCTGACTAACCTATGGGAAATTAATCACCTTCTTCAGAAGCCTGCCTCTCTTTTTCAGTACAGAGAGACCCAGAGCCGGTAGCTTTGATCAGATGCTTGATGTGTAGGCAGTTACAGGTAAGTAAGAAGATTTGTGTCTCTTAGTCCAAAAGATCCAAAAGATCTTCCTTGGATATCTATATTGGGTCTCTTACATATTAGAGGTTTGTAATTGCAAAGGCTATATTAAATCCAAATCAACACCATGGTGGCAAAACAAAGATACAGATAGTTAACATTGTACAGTCATTGTGAAAAATGGCTGCAGTTTAGTACCATCATGGGCTGGTTTCAAACTAATGATTAAAAATCGAGTCAGTGAATTGCAGTTTAGATGTTCCAAATCAATCTGGCCATGCCCAGAGTTTGATATTTATTATTGCAAAACTCCTGCAGGGGCTAAGACTTGAGATTATTTTCTAACGTTACATACTGAGGGGTAAGAAATCCAATGCATTCAGTGACCTTGCTTCACACATCATAAATTAGCAAAAACTTAGATGCTCTGTGTGCTGGGAATTTTGCCTCCATAGAACAAAGAACAATTGTTTGAGGACTTGTTTGCTAATAAAATCAATAAAATCCATCACCATTAATCACCTTGTACTTTGGGCTTTCTGCTTTTCAGAAAGGACCTTTGGCTGTTTTACGTTGGTGATAGTTTCAGATATTGATTGAATATACAATACACATGCAGATGCGTGTGTATGTGTGTCTGTATATCTCTCTACATGAACCTCACCATTTATTTGCTGGATCATGAATCCATAAGGTTTTTAAAGGTATACACCATAATATCAGATGGAAAACAGTTTACTCTGTGTTTAGAGTATGTATAAGTTTCATGATATTGCAATTAAAGCTCTAAGGCCAAGGAGACTGGAGTTGTTTAAAATAAATTCACTCTTTAAGACATCTCTTTTGTCAACAGACAGAAAAAGGTAACTCGGGGGGATGAGCAACTTTTACTGTTTCTATCATGTCAGGGAAGAGATTGACCATCTTCTGCAGGCACCTGTCTCTCTCCACTGTCTGTAGGGGCAAGCTAGACAGCTACCTGAAGTTAGATTAGCTGAGGTTTTACTAAATTCTTAACTACCACAGTAACTATTCCAACTCTAAATCTCTTTGCCATTATTTTCTTTTTGAGCTGTCTTCTTCTAACTCCTCAACCTGTTTACTCAAAATGGAAGCATGGGCAGTCTCTTCACATACATCTGTGTACTTCTAACAAAATGGGATCTAACTTTTTTGTGTGCCCCTGGCATTTCAGTAAAACAAACAACATTGTTAGGTGTGGATCAAAAATCCTTGACCCTGCAGTCACCGGTTGGCCACAGGCTAATTCTGCTGCTGGCTGTTTTTGAAATTGTGGGGCAATGGTTCAGTGTTGACTCAAAGAGAGTAGTGAGACCTACAGAATGACTAACACCTGGTGTTTTGCTTGGGAACCTGCCATGTAAGCATTCAAGCACAGGCCAAACCTCATCCCGATTAGTGAGATGGCACTACAGTGACGCCACAGGCGAAAACAATACCTTTGCCAGCTACAGCTTGAACATGTGTACTGCTAGGTAAGACTTCCAGTTCTGAAAACAAAGAGGTCTATTGCTTGACCCAAAGTAGACTTTTTGTGATAGTGGGTCTGTCAGACTGCAGCCAGTCATTAGAAAACAATCTAGTCATAAGCAGACAGAGTAATCATTCTGGATAGGGTTTCAAACAGGTCTAAGGAAGTGAGTCACTCAGCTCCCTTGAAAAGTGAATGGAAGCTGGAGACCTGTTTCCTGAGACACCTTTGAAATCCTAGCATATGTTACAGTATGGCTATTATCCAACCTTAACTTGGGACATTGAAAGGGTTTTCTTTCTCTTTTTTCTTTCCTTTTTTATGACAAATTAAAAGTATGAGGGCCTAAAGTGCATTTACCCCAAAGCAGCTTTCCACTGACTTAGCCATATAAAGAGGCCTTGTAGTAGGTATAAATATGATTTATACTCACTTTAAAACTCCTTTCCACCACCTGAGTGGTGTGAAGCAACCTTTGTGGAAATCAAATTCAGGTCTACAGTTTCCAGAAAGCAGACAGGTTGCGTTGCTCAGACCTGCTGCTGCAGAAGCAGAAACTATTCTGCGCCAGGCAACAGGATTGCCTCACCATCCAAGCAAACTGTTCAGTCTCTCTGCATCTTTCCAACCTTCATTCTACCTGGGAACATTATGTCACTATCCAGGAAGACCTTTTCAGACTTTGAGAGAGCTCTTTTGATTCAGATTAATAGGACAGAGATAGAAAAGAGAGAGTGGACCAGAAGAGGTACTTGGTTACTCTTTCTCAAGAAGTCATGCTAATTATAGGAAAGTATAACTCAGCTAACAGTTTCTTAATTTTCTTAATACAGAATTTAAAATTGGGAGTAGAACTTTTTGGGAAACTATCCCTAATTCCCATATAGTAACTTTTTTTAGGAATGCAGATTGTTTTAGGAAGCATAATAAATGGATATGTTACCTATTCTGAAAGAATACCATCTGGGTTAAGGGAGCAAAGTGAGGTTTTAGTTTTGTTTATAAAGGGAAATTACTTTATGTTATGACTCATCAGAACAAGTTAATTTTCCTATTATTATGCTTTACCTTTAAGCAATAATTTTATTTTAAAATCCATAACAATACATCTGGGTTGCATTCTGGAAATGAAGCCGATCTGAAAATATGACCTGAGGCATTTGAACAACAAAAAACCCACTTTCCTTTGTATTTGAAAGTAATGAACATCAATGCACTGCTTTGGCCTCCAGTAGTATTATAGAGCACCTATAAGCATTTTCAATAACATTATCTAATTAATTTTCCTGTATTTCCAAGATGTAGGTAAAGAGTTACTTATTTAACTTCTCTTACAATTGAATGACAATTAGAAACAGCTTGAATGACTTTCCCAAAATGTTGCAAAGCATCATTTGCAGAAGCAGACTTAAAATAATCTTTTCTCAGTTTCTAATATAATCACAAGTTCCTCTTGTCGCTCTTACAATTATGAAGGAATGCGTCCTTTCAACTGACCTTCTTTCACGCATAAAAATAAGCTCTGCAACCTCCTCATGTCTCTGCATTGTACAGCTCTTGAAAGTTCTGTGAAGATTGCTGTGTCTCCCCAAAGTTTTGAAAAGATCTCAGCCTGTCATGAGAGTGCTTGACCTTTGCCAGTAACCCAGGTACTCAATGCATCACCTCACTGCCTTCCCGACATGCATATAAAACAGTGTGACTTTATATTTCCTTTTCCAATTACTCACAAACTAATTTAAGCTGTGTTTTGCAAGCACTTTCTTATTTTCCCAAATGACAAGTGTATTAGCTAAGACTGTCAGCCTAGCTGCCAGCTCCCCAAAGCAAACCCAGCACACTGTGACCTCATGCATGCAGCACGCAGGACTGACTATGAGCAGGGGGCTCCTAGGAAATAGATGTGAAGCCTGGGCCCTGTCTCAGCTGCCTTGGTAAGCATGTTTTATGATAAACTTTATCTCATTAGGAGAGGGAAGGGGGAAATCTTGGTCAAAGTCCAACTCTAGAGCTTATGTTGAGACTGAACTTTTCTGCCCTCCAAGTCTGCCATATCAAATTAGGGAGAATAAAGCCGGCTGCTTGCCCGATTATTTATAACATCACAGGAAACTTGGAATGACTTATTAAGGATGGAAATAGTTCTCTTTCCTCAGAAATGGATCTTGCTTTGCCAAGATACACAGTGACTGACTGTGTGTAAGAGTGGTGCACAAATACCTTCCACATTGAAGGTTATTAAAATATACCTGGCCTCGTTTATCAGCACTTACATGATATGCAAGCACCCACACTGTGATACCTAAAAAAAGAGCTCCAGGAAGCCCTGCTGAATGTTTTGAGGGCAGGAACAGATCTGGAAATGCAAAAAAATAAATATAATGAAAACACAGATCAGCATGCTTGTTGTATCTTTGACAGTGTCAATGAGCCTTTAGCATGGACCTTGACAAAAATTTTAGTATAAGCTAATACCCACTGACCACATAGGCTTTTCATTAAAATAAAGCAGTTAGGTCTTTCCCCTCGAGCATTACGTGAATAGATCTTGGAAAAGCGGGCCAGCTTTGTGAGGGAGAAAGTGTAGTCTGATGGCCATAACAGGAAAGTCCATGTTGGATTTAATTTCTAACTCACTCACTGACCATAAGGCTATTTATCCCACCTCTCCGATCCAGCACCCTTAACGCAAGGCTAAAAACCCTAACCTATAGGAGCTATGGACCAGCCATTATCAAGGGTTTTGATTCAGAAAACTTGAATATCTCATTTCTGCAGAGGACTTAAAAAGGCAAAATAGCACACAGTATTTGAAAGGGAGCTGTGTAGGATGAGTGGAGTGGACTATAACCTGTGTCTTTATAGCCTAGTAATTCTGTCTGTGTGTCCTGGTTTGATGTAAAACAGGATGAATTTTCTTTTCAGTAATTTCATTTTTCAGTTAAATCTCTTCTAACTGACTGCATTCTCTGAAATTAATGGTATATTTTTCAGACGGTGTTTGCTTCCACAGTGATAATGTCTGATGGATATAGGGGGGAAGGTAGGCAGAGAGGTTCTTGCCTATACTTACTGCTATTTATACTACTGTACATATTTCCTTATTTCTTTTTTATTATTTTATTAATATTTTCATTAAAGTAGTTTAGTTTCTTCTAAATTTATAAGTTTCTCTCTCTCTCTCCCTCCTCTCCTTGGAGATAGAGGTGGGGGAGAGCATCAGTCATTCATCTCAGGGGCCAATCTGGGCCCAAACCATGACACTGTGATAATTATCTGACAGATAATTCACAGAGAAGATCACAGAATCATAGAATTGTCAGGGTTGGAAGGGACCTTAAAGATCATCTAGTTTCAACCCCCCTGCCATGGGCAGTGACACTCCCACTAGATCAGGTTGCTCAGAGCCCCACCCAGCCTGGCCTTAAAAACTTCCAGGCATGGAGCCTCCACCACCTCTCTGGGCAACCTGTTCCAGTGTCTCGCCACCCTCATGGTGAAGAATTTCTTCCTAACGTCCATTCCGAATTGACCCATCTCTAGTTTTAATCCATTCTCTCTAGTCCTATCATTACCCGACATCCTAAAAAGTCCTTCACCAGCTTTCTTGTAGGCCCCCTTAAGATACTGGTAAGCCACAATAAGGTCTCCTCAGAGCCTTCTTTTCTCCAGACTGAACAACTCCAACTCTCTCGGTCTGCCTTCATAGACCTGAGAGAGAAAGATGGAGGAGTCTAAATTTCATGGATGAAATTAAATCCATTCACCCCTTTACAAAAATTCCCCAAAATGCAACTGCCTGCATTTCAAAAACAGTATTCCAAAGAGCAAAGATTTGGACCTCTGTGTGGCTGTGACTGTCTATGTTAGACTGTAATAGCAGTTGCAACATTATTACAAGCCTGTAGGGTTGTAAGGAAGTGAGAGAAAGCAGACACTGACTTCAATATGAGGAAAATTATATTAACCAAGGATTTCATTTTTTCTTGTTACATGTAACTGCTCTTTTCTGAACTGTCTGTACAAATAAAATGACTACTGTTGGTTTGTCTTGTCACTGCATCCCTTGCTTCATCTGCAGGTAGCTTTGTGAAACAGAAATCTTGCTCAGAGATGTCAAGTTCTTTGTCATCTTTGTGAATCAAATGAACAAAATGAATTATCTGTGCTGCTTTGACTTTCTTGTTCTTGCTGAAGCTGGCAGAGGCAGAGTTTAGAGTAGAGGAGGACTGATCCTCTATTTTTACATTTCGTCTGCTAAATAAAACTTTTTCTGGGGCTACCAATGGCCTTTAATTTCTGTCACTGACCAGGAGTTCTTTGGAATAATGGCAGGAATTCAGTTTCTCCAGTTTTCAAGTTATTTGGTGCCCATTTGACAACACTAGGATCTAACTTCCTTCATTTAGATATTCAGAAGAGAAAGGCACTGGACACTCACAGATAACATGGGGCAAGGTTCAATAGGCTTTAGCTCGAACTTTCAAAAATCTGGTTAAGGGCCCAAATCAGGAAAAAAAGTAAGTACTGGAGGACTGCTCACTGACTCAGTGCCTCAAAATTAGATGCAAATCTGAGGAGTGGAATTCATGGTGCAGCGTGGGACATCTAAACTTTCCAGCACAGCTCTCAAACATGATTCATATCAGCCAATATGTTTGGATGGTAGATGTCTAAGCTGCACATTTGAAAATGTCAAAGAGAGGGAAGCATCTAAAATTTTGTCTTTCTCCTGAATTTAGGCACTTATCCATAGTCCAAATTAGGTTCTGTGGAACTTAGATTTGCAACCAAAATGCTTTGCCTGCACTTCTCTGTGTAAGTCATATGAAGTGTCAGCAAAGACAACTGTCTCCTGCTTCTCTTTCAGAAGATAGCCAGCAAGGGGGAGGAGGAGGAGGTGATATTACTAAACACATTTTGCATAACAGTCTTGCTATGAAAGTACTTGCCGCCTTCTCCTGACCTATTTTTGAATGAAAGTGACTGTGGGAGCTATGCAGTGTGCTGAAGTTGATGCTGTCATTATGCATGAAGTGAGCTCAGAGCACACCTACTGAACCGGACCACTGGGCGGACTTAGCACAAGGGCACACTGTTTTGCATCCCAGATGGACTGGGTGTGGAGGATGCACATTTAGATATTTCATTCAGTTGAGAGGGTGACATATTTGGATGTGTGCAGTGACACACTAAGTTAGAAAACTTAGAGGCCTATGGACTCTCAGACATGTAAAATGAGTACATCGAGGTTTTTAGATCACCATTCTGGATATAAGTGTTTAAATTACACTGGATTTTATGGCAGGTGCCTAAGTGCTTAGATCTCACCTTGGATTGTTTTGGACATTGTTCTGCATAAGAGTTTTGGTAATTTTATTTTTCGAGCTTCTAACTAGCATTCAGGTGTAACAGATAAGCAATACCAAGCCTAATCTGAGAAAGTTATTTAAATTTTTAGTAAGCCTAGATTTTATCCAAAATAACAAGATATACAAAAAAAGTAGGGGGAAAACCCCATACTTTTTCTAGACCTTGAGCTCTAACAGTTGTGCCTCTTTAATTTTGTGATAGTTCTGTACATCTTACCTGGCGGGGGGGGTTGGTGTGTGGTTTGTTGTTGTGTTGTTTGTTTTTCTTTCAGGTGCTGTACATCATTGTCTTAGCTGTTGTCACTGCCTAAGAAGGTAAACAGTAGAATTGTATTGTTCTGAGATATATCATTAAAACATATTAACAAGAAGGAAGCCTGTAAGAAAGAAAATAGTATATGGAAAAATGTAGAAACATGTCTGGCTTCAGAATGGTCTTACATACACCAGAGATTTATGAATATCTTTGTAACTTTTAAAAAGGTTATAAGCACAAAGGGTAAATCCTTAAAGGTTAACAAGATGGATACCTGTGTAGTAAAAAAGGGGCAGACATACCTGTAAACCTCTTTCCCAGGAAAAGAAATGACTAATTCTTTCCACTGCCAAGTTTCCTCAGTGTAATTGCTTCTGAATAAAGCTGAACATCTTCATTCAACACATAAAGTCTCAGTCCATTTTTAATTTCTTTTTTTTCTCCCTTCTGTTTTTCCTTTGTCTACTTTTTGAAGACCAAGCTGAAGACATACAATGTCATTAAGTGCAATCAGAGTACCTTGAATTGTTCACAATGTGGAACTCTCACGTGTTAAGATCTCAAAGACCTCAATCCTCTCAGCTGATCCCTTGGCTCATAGGGATGGCATCCAGCAGACAGAATATAGCAGATGCCGAGTCAAACAAGGGCAAGAGTATGTGATCGCAACCAATTGAGTTATCCCAGTTTAATGAGTACCCACAAGCAGTAATCACTTGTGATTTTCTGCCTCCACCATAAGGGACCTGAACACTAAGTATGCAGAATCATGAAGATTATAAAGGGCTGCTGACTAGTAGCTCTGTCCTCCTTGTTCATTGTTTTTAATAAGACATGGCACATCATAAGCACAAGGATCAACCCTGACCCTTTTTAAGTTGTGGATCTTCTTTGCACCTCTGTTGATGTCTGGTCAAATTTGTGGATTATGGGCAATAATCAGTTAATCTACAGAGATGGGTGGGGTAGATGGACTCCTTATTTAAACTTCCTCAAACTTGAAGTGAAGAAGTTCCAATTTTTCCTGGAGTTTTTAAAACAGAGTTTAACTGTTAAGAAATTATATATAGAGAGAGATTTATATGCATATGTATAAATACATATTCATGTTCACTTTTAGTTTTGCATTTTTGAATTCCAACTGGCCTTTCTCTTGGTATGTCTTATCCATACAGAAGAAGGAAGTTTCAAAAAGTTTTCAGAAAAGTCTACTGTCACGGCATTTCCTGAGCATCTCCACTGTGATCCTCTGGGACTCTGGCAAACTGCATGGGTCACAGGGGGATATTCCTCACAGTGCACTGCTCTTTCTGCACAGTTTATCATTAGTTTTTATATCGACTCTGGTTTAGAGATCTTTTTAGATATCCAGCAGATTAGAAAATCAGAGTGAACTAATTTTTGTTTTTCTTTTCTACTATGTGTTATTAATTTCTGTAGCCTGAAACTAGAAGTCGGTAGCTAAGCTGAGGAAAGCTGAAGCAAGCAATATAAAGTTTGATGTCAATGAATACAGTGTCTTCTAATAGGATTTTATCTACGGTCTTGTTCTCATATTTCTTTTTAAAAAATAAATTATTTTCTATCCACAAAGTATTCATTGCCAATAAACGTATACCTTTAAAATAATATATTTAATCGCTCCCACCCCATTGCTTTCCAATTTTTTCCACCTTCTGTTGCAGTCATCACTCTTAGGCTACTTCTAGAGAGAGCCAAAGTGAAGATAAACAAGAAGAGCTGGAGATCTGTTGATGCTGTATGATGACACATTCACACTTATATAAGTGTCACAGAACTTCTTTCTTACTGTGACATTTTTCTTAATAAAGGCAGTGGTTTTGTTGGGAACTGTGTGCATGCTTATACCAGGGCTAAATTTGTTTCTAATTATCTGGCACAATTGCCATAGCAGAGCACGCTGTGTATGCCAGCACTACACAGATAGGGAGTTTGTGAGAAGAGACACATTCTGGATTTAGAAAGTGAAAAGTAGCTGAGGAGTTCACCACGAGGCAGGGGTGTGAAAACTTTACTTACAAGTTGTTTTTTCCCACTGTGTCCTCCCTGCAGCTGATGGAGTAATAGAGTTGTAATGGTTTGCTTACAGGCAGTCAATTAGGCGCCTACAGTTACTCCACAGGGTGTAGATTTTACATGAGTGGCTTATTCATAAATAAAAAAGAATTACTGCAAATTTTGCTCTAATGTTCTCTGTTCCTAAACATCACTACATTATTTATTCCAAATCTTGTTGCACTCACACACAAGATCTTTGTTTCCTTTTCTGCCCTCTTTACTACCAGGGCAGATTGACATAGACTGATTTGTGATATCCCATTCTCTAGCACACAACACATTTTTTTCCTGCCTTAGAGGTACTAGAATTCACACGTTAGAGGGTCAGTTCTGAATGGAGGAACGTAAAAGAAGACCCTGAATCTGAAAGAATTAATAATGCTGAATTGGTGTTAGTAATTTTGAATTGGTATTATGAATCCTGAAGCTAATATTGCACTGTATAGTTTTGAAGTGATGCTACCACTGGAGATACTTTTAAAGAGAGACCAATCTAAGCCTCTGACAGTTCCTGAAAACTGAAAGTCAAATACTATGTTACACCTTTTGCATATGTACAAGGAATGAAATGTACAATGCATATGTACAAATTATTCCAAAGCAAGGAATGACAGTCAGTATCCCTACTTTCCCTGAGCATTTGAATTGAATTTATTTAGTTAGGCATAGTGAGAAAGAAGATACATGACTTATGCTGGAAACACAATTTTAACTGTTTCCTGGTCTATGTACATATAGATACATAAATGTATGTATATGCAAAGAGATAGCAGTATAAAGAATTGATAAAATATTTACAATATTTTAATTATTAAAATTTGAAATAACTAAGAATCATAGGTAAAATCAGGACTGCTCCATAAATCATGTCTTAACTCCTCTTAAGCAGTTCCTCCTGTCTTTGTTTGAATGCTATTTTCTCCTCCTCCTCTAAGAAACCTCTTCACAGAAAAAATATTAATACACAAACACCCCCCTCGCCCCCCAGTTTATACATTCCAGTCATTGTACTCTCTTATCAACACTTTTCCCTCTTCTCCCCACCCCCATGTCCTTCCCCTCCTTTCCCTTGTCCTTCTTCCACTGTGGACTTTAAGTGGAATGTGGGTGGGATTGAGTTTAAGTGGCAGGCAGACAGACAGCAGGAAAAGGCTGTATATACAAATGTGTCCCCGGTGTCCTGACATGTCCTTGCCCTGCAAATAGTCACACTTGCTGTTGACAGGATGACGAACTTCAGCCCAGAATCCGTGCCCATAATAAGACAATGATGTCACCGGCTCAGTCCCACTACAGACTATTATGGAAGAGGGAATGCAGCTATGATGTGAATACAAACAACTGTAAGTAGTATTCTATTTCATAGGAAGACCTTTCATGCAGGAGAGATTTTCTCTGTCTTTTCTTACTCTTTTTCAATATTTAATATAGCTTCTTTGCACTGTTGATTTATTTACAGTGTCATTCACTTCTATAGCACTGGGTAAATAAAGATGTATAAAAACAAAGCATCTGTTAATAGTCATTGGGGGATCTTTTTAATAAGTATCTCCAGGTTGTAAAAGATTGAATGTCTGGCCAGAAAACTTTGGATGTTGACATCTGGATGTTGACACATCTATCGTTATTACACTTATGTTTGCCAGGTTTCATAAAACACTGCCAGTCTCTGCACGCTCACCCTGCAGTCAGCTCTCCCTCCAAGGAGAAGTGTGATTTTATAGCATCCAGTACACACTAAGGAATACATATGAGAATTTTGATTGACATATATATATAAATATATATGTTTATACATACACACATACATAAAATATATATATTTCTCTGATTTGTTCATGCAAAAAGAAAAATGACTAAACAAAAGGACCAATATAGAAAATATGCTTCCTAGACTACTTTTTACTTCGGGGTACATTATTTAATGGATCTGGTTCTTTCAGAATGGAGTGTATCTACAGAGCTATCGCTGTTATTTAGCTTGAGCATTATTTCATATAGCAAGGGTTTTTTTAGAGTGATAGCCACTCATTAACTGATTTCCTGTGAATGCTGCGACAGGGGAGTTCAGAAAGAGACATGAAGGGGAGAAGGCTAATAGTGCCATACCCCAGTCCAGAAAGACTGTGTTGGATGTAGGAGTTAACATGTGCTACGCATTATTAATGGCCTCCAGGGTGCTTTTGTCTGAGTAAGCTCAAAGCAGGAGCTACATTTCATAGCTACTGTACAGGGTACAGAGCACATACCTCCAATGCACACCTATGATATAGTGGCTTGGACTGAATCCCCACACCATGGCTGTCTGGAATAGTGGGATTGCATTTCCACTGACTTAGCTGCCAAGAATATTCTCATTTTCTTACAAACATACTTTAAGGATTTGATTCCTGAGATATGTCAGCGCTTCTCTGGTCCCTGTAGAGTGCTGCCAGTCATATGGACACCTGATCAGGTCAGCCTAGATAAAGATGGAATTGCTGTGGCACTTTAAGGTTCCCCAGGGACAGGTTTGATGTGTGTACTGGTACCTTCAGAGTGCCATTTAAATAAGTGCAGATGTAGCTGGAGCCTGGCAGAGTAAACAAGTCTAGCAGAAAGAGGGAGCTGTATGGAAAAATAAAGTGATTCACTAATCTACAGAACAGCAGCATGTAGGGAGGTTGTCTGAGCACAGCCCTAAATACAGTCACTTCAAGCTCAGTTTCTCACCTGTCAGTGATGGGTTTAGAGCTGCTATATGAAGAATTTACATCTTGAAGGTCACTTTCATCTTAAAGGTGAAGAAGATGGTGATTGGGACATGCTGGCAGTATCTTTGTCCCAGAACAAATAAAAACCCCAAAAAAACAACCGCCTTTTTTTTTACTTCCTGACACTGTATACTCTTTAAATTCATAACCCGTATAGCTTTAATATGTAACAATTTTCTTCTACAACAGCTTCATGACTCTGTACTTGAAGTTGACTCCCTGTCTCAACAGCCCAGTCCAGCTTGCACAATTCACAAGAACAAATCCAGCTTCATTAAAGGGCTAAAGTTGAAGTGCCTTTGAAACTGTCTGCCAGAACTATCTCAGGGTATAAAACTGAAGTTATGATCAACTTGGTTAATTGTTTTGAAAAAAGTTCCCATTTTCTACAGAATATATTTTAGCTACTTTTAATAAGGATCTTTAGAGTCAAATATGCAAAATCTCCGAAGTTTTAAGCTGAAAACAGCAATGTCAGCCAAATTTTCTTGATTTGTATGAGAGAACGGAACAAGGTTTACCAAAGTGTTTATATTTTAAGTTTTTAACTGAACTGGAAAACATATGTGGAAAGCACCACCTAGCCCACCTCTCTCTGCCAGAGACATTCTATATTGCCATCCACTAAAGAAATGATAAAGTAACATACTCCCAATCTCAACGGACAACTCTGAATCAAAACTTTTTCCACACTCTTAGGATTTTCCATTCAGTGCATAAAAGAAGTAGCTGGACAGCTGTGAATTTTAGATCCAGACACTCACTTACCCCATCTTCCCGTAAACTATTTTCCAGCCTATTGTGTTCTGATATAGGGAATCAAAACAGATATCCTTTCTGGACAAAAGCCCAACCAGAACCAGGTTGGCTGACATAATTCGCATGTTTCCAATGTACACTAAGTCTGTTACACACCAGTTTCACTAACAACTTGGCATGCATTCAGTGGTGGCATCGTTTCAAGGGACGGAGAGTCATAGGAAAGATTTTGTGCTGGATTCTGTCTCCTGAAACTGCTTTGCTTAAGGGATCAGTGCACAGGCTTCCTGGAGTTTCCTTTAATTGTTTGTGGAGAGCTGTGTTGCAGCTACTGAACAGATCAGGCCTAACCACGACACAGATAACTTTAGTGGGCCTTGATTTATCTTGACATTTTATTTTATAATGTATATGTATAGCCCACCCATTGTATTTAACTGTGCTGTGACTAGGCTGTGGGTAGGGGCTGCTCCTAGACTAAATATGATGGACTGTCACCATGGACTACTACCAATCAAAGCTCTTTGGCAGTTCAGTTAGTAGCAGTGGATACTTCTGAAACTGTGTGATTGCAGACACATTAACTGCACTGCAGTCATGGGTGAACTCAGTTCTGTGCACAGTTTGGAGATAAATTTATCGAGCTATCTACATTGTGGTCTAAATGTACAATATTAATGTCATCTAGATTAGGTAGGATTAATGTTTAGGAAGAGGTATCATCTTTAGAGAAGCCTAATTTACATAGTCAATATGCCATCAAAAAGTCTAGAGACAGCATAACAGGAGATATTACTGCTATACCGCTTGCAGTAGTTAAGTCATACTAAGAGATATAATGAAGAGAGCCAGGAAATCTTTCCTCCTTTCTTTTTGCTTAATCCCACTCTTGCAGTAAGGGTCCTTCAGGCCTTGTGCACAGGGCCCAAAATCAATGCTAAACAGCAGCGTAGATGCAAAAAAATGGGGGAGGGTTCTGATTTAGCCAGACATAGGGAGAGATACAATAGAAAGATTTCTGTAACTATTACCCACACATCTCCTCAGATGATCATTTCATTATTCTTCTGCCAAAGCTTTAAGCTGATGACATTCAGCTGGCTACTTTATTTATTTATTTAAGTGCTTAGATGTTTGAGATTATATTTCAATCCACAGCTTTGCAATCTTTCTGCAATGTTTGTCAGCTGGCTTCTCTCAGTGCAATAGCATTGGGACAATAATTACATCATCCAGCTTTAAAACTGTTTAAAAAGGAAAGATAAAAAAGGCAACACAAAAAGGGGTAAACCTTTCACCTCTTCAAATAGCAGGTATTCATAGGATCATTTCCGGCTCATAAAATCATATCCCACTGATAGTACCTCAATTGTTTGGAGAGGGCTTGCCCAACATTCTAAACAATGATAACCTACATTTACCAGCATCCAGTAGGTCAGATGTGAATTGAAGTACCCACTAGAGACATAAGGCCCTAATGTTTCTTTTTTCCCCTTGGATGATCCACCATTAAAGCACTTGAGAATGGTTCTTGTCATTGTAACTCACTGGCTTATGCTCAAGAGCCTGTCATTGGCCCTGTGTTTCCAACAAGGTTTCCTCTTGAAAGAGAAAAATGGAAGGAAATACCTGCTTGAAGTTTAAATTCAGTCGGAAAGAGATGACAACAATAATTTTTGTTTCAAGCATTGTCGTTTTAAAGAAAAACACAGTGTCTTACTTCATAACATGATTGCTAAATTACACTGACAATAGATCTCTAAAACTGTCGAGAAGGCAGAAGGTGAAATGGTGCTATTTTGGCACTGCTAAATTTTTGGTTGTTCATGTGATTTTTCATTGTTCAGCCTAATAAGCGGATCAGAGCTAAAGTGGTGTAACGGTATGTGGCTGCTAAAGTGCATTAACAAAGTGGTCATCACCTAACCATACAGGGCTACTTAGACTGCAGAGCAGGAAATCAGGGGATATTTCTACTTTAGTTCACAGGACTGACCTGCTTCTAAAGGACGGCATAAGAGCAAGCCTTAGAAAAAAAGAATGTCTAAGCTGCTATGGCTGCTATCACCTATTAGTAACACAAAGGAACTGTAGCGCTCATTCCTATTTTAGTATGGCACAGGTGACAACAGTATTTACCCTGAGTCATAGGGTGACTATTGTGATGCAGTTCATGCTCCTTTGTTGTTTACATCTTGGTACTCCCTTAGTCTCACTTGTTATTAGTGGTTTGTTCGGGTTTTTTTCCACAGTTTGTCTGAAAACTAGTAAGTCTCCCAAAGCAGCAAATCCTTTTCAGTGTGTCCATTTATTTTTTTAATTAAGGAAAACCTCGAGAGTTCCACACCTATGCAGGAAATTTAATGCACAGACATCAGTGTTAAGAATATTTCTTCCAAAGTGCGTTAGGAATATTTCTTCCATACTCTCCTTCCAGATTTATGCCCTTTTCAAGTAATCTTCATATGTCATTCTGTTGTCTTTGAACTCTTTAGCCTCACTCACTGCTATTTGGCAAAGCAATTTGCCACTTAAGACTCCTCGTCACTAGGACGATATTGTGTTGGCTGGAGTCAGCAGGAGGAGCTCTTACATTGAGTTGACAACTGAAGCAATCAGGAGTCGGCCAGTCATTTCTGTAACAAATGAAGGGGGGGAAGCTCTTCAACCTAATGTGTCACCTTTTACAATACTGCTTTGATAGTTTTAGTCACCCAGAGCATTCTGGGTAGCAGGGTGGCTTTATTTCTGCTATGGCCTTTGCTAGGAGTTCCTCTTCGAGACAGATTCACTCTGGGTATTAGGCATGGACATTAACCAGAATATGATAGGAAGGGTGACAGCTTGCAACCTCACTCTGTTCTGGGAATATGTGTACATGTGTATAAATGAAACATTTGGGAAGAACAATTAATGTAGAACGTATCTGGATTATGGATCACTGACAATATTTTCTGTTTCACTGGTAAGGTCAAAATGTCTAGTCCTGTGAAAAAGTTGTAACATTTATCTTGAGATAGTTTCCACATTTTGACAACTTTCTTGTCAAGTTTCTTCTGTTTTTTGTTTTCTAGATTTGATTAATGCTGGATGCAGTAGCTGTACGAAAGAAAAAGTCGAGCATCTGAACTATGCTTTGACACAAAGAGGAAAAAGTGACAAATCTGTACGAATTGTCATTATGTTGTACGCAAATTTGTCTATAATTTCTTCAAAGAGGACTATGTATAAATATGTTCATAGACCACACATCTTTACAACTTGGACTTACTGCCTTAATTTGGGAGCAAACAACACCAATTACAGAGTTTGTGATGCAGGCCCACAGCCATAAAAATCTGCATGTAAGTTGTCAACTCATTTCACTTTAATCTAGATATCATTTGATGTAGGCGTTCATTAGCAGTCTGGTTTACATTCCAACTCAGATAAGCATTGAAAAGATTCTCCGTTCTGCTTTCAGCCTTGCTGTCTGATGTAAGTTGGACATGCTCCCTTGACTTCATGTTTCCAGTGGAGATTATTTTTTTGTATCATCACTCACTTGGTTCATGACAGACCATAAAATAACCATTATTACTTAAAGTCTTACGTCTCATTGTTTGTTAAGCACTTTTTTCCCCTTCTTAAGTTTTTTGTTATGCGCCTGTTAATACGTCTAGTGTTTTGAACTAGAGTCTGCATCCTTAATAGAAAAAAAGTATCTCATGGCAAATTTTCTTACTTAATGAAATTAATAACAGCACATACATGAATAAGTATGTATATGCATCAAAAGTAAAACAGAAATATTCTGAAGTTTTTTATTGGGATAATATTTTCTAAACTACTATTTTGTCTTTTCTATTTGCATTTACTTTCTTTTGCATACTTCAGCAAACTACTTGTTTCAAGTATGTCTTACATCACAAACACAAAACATTTTCATGAGAAAAGGCATGGTATGAATAGATACTTTGATTGACCAATTAGATACAGGACATCTGGGATTATACTTGCTTTTAAACAACCAAGATGCACTATGATTTCAACATGTCAGTTGATCTCTCTGTGCCTCACTTTTCCACTCTCTGAAAGGTAGATGATACTATATACACTCTATATAGCATGTTGATATGAAAATTATTAATATTTGTAAAGGTATTTTCAGGTATTACAGAAATATATTAACAGTGTTATTGGCCACATTTTCATGTGTGTGACATAGTTCTGTTTAAAAAACTCATAGACAAAAAGCAACCTTGAGCCTGAGCAGCAATGTGAATTCCATATGTGTACAAGATCTCACAACACTCTTCGCTGTTTGCGTCCCTGCCTCTAAGCCCATATAATGTCCATCTCTTTCTTAACATGCAGTCTATTTGATACACTACTGGCAGATTTGTTTCTTCCAACATGTGCCCCCGTGATCTTTTCTTTTTCTTTTTTTTTATATGCCTTATCAGTAGCTGTGGGCTATCTATGGACTTATTTTCAAGGAACAGTTTTTTTAAAAGAGTGCAGGTTATCTGAAGGTGGATTATTCACATGAAAATATGGTAACTATTTCTCTCCTTAGCCCTTTTTTTTCAAACCTCTGTTAAAAGTCTTTGCATTATTTTCACCCAACATCCCCAAAGAACACTATAGCTGCCTTCCACTTCCCAACATCACTCTGAAATGAGGCAGTAAAAATTGTTGCCTGTCAGTACTGGACTGTATTTCATTATTTACATGACCTGGTCCAAGATTTGAATATATTTACTATTGTTATTTATATTTGGGATCAGTTCCCTAGCATAATCCTCTCAGGAGAGGGACTTGAGATAATTCTTTTTTAGCAGTTTAAATTATTTTCTCCCATCTCCTAGAAAAAAGTTTAAAGACAATGATTTCTTCCTTTCTTTTCTCATATATTGTGATGGTTCTCCTGGTTTATAAGTATGAACAACCTTGCCATCCTCTCTTAAACTGACTTGATGAAGATCAACCTCTGCTGGCCAAATATCAATGCTTATGATGTTAACGACTAATGTCTGTTTCATTGCAGTCTCCTGAAAATATTCATACCTTGTCTTTTCACTGCTTCACAGATTGGAAACTCTCGGTGACAGAAATGTATGTATGTATGTATGTACATACATTTATGTGTGTATGTACACCCTCATGTATGGGGGTGCTGGTGGACAGCCAGCTTAACATGAGCCAGCAGTGTGCCCAGGTGGCCAAGGCAACGAACAGCATTCTGGCTTGTATCAGGAATAGCGTGGCCAGCAGCAGTAGGGAAGTGATCATGCCTCTGTACTCGGCACTGGTGAGGCCTCACCTCAAGTACTGTGTTCAGTTCTGGGCCCCTCTGTACAAGAGGGACATTGAAGTGCCTGGACCGTGTCCAGAGGAGAGCTACCAAGCTGGTGAGGGGTCTGGAGACCAAGTCATATGAGGAGAGGCTGAGGGAACTGGGCATGTTTAGTTTGGAGAAGAGGAGGCTGAGGGAAGACCTCATTGCCCTCTACAGATACCTGAAAGGAGGTTGTAGAGAGCTGGGTGTTGGTCTCTTCTCCCAAGTGAATAATGACAGCACCAGAAGAAATGGTCTGAAGTTTCAGCAGGGAAGGTTTAGATTAGATTTTAGGAAGAATTACTTTACTGAAAGAGTGGTCAGTCACTGGAACAGCCTGCCTAGGGAAGTGGCTGAGTCACCATCCCTAGAGGTATTTAAGAAACGTGTAGATCTGGCACTTCAGGGCATGTTCTAGTGGCAGAGATTGTAGGTTGTTTTTTTTTTTTTCTGAGTGTGTGGTTGGACTCGATGATCTCAAAGGTCCTTTCCAACCATGAAGATTCTATGATTCTATGATTTATTTATTTAGTTAGTTTTCTTTGCAAAGTGCTCCTGTGTTGTCATCATAACAATTTTTAGGACTCCCAATCTTGGAAATTCATTTCAAATTATTTTCAATTCAACTCAGTAATTTTATGTTTGGAAGAAGATCCATCTTTTTATTTTTCTATACCCCCTCAGCTGCAGATAAAGATGTAAGTTCCCTTCAGTTCTCTCACATGTCTTTGTAACTTTTACATTTGCTGTTGAGATGGATTTGCAATTTCTTTCACATCTATGGTAAGAAGCCATTGCAAAGAATTAGGACAGTCTCAATACAAGTAAAGAAAGGAATAGAGAGATGATCTCTTTTAGAGCTTTTTCCTCTTTCCAAATGAGTTCCTTTTTCAGAGGTAGGTGAAAGTGAATCTCTGATACTCCTCTCTCACTTCAGGTCAGCCATCCCAAAGCATGAAAACAGACTGCAGACGTAAGGTGCAAAGGATTCTCTCAGACAAGTATAAATCAGTGCTGTCAGGTACAAGTAAAGGCTCTACTTCTTTGATAAACAGGCAAGGAAAAACTGGGAAAGCTTTTACAAACATCTTGAAGATTTTATTACATTTACTAAATTTGTGTCTTCTAAATTAGTTAGTCTTGTGCCATGCTAGGGTATGAACCTAAATAATAATTATTATTATAGAAAAGGTTCAGAAGGACAAAAAAATAAGGTGTGTAGTTGTTGAAAGGGAAGGGAAGGGAGATTTGTGTACAAAATGATGAGTTCATGAACAGAAAAAAAAATCTGATTTCTAAAGTGAAGTCTGCCCTGAAAGGACAAGTCAGAAGGTGAAGATTCACACATACTCCAGAATGAATCAACCATAGTAATGCACTCTAAACATGACAGCAATCAGCCCCCGTGGATTCTTGGACAAGCTTGCATGACTAAGAGTTATTTCCATCTGCATCATCCTCAGCACTATGGTTACTGTGCACTTACCAAAGGGAAAATATATTCAGTGCACAGTATGAAGCCGACTGCATCTGCTGAAACAAGCTACAGTGCTGGTTTGATAGAGAGAAAAATACATAAGGGACACTGATGCTAGTATATCATAATGAAGCACAGGAGTCAGAGCAGTTGAGTTCCTACAATGTACACACCAGATTATTCCCTTCTCTAATGTCTGCAGTGAGAAGCATTAATAAAGTCAGCCTGAGACAAGCCCAGATTTATTTTTTTTTTCAGGAAAAAAAAAAGAGCTGGAGAATTATGTCCAAAATTTTAAATGTTAAAAATACTCCAGCTATGCTCAGGGAATCTCTGCAAGAGCTGAATCCTTAGCATCGCCCAGCTGTATTTTGTTCACTTCTCATTTTGGTAAACACTAATAGAGTAGAAATAAAGGAGGCCAGAAAACTATCTTGACCTCTCTAAAAGGGCAGTGAGAAGAGCTTCTGAATTGGAAGATGAAAAGGTGTTATTGCCCACTGTCAGAGTGTCAGGCATCTTGTTGCCAGAATTCTTTGCATTCCTACTCCTATGATATCTTCTCTTACCTTGGAAAAGACACACCTTTTTTTCATTTCCATTTCCTTTCTGTGTAATACTCTTAGGAAACCTCTTCTCATATAATCACCCACCACCCAATTAATGATCCAAACTCCCTACTGCCAGAGAGGACAAACATAAAATTGGTCCTACACAGACCAGAGCATGCTGGGAGACTGTGTCTAATACTTGTAAACTGCTGTGAATGTGAAAAAAACGTTGTTGAAATCAAACTATGATGAACATGCTCCTGTGCCCACTACATATAAAGGCAAAATTGACATTTACCTTAATGTCACAGGAGTAACTTCTATTTCTCATTGACCACCACCGATTTAAAGATAAGTTCTGCCAACTTAGTTACTAACATGGAAAGCCTGCGGGGGCGAACTCAGATACTACTGGCTAAGCAAAGCAAAATCCACAGTTTAAAAATAAATTTATTTTTATTGTGATTATGTCCCTTTTTAATTCCTTTTCCATGAATATTCTAGTGAACAATTTCACTAGACACAGCATAAATTCAGCACACATTGCAAATTATTTGCAGGAAACAGAGCTCTTAGTCACAGTCTTGATTGTTCACATCATGATCTACATGCTTGTGACAAATGTCACTAAAACTTTGTTTTAGTCTGCCAGTGGCATGATGACTCAGCCTGCATTATGATGAACAGGTATTTCCCCACACAATTTTATAACTAAGAAAGTTTGTGTCTAAAAAGAAAAATGCTTAGCTAACAAAAGGGTAGATAAAGAAAAATGACATAAGCCACTCACAGATATTTAGTAGGTTGACATAAAGAAGCTTCCAGTAGGTTTATCTCAACTTGCTAATATGTGTTAGAAGTACAATCAACTCTTCTCCAGGATTGTGCTTGATGATAACTACCTAGCTAACTTGTGGTAGTTCTCGTTGGTAAAGAAAAAGGATTAGGGGACCATCTGTAATGTTCTAACATGGAAGAGATTGTTGTACAGGTTTCATTGAAAAGTTGCTGAGGGCACTGTTTATACTGTTTAGTTTTCAGCATCTATCTTTTGTTACCGATCAGGGGCCTGATTCTTTTACAGTTAATTGAGACAAAACACATTCTAGAAGTTGAGAATTAGGATCTGTCAGAAAGAGAGGGAGGAATAGTCTATCTCACTGAATTTTCAATACATAAATGTATAAGATAGGCACTGTAATTAAGAACTTATGTACAGGTGGAATAAGTACTTCTGCATAGAACAAACCCAAGCACCTCCCTCTAAGGCTATTGCTTACCCTGTTGTTCACCAAGACCACACAACTGTATTGACCAGGGGTCAGCAACCCCTTAGCAAGTTTTACATAAGATGCTGAGAAACAGCAGGGAGGAAGCAAAAACTCAGTATTGCTGTCCATTAGAGGATCCAAAGAAGCTGTCAATGTTCCTATCATGGGACAATACTTACTTAGATAATTATGCCTCTGCTGCGTAACAGTATGCCACCAAGATCTCTGAAGTGAGGCCAACCTGATCATATGTACAGGATTACAGACACACTTTTGCTAATAAATTATTTCCGTCTCTAAACAAGTGTACCATCTTTCACCAGGAACACACTTTCTCTGAGTCCTTCATATCGAGAGAGAGAAATCCAAGATTATTAAATCTGCAAGTTTGGGTTAGTTCTGCAGCATAATAAATGGCTGATACACACAAAACACCTGTGTCTGATTAAAGAGTGGGAGAAATGCTGAATATCATCCTGGCAAAACCAATTCATAGAGGACTAAAGATAGCAAAAAATATATATACTTAAGAAGATGAGAAATGGATAATTGTCCAGAGAGTAGACACAAAAATGAAAATACTTAAACAAAATAGATATATTCAAAAGTGGTTCCATAAACTGCTTGCAGACAAGCTCCAGACAGACTGTTATTGTCATAAACCAATCTTCAAAATAGTTGGAATGGCAAATATATTTGAAAAATTATTGTATGTTGTTAGCTAATTCAAAAACAGAAAAAGGAGAAATTTAAAAATATTTAGTAAAAATGGCTTACTAAGATGGTTATTCACTAATGCTGTTCCAACCAAATTTCCAGTTCCATTTTATGACAGGGAGAAACCTTGTTTTGATTTGCTCAAATATGAAGTTACCTGGACTGTCCTTCATTATTATCAATAGGATAGGGTATTTTAAATGAAATTTTACCTTTTACCTATTAAGGAGGACTTACAGCCATATGTTTGTATTTTTGGCTCTGTCGTGTTATTACAGTTGTAATGGTTTAAGGGGAAGAGGGTTAAGATTTGTGGAAAAGTGCAATTTTTTTTTTTGGTGGACAAACATACAGTTAGAAAAAGTGGACAAGCTTAAATGATGAGTATCTTGCTGTAGGGACGTTCAGTCAGAAAGACTGTGCACTTTTTCCAGCTGTATCATCATTTTTAAAGGTTTTTTCTCCCCCTGTAAGCCTTTCTTCCACTATGGCTTTAGATTCCGTAGGCAGTCAAACTATCATTAATGTGGAGAAAGGGCCTTTTGCCTTTCCAGACAAAAAAGTTTTGCAGATTGGTAAGAGTTCTGAAATGGTCATCCTCAGTTCAGCAGTTCAGTGACAGTCTCCTGATGCTTCATCTTTGATATTTCATGACAAGTTGGTATGTATGTGTATAATGATGATCCAAGTGATTCCATTACCATAGACCCATACACAACAGTCCTCTGAACAAGGACAGAAGAACACAGGAGCTTGCAGTAACAATACGAGCCATTTCCTCTGTGCTGAAGATTTGTCTTTTCAGTAGAACTGGATATATCTTCTTAGTGCTCAATATCAAGAACATGCAAAAAAGTCCAAATTTATTTTGCTAGACAACAGTGTGATGCTGAATTTAAGTGGGAGCAGTCACCTTGAAATTCCCTTTTGAGTGTCATAAAATAAATAAATAAAAAATAAATACAACAATTGTATAAAGTAGTAAGTTGAGATTAACAGAAAACAAGATCAAAAAGCTCATTTTTAACTTGTGACATGCAGTTAAACAATCTACATTTCAATTTGTTCCACGATATTTGGAGTTGGCTTCCTTGGACATAAGGTGTCTGGGTTGCTGTCTGGCCACAGTGCTTGCTAAAGAAATCCGTATCTTTATGTCTAATTTCTCAGTTCTATCATTTGAGGTTTAGACGTTGCTCTTACCACTCATCATGGGTATTAAAAATAATTAAAGTATTTCCAAGGAAGTCTTGAGAAACAGATGCCAAACCTGGGGGCAAGGGGGAGTTGTTTGCAAATTGCAGGGATGCAGCATCAAACTAATGAGCAAGGGATTAACCATTTTGATGTGCACTATCCCAGAGAGGGTGAGAAGTGCAAGAGAAAGCAGAAGTCACTGCATGTTAAATACTGAACTAATGAAAGTTGTCATATCATAATTTTTGGCAGGGATGGGTTTGGCTACTACTTTGCGTCCGGTATATAGTTAAATCTGCATGTTACTGTGCCTTGCTCATGCAAATCTGAGTGAAAATAAAAAAAAATTTAAAAAGTCAATTCCAAATTCTTTGGAAGACTCATTTCACAGAGTTCTGTTTCTTCCTGTGCTAAAGAAGTCATATTCTCCATTTATCTCCTGTCATTACTGATTAGTTCAGCCCTTTGGATAACATTTAAAACCAGGCATTTTATAAAATAGAAGTGACATTACCTTTTACACTGGGATGAAAAAACCACTATAATTAAAAAAAAAAAAA